>OY977935.1:69353658-69953658 GCA_963854355.1 Epinotia brunnichana
GTTTACAAATAATAGATTTGGATCTTTGAAAAATAATTGTGCTGCAACGTGGTGGCGCCGAGGACTCGAACCCAGGATCTCTAGCTACGATTTACCAATTAATGAGTGAATCCTGATGGATGGTGTAATCTAAAAAAATTGTGCTGGGGTGGACGAGTGGTTAAGTGGTTGGCCCGGAAAGCATACGATTAATTTTTATTTGAGCTTTGGTCTATATATCAATCTTGCAATAACAAAAATAAAGACACATTAGAAGTAATTATGTTCTTCCATATATAACGTTATAAAACATTGAATTATAGCAAATTTACTGAACTTAAGTTGTTTTATTTAACTCCATATTCGAATTTGTGACGATATCGGAGTGAGACAATCTTCAGACCAATGTTGGCAAATACATAAAGGCCTAAATTCGGTCTGAAGGTCACTTAACTCTAAAATCGTCGTAATTTACATAACACTTTTAAGAAGAGGTCTTGTTTGGGTAAATTGCCGATATCGATAAAAAAATCAAGCAAATCACTACTATCGACATTACATTAAATTTTTGAAATCACTAGCTATTTTTGACAGATGGTAGATTTGTTTGCCTATGTTGGTACCTCTGAAGTATGTCTGTTAGGTTGGCAATCAAAGCGCTGTTTTCAGAATAAATACGTTGTACTAAGTTCCGTCTCTTCTTAACGTAGTGTTTATATTCTCTTTGATTTACAACGAATCAATCAATCATCAAAGATTGATCGATTTCAAAAATTAATGTATTATTGTTTCTGTAGTGATTGTGGATTAATGCCGCGCTTAAACCCTTATACGATTCTACGGTAACACAACGATAGCACGTTGTAGAAAACCGCGCTGACCTAACAGCGACATCTAGCGGCGAATTGGGTAAACTGCGTGAACAGACGCCAATATTTTAATTGGTAACACTATTTATAGTATGTTTTTAGTGTAAATTGTAATTTTATAAACGTTTGGAAATTCATATTTCAGTTTTTTTTAAATGGTCCTATTTCTTCGTTAACATATATTATATTAAACTTATAAAATAGCAAAAATACGTAGTTGCTTGATGTTTTACGAGTACTTATTTTTTTTGTGATCATTTTGAACCGTAATTTCTAATTTGAAAGTTTACCTTTTTTTAATGTTATATATTATTCACTTTAACTTGTTAAATGAATCCTATTTATTTTAACTGCTGCCTAATACTAGATACCGTCAAAGAGAATATAACCAGTAACCACTACGTTTTAAGAGACGGGATTTCGAACTAGGTTAGTTTCCTATGTTGCCAAATGTTTCTGCAATTTAACATAGGAACATTTCTTTTTGTATGGGAATTGAAACTTTCCATTTCCAACATGGAAATTTACGTACTGAGAAGCATAACACGGGAACTCTTATACATAGTGTATAAGAGTTCCCGTGTTATAAGAGTTACAATTTTATGCTACTCAGTACCGAAATTTCCTTAATTTCTTGTGAAAATTTCTAGAAATTTCCGAGAACTTTTCCAACTTTTTGGAAACTTTCCGCAATTTGCACATCACTAGTGGTGACATGTATCTAACTGTCAACGAGACTTAACTTGAACATTTAACGTTACATTGCGGGCTGAATTATTTTGTATGGTTCACTTTTTCGTTGTAATATTAGACAAAAATTATCTTAATACGCTTCTTAGGTCACTAACCACCATTATACGTTTGCTCGTATTGGATTTCCACGCTGTATATAAATAAATAAATGTTTGCGGACAATCTTACACTAAATCGACCTAGTCCCAAACTAAGCAAAGCTTGTACTATGGGTACTAGACGATGATAAACATACTTATATAGATAAATAAATACTTAAATACATAGTAAAACATCCATGACTCAGGAACAAATATTCGTGCTCATCACACAAATAAATGCCCTTACCGGGATTCGAACCCAGGACCTCTTGCTTCGTAGTCAGGGTCACTACCAACTAGGCTAAAGCGGTTGTCAAATTGTTATAATATATACCTTGTGTTTGTCTTCCTGTTGCGCCAGCCACGAGCTGAGCCGGTATTCGTTGTTGGGGTCCATTATGGTCAGCCCCAACAGCTTTCTGATCACGTCCGATGTCAGACGGACTGTCGGCCCTGTAACACAACATAAATATAACTTATAACTTTGAAGCCTCAGAGCATAGAACACTAGAGAGAGGACAAGCCATCGGCGGCCGTGTCGCAGCTGTTAGCTCAATGGGCATACTCTGCCATACTGTGCACGCGTGCTGCGAGCAGAGTATAATTCTTCCCAAAATAATAAGCGCGTAGGTATACAAGTGCGTGTGTTTTAGATGTGTGCGTGCTTTGTCTTGTCAATTACTTGGGCGTTGTGTGGGTTAATGTACTTGCGACAGGCGTACTCTGGCATGTCCGATCTCCTTATATTCATACATCTGTGTTTGAAGCCTTAGAATAATAACGCATAGAAACGCAAAACGCGCGCAACGATGAGGCCACTAAAACTCGGCCATAAATGGCCCAGTACGCCGATCGGTGGAACAAAATTGGTGCGTTTGTGTGCGTATTGGTGTGTGTGAATACGAGTTGATCACAACTACATGAATCCATTTTATGCCTCACGCTTGGCGCGTCGGCCGTATGAAACTATCCTGTGATCCCATTGAGTGGTTACTATAAATGAGCGCTTCCGTGCTTTGGAAGGCACGCTAAGCAGTTGATCCCGGATGCTGTCTATGACAGTAGTCGTTAAGCCGAGTTAGAGGCTTTCGGGTGGCTTAAGAACCTCTAACAGTCGAGTTGCCCACTCACTTGACAAAGGGGGGACAACTGTCACTTGCGGACGCAAGGGCTACCTACCACAACTCTGCACGTGTCCCCTGGGTGGTACTAAAGAGTGACAAACTCAAAGGCCACATAATGTATGCCATACGATTAAATAAACTACAACTTAGGAAGGTTGAAAACCCCCCGACAATTTTATTTCAAAGTTCGATATCTCAAAAAAACAATGAAACGATTTTGTTAACACGTAGCTAAGAGCCATTTCGATCACGTCAGCTTCCGGATAAAAAAACCGCATACAAATCGGTCCATTCGTTTAGAAGCTACGATGCCACAGACAGACACACAGACACGTCAAACTTATAACACCCCTCTTTTTCCGTCGGGGGTTAAAAAATGTACGTCAGTTTTTGTCAAAGAGTTAACTTTTGATCTAAACTTTTATTGCCGATTATGTCTTGCGCATTCGTTAAGGAAGACGTTTTCTTGTCGTTTTTTGAAGTGGATACTTCTTTGCTCGCGTTCTTGTATAGGGGTACAGTTCAAAATGTATCACGTGACTTCCGGAATAACATTTTGTAGAGAAACTTAATCTGATTGAAAATAATTGTTAGTTTTTTTGCCATTAGTTGTTAATCACAAAATGTTATTTAGTTTATATGGCGGACATGAAAATAATGCTGAAATTACCGCCATTTTCAATGTATATGTATGTATATACCGATTTATCTGTACTTATATAGATTTTAGTGAATTAATTCAGATATTAGGGTTCAAAGAAGTATCCGCTTAAACTTAATTAACGGTTGTATATATTACTTCATTAACAACTTGTTTCTTACTTTTTAGTACGCCTTTGTCAACGGCAGTTGTTTTTTATTTTTTTAATAATTATTTTATTCATGCAACTAAATCGGTTGATATAAGTTATGACTTCATCGTTCAGTCCGTATTGCATCGCTAGCGATGCCTAAATTTGACACTCATTTTTAGGGTTCCGTACACAAAGGGTAAAACGGGACTCTATTAACAAGACTCCGCTGTCCGTCCCTCCGTCTGTCTGTCTGTCTGTCTGTCTGTCACCAGGCCGTATCTCATGAACCGTGATAGTTAGACAGTTGAAATTTTCACAAATGATGTAGTTATGTTGCCGCTATTAACAACAAATACTAAAAGACAGAATAAAATAAGTTTCTGACAAAAATCATTTTCGGTACAAGCTTTTACTGCCGACTGTACTTTTCTGCATACCATCATTAGGTACTCATTGAGACGATTCTAACGAGCCCAAACTCGATGGGGTAACAAGTGCTTGCAATGCGTAAATGATTTGATTTGGAAACTGGTCATCTTTTTCATTCCGCCACTGTACTCGTACATCTCGACTCTACAATAAAATTCCAAAACACATTACCGAACTTACTGACGCTAAATTCAAATCTGTCGCAAAATAGACACTTATTTCAAAAGCATATTATAAGATAAACGATTATATTATGGATAGTGATAAAGTCCTGCGCTAGAAATCTATCGTAAAATAAATAAATAGGCTTTCTACTGTAGCAATGTAATTTAATTTTATAAAACCGATACTGATATCGTGTATTGTTCTGAAAAAATGATACCTCGCCGAGTTTTTTACGCCGGTTCATCTCGAGGCAGAGGTTTTCTTTCGGAACCCGGTGGTAGTTTATCGACATTCATATAGGTGCATGTAATATGCCTAAATTGAAGAAAAAATTTATGTATGTATGTATGAGAAATGTTATGAAAGTGAGTGAAGCGAAAATGGTTTGTCGGGATTGTAGCAAATGCAGATCCGTGATCTCTGCCTACCCCTCAGGGAAAGAGGCGTGATTATATGTATGTATGTATTTGTATGTCATCATATCAGCCGAAATACGTCCACTGCTGGACATAGGCCTCCCCCAAAGAGTGCCGCAATGGCCAGTCCTGCGCCACCCGCATCCAGCGCTCTCGCGACCTTTACCAGGTCATCAGTCCACCTTGCCGACGCCGCGCCTTCCGGTACGTGGTCGCCACTCGAGAACCTTTCCGCCCCAACGGCCATCGGTTCTACGTGCAATGTGCCCCGCCCACTGCCACTTAAGTTTAGCAATTCGGAGGGCTATATCGGTTACCTTGGTTCTGCTGCGGATAGCCTCATTTCTGATGCGATCGCGCAGAGAAACTCCCAACATAGCCCTCCCCATTGCCCTTTGGGTGACTTTGAGCCTTCTTATGAGGCCCATTGTAAGCATTTGTATACAGGGTGAACTTGAATTCGTGATACAAGTTAGCATAATGTGAATCTATCCATGAATCTGGGCAACTTTTACTACGGGACCAACTTTGTGTTATGCCAAAAAAAAAACAGGCTGTTCATACATTTTCGTCAGTCTAAAATGAGCAAAGTGTATGGAATAGTTGGATTTATGAAAAAATGCAAGATCTGATACGGAGACGGAGTACAAGACACTGCACATACAGTACCGGTCAAAAGTTTAAGTTCACACTTTGTTATTGGTACAAATTTGTACTTTTGTGCGATAATGTTTTGCAGTTCAGATGTCGAAAATTGTTTCCAACTGATTCGTTATTGTTTACAGATATGTGTTTGATTAGTTAGACACAATTTACGTAGATTTCTAAACAACTGATTCTCTAAAAACCAACATTGTATCTGATCATTGTACGTGGCAAGGCCATATATGGCCCAGCCTTTGCCGTCATTCCTATAAGATTTTAGGGAATGCGTTGTTTAGAAATGTACGTTAATTGTGTCTGACTAATTAATCAAAACTCTGGAAACAATAACGGATCAGTTGGAAACAAATTTCGGCTTCCGAACTGCAAAAAAATATTGTCCAAAAGTACTCATTTGTACCTAAAACAAAGAGTGAACTTGAACTTTTGACCGGTACTGTATCTAACGAAAGTCAGTAGTTAATCGACTGACCTATAGCGCAGAGCGAGTGGTACAGCTCGTATGTGAAAGCGGTGAGCGGTACATCGTCGCTGACCGGCACCACGGCCACCGTCGAGAAGTTGTGCGCGGACACGCGCGGCTCCAGCGTGCTGCCCAGACCGGCTGCCGGCTTCTGCCAGGACCCTGCACACAAAAATCACTTCAAATACCCGACTATAGGGAACTTGCATGGGACTTCCATTTTGAATAAATTGCACTCAATTAACATCACACTAGAGTGTCACACCACACTAGAGTGTCACACCAAACTAGAGTGTCACACCACACTAGAGTGTAACACCACACTAGAGTGTAACACCACACTAGAGTGTAACACCACACTAGAGTGTAACACCACACTAGAGTGTAACACCACACTAGAGTGTCACACCACACTAGAGTGTAACACCACACCAGAGTGTCACACCACACCAGAGTGTAACACCACACCAGAGTGTCACACCACACTAGAGTGTAACACCACACTAGAGTGTAACACCACACTAGAGTGTAACACCACACTAGAGTGTAACACCACACTAGAGTGTAACACCACACTAGAGTGTCACACCACACTAGAGTGTAACACCACACCAGAGTGTCACACCACACTAGAGTGTAACACCACACTAGAGTGTAACACCACACTAGAGTGTAACACCACACTAGAGTGTCACACCAAACTAGAGTGTCACACCACACTAGAGTGTAACACCACACTAGAGTGTAACACCACACTAGAGTGTAACACCACACTAGAGTGTAACACCACACTAGAGTGTAACACCACACTAGAGTGTCACACCACACTAGAGTGTAACACCACACCAGAGTGTCACACCACACCAGAGTGTAACACCACACCAGAGTGTCACACCACACTAGAGTGTAACACCACACTAGAGTGTAACACCACACTAGAGTGTAACACCACACTAGAGTGTAACACCACACTAGAGTGTAACACCACACTAGAGTGTCACACCACACTAGAGTGTAACACCACACCAGAGTGTCACACCACACCAGAGTGTAACACCACACCAGAGTGTCACACCACACTAGAGTGTAACACCACACTAGAGTGTAACACCACACTAGAGTGTAACACCACACTAGAGTGTAACACCACAGTAGAGTGTAACACCACACCAGGGCATTACCCAGGATCCTGTGGCCGAGAAGGTTGATCAGCCTGGTGACCACCACCGGGAACCGAAGCTTGATCGCGTTGAACAGACCCTCGGGCAGCTTGGCGAGCTCCGAGTCGCGGACAGCCATCACTGTGGTGCTGCGGCGGGTTTGCGTCACCATCTCCACCTGAAGAACAGGAAATACAGGTGTTTAAACACTGCACACGATACAATCCGGGCGCACCTGATCTACTATATTTTTCTACCAACTGCTTATTAAGAAATATCACTTTTTTAGGGTTCCGTACTCAAAGAGTAAAACGGGACCCTATTACTGAGACTTCGCTGTCCGTACGTCTGTCTGTCACCAGGCTGTATCTTAAGAACCGTGATAGTTAGAGAGTTGAAATTTTCACAGATTATGTATTTCTGTTGCCGCTATAACAACAAATACTAAAATCAAAAAATATATATTTTAAAGGGGGGCTCCCATACAAAAAAACGTGATTTTTTTTGCCGTTTTTATAGATAATCTGTCACCAGGCTGTATGTCAAGAACCGTGATAGCTAGAGAGTTGAAATTTTCACAGATTATGTATTTCTGTTGCCGCTATAACAACAAACACTAAAAACAAAATAAAACTTTTTTTAAGGGGGGCTCCCATACAACAAACGTGATTTTTTTGCCGTTTTTATAGATAATGGTACGGAACCCTTCGTGCGCGAGTCCAACTCGCACTTGGCCGGTTTTTTTTTAATAACCTATAGATGTAACACTATAAAATAAAAGTACAATCATATTAAAATATTTGAGCATGTGTGAGGTTTTCCGTTATATATTCCAACATACTTATTGTTTTTTTACCAGCAAATTCTGACAGTCTGATAGGTTTCTGCCTCTAAATTATTGATAGGCCTCTAAATTATTGATTATGTGTTAGGTTTTTGTAAGTGTTCGAAGAGCTATTTCTATGCTTTATTAAATTGTCTTTTCACAATAACTAAAATTTTTTCATTAACTGCTGTTTGGGGCAGTTACGAGATATTTACCACTTTAGTCCATTTTGTTTTTGGCTGATATTTGTCAAATAATTGCCTTCCATACAAAAACTAACTTTCAGTGCTTGAAATGGACAGTCTTGCTGGCTACCCCAAGTAGAAACCAGTCAACTAATGTAACTTTTTGATCAAATTATATTCTTAAAAGTGTAAAACACCTTGTTATAGTGGTATTGTAGTAAAAAGTGAATGACCATTGTCTAATAATGTTGCACAAACAATTATAAGTGTGTTGGAATGCATAACACAAAAACTCATACTTGCTCGTACATTTTGATATGATTGTATTTTTATTTTAAAGTATTATATCTATGGATTATTAAAAAAAGTGCTGGTAGAAAAATATACTAGATCAGGTGTGCCCGGATTCTATCGTATACAGTCTTTAGGTACAGTGTTATACCGTGTAGGCTCGGACAAGAAGGTCTACGGTCTCCCCCGCCTGTCGTAGAAGGCGACTAAAGGGGGTCATAGGGGTCGCTGTGTTCCTGGCGGGGGCCGGGGCACTCACCTAAAAACCCCAGGGAAGGCGACCATCATCATCCTAGGACGAGCCAAATGTGGCTAGGCGCGAGGAGGGCTCCAGTGCGTTCAGAATGAGATCCTGGAATCCTCCGCATGAGAGCGCAGATGCCGGCCGCCGTGGAGTTTTCAGTGGATAGAAATACCACATAACCCAGTCATCTCCCGATGATTGGGTACCTGGTACGCAGGTTTCCTCCACGAACAAAAAATAATAAAAAATGTTCAGTGTTATCTTGGCTAAAAAGTATAGCTTTGTTGGGCACATCCCGGTCGCCGCATAGACTCTCGCGCTGAATGAATTTATAAGCGACATTAATAAGTGACGGGTCTATACTTTTTAGCCAAGCCAAGATATATAATGTTTAGAGCGTGGCTGGTAGTGGTAGGTTACGCCGTGTGGAGTAGGAAGCTTGGCGATCCTTATGATCTGATATCTTTTTAACGCTGAATGCTATATGTGCAAGCGAGTCTTGGCAGTCACTTTACATGTAATGTTTTTGGTGGGATCTCATTCCTTTTTTTGTAAGGTAATTTCTTAACTAGTGTATAGGAAAACCCATACAAAATTCCATCCCCTAATTTAAAGGATTTACTAAAAATCCTGAAATAGGAATTTTATTATTTATAATAAGGAGTCCCTATTTCAATTTTCAGACCTCAAGCATCAAAATTTGCGGAAGTCTCATACAAAATTGCATCCCCTAGGGTTGGGGGGTTCAATTTTTAAGAATTGTTTTGTTGATTGTGTACTAATACTAGCTTACATACCAAATTTCAGCATTCTAGGACTTCAGGAAGTACCCTAGAGGTTTTGATGATCAACGTGAGTGAGTCAGTGACGAAATAGGCGTTTTTTACATATCAATAAAATCTAAAGTATAAGAGCTATGCAGTTGAAACTTTATATGTATAATAAGTTTACTATTGACATCATATCCCGAGAATTTTGTTTATCTGGTATAATCCAAACACAAGTTATGAGGGTTCAAAAAAACGACGAAGCGCTTCGAGAAAAGATAGGTAGTGCCTGCCCTTGCGCTTCGCTTGGCTCGTCTTGGCGGGGGCACTACCGTGCCCCCAGATAAAGTATGGATTACAAACGCGGCGTACTAGGCCCCCCACGAGGTAGACTGATGTTCGCGGGAGTCCGCTGGATGCGGTCATTTTGGCACTCTTTGGAGGCCTACGTCCAGCAGTGGACGTCTATCGGCTGATATGATGATTTGATTTTGATACTCACGATCCCGACTAGATCGCCCTTGCCGTACTCTCCGACCAGTTCCTTCTTGCCGTTGGGATGTGTGATCACGGAGCGGAGCCGGCCGCTCAGCACTATGAACGTGGAGCCAGACTCCTCGTCCTGGCGGTAGACCGCTCTGCCGGACTCGAGGAACACCTGAAAAAAATAAACATGTATTTATAATACGTGTTTTTGAGGGGCAGACTTTTCAGCTGTCGTTTTGGGTTTAGGACGGCGAATAAGAAACTTTCCTTGATCCGTCTCATATTACAAGAAAATGTTAAATATCCGTGGTATACTGACACTGGCAATGATATTGACAGATGCAGCAGATATTTAAAATATTAAAGGAAAGTGTCTTATTCGCCGTCCTACACCCAAAACGAAAATAATTGACGCAGCTGAAAAGTCTGCAACTTTTTTCTGGTGCTAAGGAAGGTTATTCCTATCTCTTTTGCCTGGCTCCTTCCCATTTACTTGGGGTCGGCCTTTCTAATCATGCGTCGCCCGGCCGGTCGGTCCTGGGTCGTCTCTGGTCTTAAATTTCCCGCTTCCATGTATTTTCTCACTACTGCCATCCAGGTTAACCGGGGTCTACCTCGCCCCTGGGGTGCTACATTCCTATCATCAAAAAAATAATCAATTATTAATTAATATAATCAAAAATAATTCCCAATTGCTATGGCCACCTACTGTCTCTGGCATCAGATCAGCTCGTTTCCGCCATTATTTTGCCTTGTCACCGAACTTATATAAGTATAAACAGATCAATAACTAGATGAAAAATAGTGCACTACAGAGTTGGCGATGTGCAACACGACCGACGGCCTCTCCCGCATGATGCTGTACACGGTCGTCTTGGAGAGGAGGCCTACAGTACAACACCCAGTACATACCCAGTCCAGAGCGAAGTCCACTTGTCGCACGAACGGCGACAGCCTCCTCACTACAGAGTTGGCGATGTGCAACACGACCGACGGCCTCTCCCGCATGATGCTGTACACGGTCGTCTTGGAGAGGAGGCCTACAGTACAACACCCAGTACATACCCAGTCCAGAGCGAAGTCCACTTGTCGCACGAACGGCGACAGCCTCCTCACTACAGAGTTGGCGATGTGCAACACGACCGACGGCCTCTCCCGCATGATGCTGTACACGGTCGTCTTGGAGAGGAGGCCTACAGTACAACACCCAGTACATACCCAGTCCAGAGCGAAGTCCACTTGTCGCACGAACGGCGACAGCCTCCTCACTACAGAGTTGGCGATGTGCAACACGACCGACGGCCTCTCCCGCATGATGCTGTACACGGTCGTCTTGGAGAGGAGGCCTACAGTACAACACCCAGTACATACCCAGTCCAGAGCGAAGTCCACTTGTCGCACGAACGGCGACAGCCTCCTCACTACAGAGTTGGCGATGTGCAACACGACCGACGGCCTCTCCCGCATGATGCTGTACACGGTCGTCTTGGAGAGGAGGCCGATGCGTGAGAAGTGTTTGGCGCGTATTGAGAAGAACGACGGCTCGCCCGTTAGCACAGCGAGGCCACCTTCGACTTCCCCTGAAAAATGGCGTTGGCGAGAGGTTTAACAGGATACTTATACAGGGTGTGGCCTGTAATAGGAGCAAAAAATTAAACCGTAGATTATTAAGCTTGTGAAAAATTATTTCCACGTGGTTATATATTTATAAATAAATTTTTTTTAGATTTTTTTTTCTCCAAAATATGTTTACTTGTATTATTTTACTCTTCTGCAGTGCTATAAGTAACATTTTATTTGAAAAAAAAACGAATAAAAATAAAAAAATCACAAAAATATCTTTTGAAAACAAAAATGCAAAAACTATTCTGACTCATTACTTGATGTTACCTCTAAATCTGCATTGACTGCTGTGCTATTATGTCGTGGTGCCAAGATACATTACTTGGAGGTCATAACTTTAGATCAAAATTTCTCCGAATCCGAAAAAATTAAAACGAAAGGGGCTACTGCAAATGCTCTAAGGAAGCGTCCTTTTGAATATTTGCTCCTATTACAGGCCACACCCTGTGTACAATGTAGGTCCAATTATGTATATTATCAAACTGGTCTAATCACACTCAGTAGCGGCGCGTGAGAATTTTCACTAGACAACCCGGAGCACATAAAAGAGCTGTTTTATGATGATTTAAGAGTTCGGTTATGTATAGCAAGAAATTTTAGGCAACCCGGTGGGAATCTGCTTGTATGGGCGCTCCGCCACTGTTATCACAGCAAGTTCTAATTTTCACCACATTATTTCGTTCATATCTTCTTTGTGTTGTACAGTCAACGGCATAAACATACGATGAATCAAAGGCCGCAAAAATATCTGACACGTTCTTTCGGCTCTAGGAATAGAGTTGTCATCAGATATTTTTGCGGCCTTTGTTCCATCATATATTTATGCAGGTGACTGTACCGACGTGTGTATGAAACTGGAAGTATTGTCGTACTGAACTGGAGGGAAATTAATATATATGTTTTTTTAGAGCCACCAAAGTGATCAAAACAATAGTACATTACTTACCTAGGTAAAACAAAGAATGTCTCATCTCGCAGGTATTTGACGCCCGAACCGAAGGCAAGGGCGATAAATAAGCTATCTGATGCTTTCTTTATTACCGTCCGTGGTGAGTATAAAATTGTACGCCTCTCCCTGGCCAGGAAGTGGGATTTTCCGAAGTGCAAAATACTTTCCTCTGCGATGGCCAAAAACCCGACAGTTCAGGGAGTGCTTATTTTTCATCGACAGGTGTTACCTATCCGCACGTGTATCATACAAGATTTTACAATGCATCATGCAAGGAAATAAAAATTGTAATTGTCATGGAATCTCATTCTCGCACGTGTGTGGGAATATTGGCCTGAAATACATTCCCGCACGGGCTGGCTCCGACATATACCGTAGAAATGTTGAACCATATAAAGGCGCACGCACAGAGCAAGTGCATTGCAATAGTACATTGTTTAACAAGGGGCGTAAGTGGAATATCGCGAACAAGAGTCTATCAGAAGCCCGACGCCGAAGGCGGAGAGATTTTGATGACTCGAGTTTGCAATATTCCGACGCCCGTGTTATACGCAATGTTTTTCATCACATTTGCGAGGAAATAAATAACTACAAAAGACAGAAAAATCTATGTTTCATACAAGCACACCAATCAAGAATTGATGAAATTGACAACTTCACTTCCAGATCAGTGCGAGTGGAGCGCGCAGCTTCAATATTTCAACCAATCACAGATCAGTATTCTTGCAGCGCGTGGCCGACTAGATTTTTTTTCAACCGATCACAGAGCAGAATTCTTGTAGCGCGCGGCCACCTAGATTTGCTTTAACCAATCAGATCACACACAAGCTCATAACTCCCTCGGGAGTTATAAAAATCCATAACTACCGCGTGGGGTAAATCGGCTATAGCTGCTCTATACGCCTGCATGTAATAAATAATAAAAAAAAATTAATAAAATAACTAAATATTTGCGGAGAATCTTACACAAATCAACCTAGTCCCAAACTAAGCAAAGCTTGTACTATGGGTACTAGACGACGATATAGATACTTATATAGAGAAATAAATACATAGAAAACATCCATGACTCAGGAACAAATATTCGTGCTCATAACACAAATAAATGCCCTTACCGGGGTTCGAACCCAGGACCTCTTGCTTCGTAGGCAGGGTCACTACCAACTAGGCTAAAGCGGTCGTCAAAATAAATGTCATTAAAAATTGTTAGATTTAAATAGGTTATTATTATAGTATAAAACATTAGCGTTTCTCGCCATCAAACGTCACAGTTTGGCGAGTTATATCATCATCATCATATCAGCCGAAAGACGTCCACTGCTGGACATAGGCCACCCCCAAAGAGTTCCAAAGTGACCGGTCCTGCGCCACCCGCATCCAGCGGACTCCCGCGACCTTTACCAGGTCATCAGTCCACCTTGTGGGGAGGCCTACCCACGCCGCGCCTTCCGGTACGTGGTCGCCACTCGAGAACCTTTCCGCCCCAACGGCCATCAGTTCTACGTGCATTGTGCCCCGCCCACTGCCACTTAAGTTTAGCGATTCGGAGGGCTATATCTGTTACCTTGGTTCTGCTGCGGATAGCCTCATTTCTGATGCGATCGCGCAGAGAAACTCCCAACATAGCCCTCCCCATTGCCCTGGCGAGTTATATGAGTTGTAGAATGTAATTTTTTTTGTTGTAAAAAAAAATAAAGTGTGTGACGTTACCTGGATACGCGGTGAACATGTGAACCTCCCCCTCCCCCTCCGCGACCCGCTGCGACACCAACAGGGCGCCGGACAACAAGTACAACAGCGCCACGTCCTATGCACAACACAACATAAACCGTTAGGGTCATTGTCAGTCACAAAAACAAAATAGTACATTTCGATGCTAGTGCGGAAAGTATGTCATTACTTCACGAGTGCCGAGATATCTTGCCACGAGCGGTAGGCGAGTGGTAAGACTCGGGACGAGCGAATAATGACATTTCCGCACGTGTATCGAACGACGTTTTTTAATACAGTTGCGAAAAAATAAAAAAAACAACAAGTAAGAACAGTAAGTATTAAATTTTTTTTTTTTAAAATAACTTCTTTATTTTTTAACTGTATTACAATGATGTTACAAAATGAATAATATAAAAGTTTCAAATTCCTTACTTGTTGTTTTTCTTATTTTTTCGCAACTATATTAAAAAACGTCGTTCGATACACGTGGAAAAGTTAAAAGCACTAGTGCGCAAAATACAACTTTGCGCACGATTTGCAGCTACAAAAAGTACCACTTTTTAAGCAACTGTATTAAAAATCATCTTTCCGGTGGTCAATAGTTAAGGGCTTCCGTTTATATATAATATGTTTTTATCACATAGAAATATAGAAGGGGCAACGCTGTTTATGCGGATTCAGAATTCAACCTAAAATTAGGCTTTAGAGCCCTTAACTTTAGCTATGTCCACCGAAGAGACGCGAACCTAAATCTGACAATGACCCGTTAGCCATTTGTATGGGAGTGAAAAACAAAGGGACAAATGGGGAACATGCATGGGACTTCAATTTAAAATACATTGACATTGCACTCAATCGATGCGGATATACGTAGAGAAAAAAAATGAAAAGAAAACGATTGTATTAGCTTTATCTCACGTTAAAAGACACATCATTATGCTGACCCAGCGCCTATTCTATGCCACGACAAATGGATTTGTATTTTATTTGTATTTAACTTTAGTTCTAGGCTGCATGCTCAATGATATTATAACAATATTTATGTTGTTTATATTTTACCATGTAGTACGTTGTGGAAAAAAATAAAGAATTTATATATCTATAATTCATAACGTTGAAAATCAAATGAAAATAACATTAAGCATAACGAACAAAGTATTTTAACAATTCTTTGTAAACATAGAAAGTACACAATGGACAAATGTAAGTTTATAATGTTCAATGTAAAAAATAACGTTTTATAACATGCCTGAATTGCTTGACAAATGTATCAATTAGAAAAACTCACTCACAAGTGAACGACATGTAGATGAAAATGTTTTTTTTGTGAGTGCTATGTAAAACCAAACTTGCTCAAAACACACTTTTTAAAACAAAATACCTGTACTATTTCTGGTTCACCTTCGATACTATAATATAACTTAGAAATAAATTATGAGTTAGTAAATTATTCCATTCATAACCAAGAAATAAATAAATAGCAGCCGGTATTATAAAGGTTACGGTATCGTTTTAAACTGGTATCGCTAACCGTTATTTCAAAACGGTTACGGTACCGTTATGTTCGCGCGGCGCGCATAACCTTTACGACATTACGGTACCGTAATGGAATACCGGTTTCATACCGGTATAACCGTAACCGAAATCAGTCCCTGCTGTAAGGTCACCTTGTGGCTCTCCTCCTTCATGATGTAGGTCCCGGCGGGCAGGTCGCGGACCTGTACCGCGCCTTGAAGCAACTGGTCGTTCTCGAGGCCCAGCTCTTTGATGAACGCCTCGGTCGCTATGCGTATCAGGGCCTGAAAACATTATGCAATCGTTTTATATAAGGTGACGAGGGTAGACGTTGCGGCACCTTCCAAAATTAAACGATGGAATATGGACACAAAACAAAACATTCCTTCATTTTTAAAAATATGGTAAAGGAAAAAAGAACGCGGTATCGTTTAAGATTGACCCGCTCACCCAGGTGATCGTATTGGACGAATATGTCTTATGAGATCACCCAGATAATCCTATTAGTACGCCATATCCAGCACGATCCCCTGGGTGATTTCAGTGGACAAAATGATATTAGGGCACTGGGTTGGCATTGTGACAGGGAAGGGTAATAGTTATTTATGATACAAGTGCGGAAAGTACACATCTTAGAAGTCGCTAAATTCTTGTGTAAACACAAGGACGATTACAAAATGCGTCGTGCTAATCAAAGGAAGGCGGCCGCGACATGAACCCCGTGCAGGCTTGCCTTCGGCTCGGGCGTCAAATAACTGCGATCTGAGACATTCTTTGTTTCACCGCCCTTGGTACGTAATGTAGAATTTTGCCCTAACGTGCAAGGCAGTGCCTATCAGCAATCAATCAATTAATTTTATCTACGCACATATCATTAGTGCTCTAAAATGCGTTCAGAAACCGTCGGTAATGACCAGCATTATTACAACCAATTTTACTATGACAACTTTCTTGTCTGTGGTAGTAGGTAAAATCTATACTGTAATGTTATTACAGTATAGATTATCGGTATCGTTATGAGTTTAAATTTGGAACAGCTGTCAAAACTCAAGTGGGTCTCTAGTCTAGTATCTATAGATATTAAAACAGTTATCGATACGAAACGTCAATTTATTATGTTTTTTCATTTTACTTTAAAAAAAAAAAAAATTTTTTTACTTTTTTAACTTTTTTTTTTACTTTTTTTCACTTTTTTCCGCTTTTTAACTTTTTTTTTACATTTTTTCACTTTTTTTTTTAAATTTTTTGGTGTTTTTTACTTTTTTTTAAATTTTTTTCAATTATTGTCACTTTTATTCCTTTTTTACCTTTTCCTTACTTTTTTTTACTTTTTTCACTTTTTTTTAATTTCTTTTGCTGTTTTTTACTTTTTTCACTTTTTTTTTTACTTTTTCTAACTTTTTTTTACTTTTTTTTCATTAAAAAAAAAAAATAACTTTTTTTTTTAAATTTTTTTTTTTCAAAAATAACTTACAGGTAGCACTCGTAGCAATGCAGGTCATTTTCCTACAGCTTCTGAACCCATCTTAGAGTACTTATGATATGTGTTTAGATAAAGTAGTGTATGCAACTGTATATAATTAGGCCTTAAAACACTCGTGTGATCCTATTATGAAACTCGCTGACGCTCGTTTCATAAAACCACACTCGTGTTTTAAGGCCTCTCATTATGTATCAGTAGCATAAACTACTATATTATAGCTATCTGTTTTGCCTACTAACACTAAGCTTTTAAATTAAATTACGTCCTAACAAACACTATGGATTCTTGAGTCTAAAATAAAAGATATTTTTTTATGTTGTGCGAGTTTATGAAGGCTGAACTCTGGGGTGCCCTGGGATATCAACAGTATCCAGTCCCGTCTGTCTACGGCATTTAGTCTCTAAACGTCGAAACGCACAGACAGCGGTGGCGGCGCGGTGCGGTATTCTGTGCGGACCTTTTCATATTAGCTCGAACATTACAACCGGTACCGCCTCCGCGCCGCACCGCACCGCACCGTCACTGCTGTCTGAGCGTTTCGGCCTTATATGCTGTAGTAATAGAGTTCCTAACGTCACCGTTTCCTTTTCGAATCTTTGAATACTACGTACGGTCAACCAATTTGATTTCTGGGCCATTTCGTACCTTGTCACAGTGAAAGTCAATATGAAAGCCCCCAGAGATCTCATATCATTGTCATTGTGACAAGGTACGAAGTGGCCCAGAAATCAAATTGGTTGACTGTACATATACCAACTTTAGTTTAGATATGTTACCTGTTCCTCCATATTCTCAGTGTTCTGCCTTTTGAACGAGGAGCCTTCTTTCCGCTGAAAAGACGAGGTCGGCTGCACATCCGGCGGCTGTCAACAGATACCATATTAAAAAAAATTGCCAAGTACCAGCCAAGCTGCGGGAGTGGCTTGCGCTCGCTACTATACCGATAACTATAACAAGTTTCTGTCAAAAATTTCATTTTTGGTACAAGCTTTTATTGCCGACTGTACTTTTCTGCATACCATCATCAACTACTCATTGAGACAATTCTAACGAGCCCAAACTCGATGGGGTTGTGTCGTTTTATTGCGGAGTTCCTATGGCCACCTTCCAGCTCCAGCATCAGATCAGCTCCATGTCATCATAATATTGCATTGTCATGCGATATAAATACATATGCATGCAACATTTCAGCTCAATTGGATAACGGGAAGTGACTGAAAAATGGATAACAAATTTTGACAGAGTTACATACTTACATATTTACATACATTACGAACAGTGCAAGTTAATATAAAGCTTGTAAAAAAAGAGAATAAACTATTATCTTTTTACAAGCTTTTATTTAGTTTTACCTGTCCCGTTGTCTGTCTGTCTGTATATCTGTAATCAAATCTTGCAAGTTAAATTTGACCCACTTCCCGGTTTCCGATTGAGCTGAAATTTTACATGCATATGTATATCGCATGACAATGCAATATTATGATGGCATGGAGCTGATCTGATGCTGGAGCTGGAAGGTGGCCATAGGAACTCCGCAATAAAACGACACAACCCCATCGAGTTTGGGCTCGTTAGAATCGTCTTAATGAGTAGTTGATGATGGTATGCAGAAAAGTACAGTTGGCAATAAAAGCTTGTACCAAAAATTTAATTTTTGACAGAAACTTGTTTTTTTATTAGTGGAAGGTGTTACCTGCGGCGTGCCCGACGTCACATCCGGCACCATGTCGGGTTTCGGTTTCCGGGCGATGTTAATGGGCGACGACGCCGCATGCCCGTTCTCTTGCTGCATGCAAACGTTAGTATCACACACTATTCTAATACAAAATCTTTATTTCAGACGTAGGTATACATACAGTCGCCATCACATACATAGGTACACTATCACCATCATCATTACTTAAGAGCCCTGCTCTTGTCGGTGGAGTAACCGCCACTTTTCTCTGTTCATTACCAGCCTCTTGACTTCCTGTACACTATAGGTGTTCAAAAATATCGGCACATGCACCCTAATGCCTTGAAAATAGAGGTGTGTTCCGATCTTTGTGAGCTGCTTGTTTGCTCCGATGTATGTGATGGCGATTAAAGGGCTAAATGATGCCACATGTCTCGTACTGTTATCACATGACGTCAATATACCTACCCTTAGAATGTTGAAGGGGTTTTCAAACTTTCGGCCAATTTTAGGTGCCAAAATCTTCTGATTCTTGCTCAGTACAACTTTCTCGACCTGCTGCCATGCATTTTATCTTGTTGTCATGAGACGTAGGCGTATTGGGAGTGGGCTTACGGACTATTACGATTAACGACGGGTTGAAACAACCAATATTATCGTTAGAATCAATGATGCATATTTACAAAAATGGTTTTAAAACTGCGTCTAGGACATTGGCACCATCACTGACATTCGAGAAATGGATGCGAAATTCCATTATGTTACCCGTTTTTAATTACATCTTAAAATGTTGAGTATCGTAATATTTGTATGGGTGACAATCGAGTTTATGAGGTTTTCTAAGAAATCAACGAAAACAATGTCTGTTGTAGGGCCTGGTATGTGAAATAAATTACCCTCCGAATTAAAAGATATTGAAAACGACGTGACCTTTCTTAATAGACTAAAGAAATGGCTGTCTGACAAAGCTTTCTGTAATATTAATGAGTATTTATAATATATTTGTAATAATAATAATTTCAATTGTATAACGTTGACATTTTGTATTTTATAAAATTGTGATCAAATCAAATTCAATTGGCATAATTAACTATTATAATTCATATTATTTTTGATATGTAATATTTTATAGTTTTTAATAATATAGCGCCCCGGCTTCACACGGGTATGTATTAAACATAGAAAACTTCATCTATTTAAAAAAAAACGCATCAAAATCTGTTGCGTCGTTTTAAAGATCTAAGCATACATAGGGATGAGTATGAGTAAGTACTTTCCAGTAAATTTTTCACACATCACTAAACAAAAACAACACAACACAAAATGGGGAATGAATGAAAATTTTAGAAGTGCCTGATTTTTTTTCCTTCCTCTCCCATTGACCCACATGTGGGTCAAACGGGAGGTCCCACTGGGGGGTCCTTTTTATTACTCTGGAATCCCAATGACCCACATGTGGGTCACGATTTTTTTTTAATTTGAATTAAGACAAGTACAAGATCTCCAGGGTTCGTTTTCGAGGTCTGACTGCTGGACCAATGGGACCACTCGTGCCGACCCATATGTGGGTCAATGGAATTCCAGGCCTTCGATCACCCGATCGCTGGAACAGGAAGGGTAACCTTCCTTAGCACCAGAAAAAAGTTGCAGACTTTTCAGCTGCGTCAATTATTTTCGTAAAATATAAACAGTTTCCTCACTTACGTTTTGGGTTTAGGACGGCGAATGAAACACTTTCCTTGATCCGTCTCATATTACAAAATATGTTTTAATTATCTGACCCTGGCAATGACAAATATAGCTACTGCAGCTGTCAATATCATTGCCAGTGTCAGTTTACCACGGATTTTTAAGATATTTTTAGTAATATGAGACGGATCAAGCAATACGTGTCTTATTCGCCGTCCTAAACCCAAAGCGTAAGTGAGGAAACTGTTTATATTTTTCAAAAATAATTGACGCAGTTGAAAAGTCTGCAACTTTTTTCTGGTGCTAAGGAAGGTTATTCCAATCACCATAAAAAGAAACAGGCACTTATATAATTTTCATCCATTCCCAATTGACAACATTTCATAATTCTAAGTCCATGATTTGACTAGCTCTTTGTATTCTACTCGAAAAGAGGAACACGCTGGTAGTTTTATATTTCCAGTATTATTTATGTTCAATTTTTAATGAATTTTTAAAAATGCACTCTTAGCAAATCCAATTCTACTGCAGAATGGGCACCTTGCTTTAGTCTTGTTTACATATACCAAATTAAAAACAAACATTGTCAAGATGGCGTCAATGTAACCCACCCGAAAATGAAATTTAAACTTTTTCACCGAAACGGGACTAAAGTAAGGTGCCTATTCTGCAGTAGGATTGGAATTTTTATGAAGGCATTTTTAAAAAATCGTAAAAAATTGAACATAAATAATACTGGAAATATAAAACTACCAGCGTGTTCCTCTTTTCGACTAGAATACAATGAGCTAATCGAACTATGGGCTAAAACATACGGTACGGACGTGAAAAGTTATGAAATGTTGTCAATTGTAGTCTGGCACTATAAACGCCAGTCTCTGACGGCTCTCACCGTGTGCTCGGTCCTCTCCGAGTGGTGCGGAGAGTGCATGGAGGTCCCGGAGTCGACCGTCATCTTCCTGCCCGGTGAGGAAGCTACCGTTGTCGGGCGGCGTTTCTCGCGGCCCTGGCGAATAACATTTAAATAAGGTTTCATTTTCAGGCATTGACCACCCATATCAAAATCACATTCACATATACAGTCATGGCAGTTATAATGGGCTTGTGGCCTTAATAGTAGTTTACGATGCCATTCGAACCAGTTTTTGTAGATAAACAAATGTTTATATGGAAGCAACTACATTTAAAGGACATTAATACCCAAAAAATCGAATTAACACTGACATTGAATGACTGAATTCTCGCTGACAGCAGCAGAAACGCTTCATACTGATTGGCTTTAAAGTATGACGTCACACTGTAACATCGTTTTTTTTCACAACAGGTAACTTCCATAGGAGTATTTTTCTGATCAATATCAAGGTTTAATCTCGGTCATATTAAATATCGTAGTACTATATTTGTCTCATAAATAATACCGTAGCATACATAAACAAATATAGATTCATTCCAAATTATTCAAATCAGTAGTGGATGATATTTATACTTGGCTGAATGATCGAGAGTTTTTTTCTTCATCCTGGCAAGACAGGGTAGATTAGAAAAAGTTGGAGCTGTCAAAGATTTTCACAAGGAAGATGACCAAAGAGTAAGGATATATAACTGAAAAAGAGTAGCTACTCTATGGTAAATAGTGCATGTATGGAACGTGCTGCCAACTAGCGTTGGGCAGCGTAACTATAAGACGTCATATGCGTACATAGCTGCGTATATATATAGTGTATAGTTTTTGTAGGCATAGAATGGGAATTTGTGTACAGAAGTATTACAAACATCACGAAGTGCGGGTACGAAGACACTCCATGATGTTTGTGGCACTTTTGTAAACAAACTCTCACTCCATGAGTTTCCTTATTCTTGTAAATATCTTAACATTTTGCTTTATTTGGAAAATTAAACATGAAAGATATTTACTGAGAACAAGAGGTTAATGTGGAGTAAGGTAACTAAAAAAAGCCATGTCATTCATTAAGAGATACTTCCTATTTATTTATTATAACACTAAATTGTTATTATATAGCAAATTACTGCACTAACTAAATCTTTTGTTACAAGCAGAAGTTTTAGTTGATCATTTAGACATAAAAAAATAAAGATTGAATACAGAAAGGTGTATGTGGAGTTCCCAATTCACCCTGAGCAAGCGTTATATATGCCCTATTGCTGAGCACAGGCCTCCTCTCTTGAATGAGAGAGTTCGGGGGTCCCCATGCTTGGGGTGGATTGGGGACTTCACGTTAGGACACCTTTTTGTCTTTAATCTTTATTTTTTGTGTGTCTTATACTTATTGTAGTACAATTGAGCAGACTTCTTAGTGATATCCTCCCCATCATAAGATAGTTTTCCTTCTAAAATTCTATTTATTGACCTACACCAACTGAATATTAGTAGGTTGATACATGTATCCACAAAGCATTCTTTTACTTTTTCTTTGTGGTGCTTACAATTTATGAAGTTAAAATCTGTAAAAAGATCAATGAAGGCATTTATTCTTTCTTTAATATTTGTCTTATAGCATTCACTATTTAGAAATGCAACTGTTGTGTCTTGTATTTCCTGAAAACATGCTGTTAGGCAGTCAGACGGGTAGCAAAGCCATTTTTTGTTGTTCGTATATTCTTTGGCCTTTATATAGCGGTATTTAATATCATCCGGATTGCCTAATAGCGTCTTTTTACAAGTTTTGCAACCTTTCACTACTTTTTGCAAGACCTTTGACAAGGCCCACCCGCACACATAGATTCTTTGATCAGCCCCTGAATCTGATATACCTCTGTATTGATTTACTTCCAGGGGCTGATCGATTAAAATATTTTGAGATCGTGAGGGTGCCGTTTCGCTGTCTTTATTATTTATAAAAAAAGAAACCGATTGTAAGCAATCACTCGAGTCTTCTTCGCAATTTGAGTTGACTGAGTGATTGCTACTGTAATTGTTTAATAATAATGTTTTATAGGCACCCTCAAACCCCATACAATTAGGTGCCACATTACGAGCGCCTAGACTTCGGATACTTCCGAAGAAGTTCTCCAGTGGGTCCTGGTTCAGATTGCGAGTTAACATTGCATCAAATGAATACTTCTTACATAACAGTTGCCAAAGAACTTTAAAACCTTCAATTGTCTTTATTAAATTCATAACCGTTGGTACAGATTTCACCATTTCTTGACCACCACTTTTTTTTGTAATAAACTTTACAGTTTTCAGAAGCTTTAGAGCATCTTGCCATAGGACATGATGAGGAGAATTTTTTTTCACTGCTGCTCTATATATCTTCCCATTTTGTGGAGATAAACTTGAAGCATTCAAGGAATCAAACAATTTGTCTATTAATAGAACAAATGGTATCAAATTTCTACATTCTTCATCTACACTTTTTCTAGCTACTAAATTGTCTGTTGCAACAGCCATGCTATAACTAAATAATTGAGTGGCGTTCTTGACCCTCATTTTTCTTATTTTTTCTGGGTCAATGTGTTCATTCGTCAATTTAGGCAAGAGCCTAAGCTCACCGTGCGACCTGTCAGCCTCATATACCCGCTGAAAATACTCCCACTTAATACTTTTTGAAATATTATTTTCTTCATATTTCAATTCTTTGTTAAGCAAATTATTTCTTAATCCTTTAATTAAGTGGGGAGTATCATACAGCGGGATTATTTCTTTTTTATTTATGATAATTTTCTCATTTCGCCATTCTTTATTCTCTTGGGAGTACACTCTTTTTGCATCCATTATTAAGCTATTTATGGTGCTGACATTTGTCGAACATTGATCGCACACGGTAGCTAACACAGTTAAACCGGTAGCTTGTACGTTAGTTATAACATTTGTTAAAACTCCTTTTAATTTGCAGGTATTTAGTGACTGTGTAAAATAATATGCTACCGGTTGTTTAAAATTCTTTTTTATGCCTTTGACCATGAACACTAGGACGTGGTTGGCAAATTTTTCGGTTTTTTCACCATTCCCGTAATTTTCAAATCCCACAAGATCGTCCGTGTAAACATTGTATTGAATTTGTGGGGAAATCGACATTTCATCAAATATCAATGTGCACAGACGATCTTCTGGTAACATTTTTGAAACAGTTTCCTTTAACTCCTTAAATACTAAATTGTTAATACCTGGCGATAACTTTATCTTTGCAAGCATAGCCTTTAAAACTTTTTTTGATGGCAGTGTGAAGTGCTTGCATATCAGCTTGTAAGCCTTTGGGCTTTTTTTAAAAATTGACAGAGCCAAAACTTTTTCCTGTTGTGTGAACCTATGCCCTTTTTTCTTTTTTCGTCCTTCAAAAAATTGCATCCGTGTAAATAATTTAGCGGACTCTGGCATATTTTTTGTTAATTTTTCAAAATCCTTTTCAGAGCTTAACTTTTTCTGCTGCCGAAGACGTAGCTGGGCTACTTTTAATTTTTGGCGAAGTCTTCTTAATTCGTTTTGGTGTTGTCGCTCCTTTCTTGCGTTCTTGGTACGGTTTTTGTTTAGTAGATATTGGAAAGTTTGCTCTGAAAATAATAAAGTAAATAATAAAATCAGTCTCAACACCAAATCTTACACAAAGGACAGGTTTCATAATGATTACTTCATTTGGTTAGTGAGAAAGTAAGGTATTTTTTATATTCTTTATAAGGTTCTTTATCAACATGCAAGCAAGGCATGTTGTACAGTCGCCATCACATACATCGAAGCAAACAAGCAGCTCACAAACATCGGAACACACCTCTATTTTCAAGGCATTAGGGTGCATGTGCCGATATTTTTGAACACTTATAGTGTACCTATGTATGTGATGGCGACTGTATCTAAACGTCAAATTAAGTATTAAGCTGGCTTTATAAGACAACCACTGTGATATATGTAATTAATTTAAATAATAACTACAACATAATATTATTGCAGAGGACGACTGCAAATGTATACATATATTTAAATCTAGACTGAAAACATGGTTAACGGATACCTTCCTTTAAAAAATATGTAGTTAGATAGTTACATAGTTAATTCATTTAGGCATATAAAATAAAAATTACATAGTCATAAGCAGATTCAATCGAAGTGAGTGGAAATGTAAACAAGTTTGTTGTCACTAATCAATAGGCTGAGGTTCTGTAGGTAAATATGATGAACTATCTAACTAACTAACTCTCTAGCTATCACGGCTCTTGAGATACAGCCTGGTGACAGACAGATGGACGGACGGACGGACGGACGGACGGACAGCGAAGTCTTAGTAATAGGAACCCTAAAAATGTAGAAAAGTTGAAAAACCCTCGACATTTTCGTTTTTAAGTTCAATATCGCAAAAACGGCTGAACCGATTTTGTTGAAACGTAGCTAAGAACCTTCTCGATCAACTTGCCAACTTTCGGACAAAAAAACCGCATCAAAATCAGTCCATTCGTTGAGGAGCTACAATGCCACAGACAGACAGACACACAGACACGTCAAACTTATTACACCCCTCTTTTTGTGTCTGGGTTAAAAAGTATGATATGACAAATGATCATGCAAAACTGATCTGAAAAACTTGTCAAGTGATGAAAATAAAATGAATATTGAGCCGCGGGCAGAAGCTAGTATTTTTATAGTTTCAAAATATGAGAACTTAAAAATCTAAATCAATGCAGGGTTTAAATAGCTACTAGCTAGCTATGTACATACAAATTTTCACCCCCTTAGGGGATGATTTCGGGATAACAACTTTCCTATGTCCTTCCCCGGGACTCAAACTGCCTCTATACACAATTTCATCCAAATGGTTTAGGCATGAAGAGGTAACAGACAGACAGACAGACACATTTTCGCGTTCATAATAAAATTCTTCCTAAAACTTAGCCTAACTAATATACTTTCAATATATATTATTCATAAATAGATCACAAAAATAAATGCCCACTTATTTGGGGTAGAACAGGTAAAAACCGGGTAAATTCCCAAAATATAAATCTATCCGAGGTATTTACCGGCGCCCATCTCTAAATTTGGATAGGACAATTAGTATATAAGCAAAGCGGCTTGGTGTTAAAAATGTTGAAATGATAGAATAGATTATAAAAACATAAATATATATTACCTGCATTCATTTTCTTTCTTGTAGATCGGGTAGTGTCCATTTCAGTTACTGTCAAGCAAGTACTTGCAGATGAACCAGAAGGTATTGGAAAGCTCATTGCAGAAGAGGGACCTGGCAGAACTTGGTTTGTGATGTCCATTAGAGTTCTTTGTTGAAAAAGTTCTCTTCGGGGTCCACAGTAACTATGGTCAGTCTCCACAATGCTTGTGATTGACTGCTGTATACCTGCAATGTAATTTTGCAATTGTGACTGACGTTTCATTACTGTGAGGACACATATTTTATTGTTTATTAATCATGTTGATAGAACAAAATTACTCATAGTCAGAGACCAGATTTAGGTTATAAATATTGTATTCAATTTTCAAAAGACGGGATATAACTTTGCTCCACTTTAGACTTAGTAAAGTTTGTTGTAAAGTTAAATAGTCCTATATTTTACAAAATGGTTGTGTTTACTTACGATGCAAATTCCTTGTTGGTATTGCTGTCCTTATAAGACGACCGCCACATCTTTTAGTGGAAGGATCAAAATGCTGGTCACATATTCGTTTGTTTCGGAATATCCGCATCGGATCACTTCCCTGGAGTTCGCCGCCAGCGGCTGCGACCCAAACAGCGAATAAATCAGGGCATTTATTGGGATCCGGGAACCGGTGTAGTGCTACCCCTTGCTCATCTATAAACGACATATTATGTTGATGTTTATATGTTTACAGCAAAGTATGGTGTTTTAAGCTTGTGTCGTTACAGTTATAAGCATCTGCTATAAAACTTACCTAAAAAATCACACCGAAAAACGCAAAATCTCCTCCGTCGGAAACTCATGTTAATCGCGGTGATCAACTGATTAACGAAAACAACGCAATAACAATATAAAACTTAACAAACGACAAAACTTGAATAATAACAAATAACAACAAAGTCAACAAAAACAATGAGATAACCTCGAAATGAAAAAAATCGCATCAACGTCCGAACCGATTTGATATGAATATGAGACAGTTGACACTGACAGACCTACAAGATGGCGGCTTTTTTTTTTTTTTTTTAGTTTCCTCCGTCGTCCACTGAGCATCGCTGTCGTCTATGCATTTGGATAACAGTTTTGAGTGTGCCTCCCCTGAAGATGACGAGGAATCTTTCGTGGGGCGATATAATTTTATCATAATCAAGTTGCATCCGTGATTATTACGTACATTTACAGTGAATTACTATAAATTAGCGAGTGCGCCGGGAGCGGCGACGGCGTAGGCCGTTTCTTTTAACCATGAACTACGGTACGTACTTTCGAATGAAAAAGCCGGTCCTCGGCAGGTATTTTGTACGCTAGATTCTTATTAGTGTTCTTTTGTTTTAGCGTAAACTACGAAAGTTAATCGTCCGCTGATCATGCTTGACGTTAAAGCGATCAAAACTACAGCCTAAACCCTAACTGGTAAGCTAACCTTATTTTGCACCAACACGTTACGGAATGTTATAGTTAAAGTGGTACTGAATTCATGTTTACTACGATACCTTATTCTTTTACAGTGGGATAAGACGACGTGGCTGTGCATAACGAGCGTTGTCTAGCCGGTATAAATGGTTGATTGAAGAAATTACTTATTAAAACCCTTGCAAGGTATGTAGTTGAGAATACCGGAAATGTTAGACGTAAATAAGCGAACCGCAAATAGGAAATCTAATATAACTGAGATAATCTTCATTTCAGGGTTTTTATATGACCCCGGGTCATTTCTGCATGACTCTGGTGTAAGCGGGATGAACTTTCTCCTGTCAAGGATTTGAAAACCAGGGAGTTCCTGAGGACCTAGCTGATTGGCAGAGTATTTCAACGTGGCAACACGCTGAGAAGAACGTAACTGCAAGCCGGCACGGGTGCTGAAATGCAGGTCGCCGGTTCAGCTTGAGATAAAAATTGTTTCTTGTAAAAAGGCCCTCCGGGTGAGTAATTCTAAATATCATTCTCGTACACACACACACACTGGCCCTCTGTTCGTGGTAGGAGTCAAGTAGATAATATCCGGATCGATATAGTACCTAAGAACAACTCGTCGATGGGGACGCCTACGCGATGTTGAGACTTTTGTACTTTGTTAATTTAATTCATAAGTTAGAACTTGTGTACTCGAGTAGATAAAATTTAAGATAAAAGCATGTAAAAAAAAATAGAGTAACCAGAATTACATAACTTTCTGTCATTTATTGGTTTTATTGTTCACCACCTACTTGAAAGCGAACCGTTTGAGAGTGATTTCCGACCCTTTACTAAAGGCGCCCACTTACTTCTAGTTTTCTAAATTATTAGTATAACCTTCTTTACTGAAATACGAGGGATTTCTGCCCACTAAACTAGAACGGATAAATCACTCCACAGGCTAGGGGACCCATGCAATGTAATACCACCATCTGAGCTAGTACGGGATTAATAAAAATAAAATAAAATAACGTTACTAAGAAAAATAAAATAACGTTCTTAAAAATAACGTTATTTACTTTTGTTAACTTGACACCGTTACACATTAGTAACGTTACCGTTATTATCAAAGTGTTAGGTGCGACAAAATAAAATAACGTTACTAAGACATAGAAAAATATAACGTTACAACACCATGCAATTTGTACTAACCGTTGCATGGAAAATGAAGTAAATTGCTGTTTCGGTCACGAAATACTGCGTTTAGGTCCATAGTTGTCATACAAATTTGTTTCTATAAAAGCGTAAGGATTCTATTGGTACCTATAAATTTACTCTTGAACAATAAATAAAAAAAACTTTTTTTTCTAGATTTACAAGGTTCATATCTTTTTATGATTTGAATTATATTTTGTAATTTATACTTTATTACAATCATTTGATGGTTTACTATCTATTTAGCAACACGACGTTATCAATTTAACACCACGCAACAAGCATATTAAGAACATGATCTTTTCCCCATACAGTTGCATACAAATATGACTTTCAGATTTGATGATAATTTATAATGTGTTTGATTAATGTTGTTTCTGATTATACGGATGTTAACCGTGTTTAAACAGTGTTTAATATAGTGCAAAAGAGCTTCTGTAAAATGTAGACTTGAAAAAATACAGGCGATCAAATCAACACTTTTTATAAGTTCATACATTGTTCCTAATTACAGTATGAACTCGTAAAAACTGTCCATTTGACCATCCGTACTTGTTTAAAGCAGAACTTTTATATAAACTAAATTAAATCTTATTTATACACAGATACCTACATATACTCAGAAATAAAATTAACCAAACATATTTTAAATCATCATTAAATTTAAAAAGTCATATTTGTATGCAGCTGTATGAGGAAAAAAAACATGTTCTTAATTATCTGGCCACGACTGTACATTGCAAACAAAAATTGTAAAATAAAAGCATAAGACAAAACATTATAATAGGGTCAATAAACGGTGGAACATAAGAATTACAATAGAGCGTTCTGAGTAAAGTCCATACAATTTTGAAGTTTATGTTCAGATTAAGTTCTTAACCCTGTTTGGTCGATTCCACCCTTAAGAGTAAGCAGTAAACTCGATTCTCCATACAAACGTAGTTACGCTTTTATTTTAAAACGACTAGCTAGTTTGCTCTGAAACTTTTAAGTTAGAATAATTTAAGGTATATCCAGGTCTGTAATTAGCTTCAGATACCATAGTAAAATAATACAGCAAATTTAAGTTTTTCGTACAAAACTTGTTTTTGCTGTATTGCGTTTGTTTTATAAACTGGAGCCATATAAACTAATTACAAACTTAGATGTATAGGGGCATTTTTAATAATTCGTGTACCCAATTAGCATAATTTGTTAAACAAAAATTAACTCAGTGTCCGTTTTGTAACGACAATGAAGTATTTAGTTTGTATAAAAATTTACTTTTTCTATTCAATATATAAATCATATGCATATAGGACCTTATTTAAATGCGAAAAAAGTTCAGTTTGACATCATTTGTATGCTTAACTTTCGTTACAAAACTGACACTGAGTAAATTTTTATTTAACAACTCACGCTAATTGGGTACACGAATTTTTAAAAATGCCCATAGTCGCCATCACATACATAGGTACAGTCACCGGCATCAATATATGATGAAACAAAGGCCGCAAAAATATCTGACACGCTCTTACGGCTCTAGGAATAGAGTTGTCATCAGATATTTTTGCGGCCTTTGTTCCATCATATATTTATGCAGGTGACTGTACACTATAGGTGCTCAAAAATATCGGCACATGCACCCTAATGCCTTGAAAACAGAGGTGTGTTCCGATGTTTGTGAGCTGCTTGTTTGCTCTGATGTATGTGATGGCGACTGTACCTCATGGCATTGTATATGCAAAGTTTCGTTACAACTTACAATCCAACACGTAGTTTTAAAATGAGAACGAAATTCCGTTTGTATGGGAAGGTAAAATTCGGCCGAGCTTATTGCGGACTCTTAAAGATGATGTTAGATAGTATAACAAAACATTGAACTCACCGGATTAACCAACTCCGCGCTCAAACCGAGGTACTGATGTAGCGCAGTGAAGGTGACCCTTTGCAACCGCACCATAATGATCTGAAAGTGATTTTTTTTAATGCTACAGTCAGTCTGCAAGCTCGGGGCTGCGCGGGACAACGATGGGGGGTGCGCGGGGAAGCGGGAGGCGAGCTAATTTAGCAATAACTCATTGAGGGCCGCCATCTTTAACCTTTTTTCTTCGCCTAATAAGTTTCTGTCAAAAATTTCATTTTTGGTACAAGCTTTTATCGCCGACTGTACTTTTCTGCATACCATCATCAATTATTCATTGAGACGATTCTAACGAGCCCAAACTCGATGGGGTTGTGTCGTTTTATTGCGGAGTTCCTATGGCCACCTTCCAGCTCCAGCATCAGATCTGCTCCAAGTCATCATAATATTGCATTGTCATGCGACGTACATATGCATGCAAAATTTCAGCTCAATTGGATAACGGTTGGCAGGGAAGTGGGTAAATAGGGCGGGCGTAATACGGTATTACGCCCGCCTTACCCACTTCCCTGCTCACTTTGGCATAGTGTAAACCAGGCATTACGAAGGGCGAAGGGGCTGCACTTCCCCAGCGCTGGACCAGTGGAATATAGGGGGTAGAAAATATTTTTTTTATGGAAATAGGTAAATATGGCATTTGTTTTCAGGTAAAATTTATGACTGGCAAATGCCGATTCATCCCATCACTAGTAATTTTAAACTACCCTTTTTATCCTATCCTAATTCCATACATTCACACACCTGAATTGGGGGTAGGAAAATAAACACCATGACAATCTCACTACTATTGCGCGCTTCGGGTCGAGCCCACGCTCCCTTCGAAATAAAATACCGCTAGTGGACAAAACTAAGAAAATCAGCGCGACTCTATCGCCGATCATACGCCCTGGGGCAGAAGAAGTTTCAAGAAGAACTAGAAGAAGCACGTCAAATTACACCAAGCACGCGCGGGGCAAATATTGGAACCAGGTTTGCCTCCAAATCCCTTTAACTTTTTCTTCGCACCCATCATTTGGTCCTTTCGAACAGTATATATCTGTATATTTTGATCTAAACATAATAGTTTTTCAAAATTAAATTCAGCTTATTCAGCATTCCATATTAACATTTCATATTAATTCGCAAGTCATTTTGTCTGCCACAGACAAGCAACATTCTTGTTTCGTGATTTGTTCTTAACAACTGTCACTTAATTCAATTGTAAAGGTTGACCTCAGACTAATTAAACTATATGGACACGAAATACCTACGAAATGAGCGTGTATACCTAATCCTGGCGCTTAATATGGCGGCCTGTCAATTCGTGGCTGTAGGGTTGTCATCGATTAGAGACAATTATCGATATCAACTTGGACTTAAAATATCGACATCAATATTTGAGTTTTCTCTGTAATTGAAACTGACCGAGATGAATAATAATATGCAAGTACACTACTCTGTTACCGTAACCAGATTATTTGTGAAGTGTTTTACCAACATTGCATTTTATTGGTACAACCGATAAGGTAGCAGCTGCAGCTATAGTGTGAATGACACGGTAAGAACAGGTGGTCACTTTTTTTTCAAATTGAGGTTTTAATGTCAAGTTTTCATAACGAGCTCAGCATTTTGACATTAGAAACTCATTTTGAAAAAAAAATTGAGTAGACATGGTCTTTTCGTGGACCCTTCCAATATGGTCAGAAATACAATTAAAATCTGTCGGGTTATTCAGGCCCAGCCCACTGTGTATACTATGATTATTATATGAATGGTGCAGAATTGAATAAAACAATGGTATTTTTACAAGCTTTTATTTAGCTCACCACGTTTGTTTTTATTATTTATTCTTGTTTCTTGGGTCAAATTTAGTAATTGAAATTTCACCTTCTTCCTGTCAACGGATTGAGTTTTGTTGAATTGCGATTCCTCAAAATGTAATGAACAGATGTATTTTTGTACATGTCGAGGATTTATATTTTCGATGCCGATGACATCAAGCCATTTCCCACGCAAAAATTCACTTTTCGGAAATCTGAAACATAAAATTACTCACATAGTCATTTAATTTAATAGCAAGTTGTCGATATCAGAGCGCAGCACTAGTCAAAATAAGATGTATGATTTAAATGCTAATAATACTGCTGTAAATATAGCGAAACGTGTATTTTCTTGTTGGGAACGATAAATCCATTTCAAAACTGACTATCATTTGGCGGATAGTGCGATTTACTGGCAGTTAACAAAGAAAAACGACTACTAACCTATGAGTGGTCAAATTCGGTTGATTTCTTGATTTCCGTGCACCACATTGCTTTATTGAGCACGCAGGCATTTTGCGTTCACATCTATATGTGTTCACTACACAAAACCAAGTCCAAAAAAACTATTTTAATACGGAAAATTACGATTTTAACTCTTGAGTTGTTTACCACTTGACAGCGCATGTACTACAAAGACATTTGGCGCATAAAATGGCGCATGGCACGCGGCTGTAATGTCTGTTGCTAGTATCGGAAGTAAGAGCAACGTAATATCATGCTATCTCTTTCACCATACGCTATCGAAAGTTGGAAAGAAAGAGATAAGTTGTGTTTTTGACCTTCTATGTAGATTTCATGTATATTATAACATAAATGTATCTATAGTAGAATAGGGCCTCTCCATGTATTTATCTACTCAAAGAGGTTGACCCAAAGTGTAAAGTAAGTATATAGGTAAAGAGTGCCCTCTTGAAGCATTTAATGGAAACCTGTTTGATAGCGCCATCTATTAATGCTCCCGAAACTAACTATGTATGTGTGCGTGTGGAACCAGTACCTACACATACATACAAAGCATACTTTACTACTAGTTGGGCAAATTTTTCTATCCTTGTCGATTTTATTTTCGTCAGAATTGGATAAAACTTTTGTTGGTTGGAAGAGCTCGTGATTCTGTACAATGTCCGCACAATTTCCTACATTTTTCCATTGAGTGAAAAACGTGATATTCTTAACTCAATGGGGTTTTTAGAATCACAAGCTCTTCGAACCTGCCGAATTTTATAAAATTCTTACGAAAATTATAATCGACAACGATAGAAAAATCGCCCCAGGTAATCTTTGGAGTTAAGCAAGTCGATTTAAATTCTTGCAAACAAAAATCCTTTTGTGGGCGAAATAAATTCAATTGACATGCTTATCTCCAAAGTAAAAAATGCATTCGAAAATAACAGTGTAAGTGAAATCTTAACACGATCAAATTAAATAATGGATAAAATCTCAAGTCAAGCAGATGATTCATAATAATTTATTTCACGATAAAAATTACAATATTTGCATAAATGTCAAAATAACTTAGGTACCAGAATTCCTATTATGGTGATTGTTTTATTCTATCCTATTTTTCCTACATTCACAAAATATAAATCCCTACATGCATAAACGTAGATTCACGCCTTTATTCCCAAAACTTATTATATAATATAATCATGTTTATTTCGGAGTAAAGGGTACAGTCAGCATCAAAGTAACTACGCAATCGAAGACGTCAAAAGTTCTTAATCCCTTTTAATAAAGACTTTACTAGCAAATATCCTTGGAGGTTTGTCGGAAATATATAACCTAACCTAACCTAACCTAAACATAATAAATGCACTTTGTGAGGCATCTGTATTTAGTAAGGAGACTTGTAGCGGAGGGGGCAAAGGAAAAGTTATAGGGTGGAATAAACATGTGAGTGAGGCCCACAGGGAGGCGAGGCTTTGTTTTCAAAACTGGGTGTTGACCGGTAAACGGACCGCGGGTCCCGAATTTAACGCGATGTGTTCTAGTCGAAAAGTATTTAAATCCAGACTCAGGTGGGTACAACAGCACCAGGAGCAAATCAAATTGGATTTACTTGCCTCTCACCATCGAAAAAATGATTTCCGGAACTTTTGGAAACTTACTAAGAAAATGGAGACAAAGCCTGGTCTCTCTGTCACTGTCAACGGCATCTCTGACGCTAAAACGATTGCCAACATGTTCAAAGAACATTTTAGTTTAAAGTCGTCATCCAGTTGCAAGAAGGGGATTCTCGATGATGAGTGGGAAAGTGACCTTCAGGTTCGCTTTGGCCCAAATGACGTCATCAAAACATTAAAAATGATGAAAAGGGGAAAATCTCCTGGTCACGACCACTTAAGCATCGAGCATCTGCAGTTTGCTGGTCCTCATCTACCTCGACTGTTGACCATGTTATTTAACCTATGCATCGCGCATTCTTATGTACCTACGAATATGACAAAAACTGTAGTGGTCCCCATCGTCAAAAATAAAACTGGTGATATATCAGACCAGACAAATTATAGACCTATCTCTCTGGCAACGATTGTGGCAAGAGTACTTGACAGCATACTTAACGTGCAATTGGACAGTTGCTTGCGATTACACGACGCACAGTTCGGCTTTCGAGCCGGCCTGTCGACCGAGAGTGCAATCATCTGTCTAAAGCAAGCTGTCGAGTATTACACGCGCAGAAAAACACCTATATATGCGTGTTTCTTGGATCTCTCTAAGGCTTTTGACCTCGTTAACTATGACCTACTTTGGAAAAAGCTTGACGAGGTCAAGTTCCCTAGAGAGTTGACTCGTATGTTTAGGTGTTGGTACTCGAGCCAGAGAAATAGTGTTCGCTGGGGTAACGTTTTGTCCGACGAGTATTCTCTGGAATGTGGTGTGCGACAGGGGTAGGGCTGCCATCTCGAAATTCGCCAAACCCGGACCAAGATTCAAAAAAACCCGGACATTTGGCGTAAATCGCATTTTTTCCCCGGACGAGTCCGAAAATAATATTATTAAAAAACAATATCTTTATTTTTCATCCGTTTATTTTTTTAATTTTACACAATGCGTAATTTGCACTAACCAATGACAAAAACAAAACAATTTAACTTAAAAAAAAACCCGGGTTCGAATCCCGGTCAGGGCATTTATTTGTGTGTTTATCACGAATATTTGTTCCTGAGTTATGGATGTTATATATGTATATAAGTATCTATATGTATGTATCTATTATATATATCATCGCCTAGTACCCACAACACAAGCCTTATTGAGCTTACCGTGGGCCTAGGTTGATTTGTGTAAGATTGTTCCGTAATATTTATTTTATTTATTTTATTTATTTATAGCTCGTAATAGTAACTAAACAATTTTTAAGTGAAATTCTTGCAATTAGTTCATCAGTCAATTTCTTATTATATTGACGAGAAAAAGAGAATAAAAATCAATATTCAAACATAAAATCTAAAAGAACTCGCAAACATACATATTATCACATTAAGAGATCTAATCAGGCAGTTTAACCTGCCGATGCAATTCGCGAAACATCTATCGTTCGTTGCCGTGTGAAATGTGCGCGTAGTCTGTTTGCTAACGAGTGGACCGGCTGACCAGGGCGGCCAATCTTAGTACTAGTTGCGCGGTAATGACAGCATAATAAGTCAACTAGAGGCTGTCAAGGTATTTCAAAATTCGCCGTGTTGTCATAAGACATCAGTAGCCTAGGGGTACAGACTGAGGTATTTGGAGTCGATGAGCCGGGGTTCAAACCCTGCGACCGACGCACTTTTTGTATGTTTTAACATTGAAGTGGAGTATTTCAACTAACGATTCTAGATGGCGCATCAATTACAGGGTTACCGTTTTTAGGCCCAGAGATTGTTCTCTATTTCAGTATATAACAAAGTACTTTGTGCGGCTGACTGACTGAGCCGCGGACGCGGCGGACGGCGTAGCCGAGCGTCGGCGCGGTGAGTGGGGCGAGGGGGCGGCAACAGCAAGACAAGGGCGGTCAACCGTTGTTATTTTACCGTGTTACACTACACTGAATGAAGCTAGTGCCTTGATTGCGTTTTGTATTATTTATACGGTTTTTACCTACTTCTACACAATAATGCCGGTAAATACTTAAATTCAATGAGGTGTTTCCTCACATGAAAAGTGTCCGGGTTTTCCCCGGACGCTTTTTGAAAACCCCCCCGGACGGCCCCCGGACGGCCTCCAAACTAGGACAAATCCGGGGAAACCCGGACGGATGGCAGCCCTAGACAGGGGGGACTTACCTCTCCAAAGTTGTTTAACTTGTATGTAGATGCACTGATCGGTGAGCTCAGCAGAACGCATGTCGGTTGCCATGTGGACAGAGTTTGTTTCAATAACATAAGCTATGCAGATGACATGGTTCTGCTGAGCCCTTCGGTCGGTGGTTTGAGAGTGCTCCTTGATGTCTGTGAGAGGTACGCTAAGGAGCACGACCTTAAATATAATGTACTTAAAAGCGAGTACATGGTGTTTAAGGCGGGCGGCAAGTGTCCATCATATGTCCCACCCATACTTTTAAACGGACAGCAGGTGAAGAGGGTGCATACCTTTAAGTATCTTGGACACTTGCTGACTGACGACCAACGAGACGATGTGGACATCGAGCGAGAACGCAGAGCATTGGCGATTAGGGCTAATATGATAGCGCGCAGGTTTAGCCGGTGTGCAGTGCGGGTTAAGTTAACATTGTTTAAGGCGTACTGCACATCGCTGTACACCTGTAGCCTATGGTGCAAATACACGCAGCGATCGCTCAATGCAATGCGTGTGCAATACAATGATGCGTTCAGGGTACTGTTGCGGCTGCCGCGACACTGTAGTGCGTCCGGTATGTTCGCGGACGCTCAAGTGGACGGTTTCCACGCGACACTGCGCAAGCGCTGCGCCGCGACGCTCCGCAGGGTGCGCGCCAGCCGCCACAGTCTCCTGAACGTGGTGGCTGACAGATGGGACGGTAGCCTACTGAGGCACTGGTCCTCCCTACATTTAAGTTTAAGGCCTAACATAGTTATATAAGTCTTCTAGTACATACTAACAACCTATGGATCCTTTTTAAGTTGTCCGAAATAAATGCATTTTATTTTATTTTATTTTTTATTTTTATTTTATATATGTTTCCTACGAATTTCAGTGTTTATTTTTCAACAGTAAAGTATGTCGGTAGATCATCGTCTTGTATTTGTACTCATAGAGTAGCCGCAGAATGAAGAGGTACTTCACATTTCCGCTTGTATAATTCAGAATGAACATCTAGCTGAAGCTTACCAGCTAAATAAAGCGAAGGCACTGCTAATCTATTTCTAGGTACAGTTGTTATGGGTTTTGTCAGCATCTGTAAAATGGTTGTCACAAATGATCTTCTTCCTATAGTAGTCATAATCGGATGATTTCTCCAACTTTCAAGCAACAAAAGTATAGCTTTTAATTGCTCAGGAGTCTTGTAGGGATTCTTGAAACGATGGGTTGGTATATCTGAAACAGTAAGAACACGGGTGTTTAGGACAAGTTGACATATCTAGTTTCACTTCACTGTTATTGTTAGTGAATCACGTAATACGTAAAATATAAACTTACCATCGGTTTAACAGCCAACAGCTCATAATCTGGGCATTTGCAAATATATATGTCCAGTATATCAGTACTGGTATATGCGCAAAACAACACAGTAACAAAAGAAGACAAAGAATGCAGGGACCTGAAGTTACTTCTTAACAGCGAAGTGGAGGAGCACGTGACAACAATAAAGCAGTATATATTTAATGTTACTTATTGTTTGATTTATAGTAAAAATACGTAAGACAATTTGACATAAAAAAAAATTAACAGAGAAACGTATCCATGGTAACCAAACCATAGAGTTGGTTCACCATCACAGCAGTTGCCGTCAAACGTCAAAACCATAGAGGGGTTGGTTAGGCAAATGTGGCCAAGTGAAAAATAAGGTAATGTAATAAACAGCTGAATTCATGTAATAGTACATTATGATACAAGTGTGCTAAGTTGGTCATTACACTCGAGTCGGTTTTTAAGCCTGAGCCGAAGGCGAAGGCTTAATGGAGACGAGAAGTGTAATGACCAATGCTCACGTGTTTCATACGACGTTTTTCAACACATTTGCGAGGAAAAAAATAAAAAAAATAAAAAATGAAAATGTTAAAAGATATGTAATGAAAAGGCACTAGTGCGATAATGTAATGTAAAAGTCACGGCATGGGTGATATTCTGCATTATTTTGCTAATATTTATAAAGATATGTAATGAAAAGGCACTAGTGCGATAATGTAATGTAAAAGACACGGCATGGGTATTATGCATTCAATATTCTGCATTATCAGTGTAAATACGCTGTAATAAGACCTACTTTACGAGCAGGTGTGTTGAAATAGTACATTACTTACCTAGGGCGGTTAAACAAAGAATGTCTCAGATCGCAGGTATTTGACGCCCGAGCCGAAGGCAAGGGCGATAAATATGCGCTCTGAGGCTTTCTTTATTACCGCCCGTGGTAAGTACAACATTTTACGTCTCTATCTGGCCAGGAAGTGGGGTTTTCCGCACGCATAGCGTGCGGTAATCCCTACTTTATGGCCAGGTATGACGTAAAATACATTATTGAAAAATATTATTTTATTTTATTTCAAAATACTATTAAAGAATAATATCCAAAACATTTTATGACTCATAATTTTACATCGATTTTATAGCGACATCCTGTGCCATTATTTTAGTAACCGAAAATATACTTTGCGGAATAGTAAGTTTTTAGGTGCGGTACAAGATGGTAGCTCTATCTATATCAAACGTTAACGGGTATGTCACTGTCTCCCCCCTGGGTTGACCACACCAACGAATTGAATGAACGGTGTTGGCCAATTTTCAAGCATCTAAATGAATTATATAGGAAAATACATCTCTCGAGTTTGACACTTGCATAGTAATCTTATCTGTATCGGTTTGTTTACATCTATACTTAACCTAACATATCGTGTTTATTGTAACTAAAATACAATGGAATCTCAAGTTTCTGTCGTGAAATTTAATATTTCGAATAGTTTCGTTAGTCAAGTGTATGACATGGCATCCAGTTTAACGAATGTAAATCCGACACCGGAACAATTAAGGGCTTTTAAAGTGCGTTATGCCGACATCGATCGTATGCGAGATCAAATGGATGAGGCTTTCTCCAGAATTATGACTGCAGTTGAGGATAAGGATAAATCGGATATAGTTCAAATAGGGTCGTTACGTACAATTAGTCCCTGGGGCAAAATTATTAGGTGCACTCCACGGAACCGTAAAGCCAAAACTTCCCCCACTTGACATTGGCAAAGTGCCTAAGCAGCAAAAAGCCACAACACGAAAAAAAAAAAAAAATCGGATATAGAAGACAAATATAATGCATTTTACGAGAAGTTTACTCTACAAAAACGATGTATGAAGACTTGTTTGCTCATTCTACAACACAAACTCAAATCGTCATATCAAATGGTATGGAAAGCACTCGTTTCCATCTACCAAAAATCGAGTTGACTAAATTCAAGGGTACACACACGGAATGGCCCAACTTCATAGCTATTTACAATAGTTTGATACACAACAATGCAGAGTTAAGTGTTGTACAAAAGTTTCATTACTTGTTAACGGTACTCGAATATGAACCCTTGAGTTTGGTGCGGCATCTTCCTATATCAAATGAGAATTACATGATCGCTTATACTCTACTGCAGGAGCGCTATGAAAATAAGAGATTGATTGCGTCAAAACACTTAGATCTCTTACTTTCTGCTAGTTGCCATACACTGATACACAAAAACCTGCGGAAGTTTGTAAACACACTAAAAGAGAATACACAAGCACTCAAAGCACTCGGGTTTGATACGGTTTCCTGGAGTTTCTTACTATTCCATCTAGTGTCAAGAAAAATGCCTACAGAGCTGCATACAAAGTTTGAATTTACTCTTAAAGTAAATGAATTACCCAACTTTGAGAACTTGTTGGATTTTCTTGAAAATCATTTAAGGGTCTTAGAAGCTTCCCAAAGCCAAAATGTCCTTGCAAAAGGGACTTCAAGCGATGCTCCCACTTCCTTACATGTGGCTCAACAGCCAGCCTGTATCTGCTGTGGTGGAAGTCATCCTATTTACCATTGTCAAAAATTCGATTCGATTGATGACAAAAAATCATACATCAAGAGCAAGAATTTATGTTATAACTGCTTGCGTCCCCACCATGTCTCAAAGTGCTTGTCTAAATCGCATTGTCAGGTCTGCGGGGGCAAGCATCATACTAAACTGCATACAGCCGAAGCGACAAGCAGTACCACCAGGGCCATTGTCTCGCCTAAAGCTGATATGCAAACTTGTAACGATAACATACCAACTGGTAGCACAAATCAACGTTTTAATAGCGTAATGAATACACAAATGTTGTCATCACAGCCATCTTATGATGCTGATGGCAAACCGATCCTATTCAATGTAGAACCCATGTCTACGGGACTGCTAGGTACTGCTCTTGTTGGAGTCCAGGATGCAAGTGGTCATGTTCATGTGGTTCGCTCATTGATTGATCCTGGTGCTCAGATTTCTCTCATGACTGAGTGCCTGGCTCAGCAGATGCGGCTTCAGCGCCGCCGATCCTGTGATGTGGTTGGTGTAGGTGAGCAACGGCAGGCCACTTGTGGAAAAGTGGATTACCTCACTTGTGGACTCGCAGCATCATGGCCTATCTACAGAGGCTATTGTGATGAAGCGCATCACTGGCTATCAGCCAGCAACTCAAGTAAATTCTTTAGTACCAAACAACTGTAGGGATTTAACTTTGGCTGATAGTACATTTCACATTCCCGGACGCATTGATTTGTTGATAGGAGTTGACCTGTTCGATGAAATATTCACAGGAGACAAGCGGAAGCTCAGAGAAGGATTGCCTACTGCACACTCAACAATATTTGGCTGGGTTGTGATGGGACATTCGCCTGTTACTTCCAGAGGGTATCAACACGCCCACTTAATATCAAGCAACTCTCAGCTAGAACTTGCTTTAAATCGGTTTTGGACTGATGAAGAGGCTCCGGCGACACCTATTTTAGATCCGGAAGACATTGCCTGCGAGAAACATTTTGTTGATACTCACAGCCGCGATATGAATGGAAAATTCATCGTTCGTTTGCCTTTCAAGTTAGAGCACAAACAGCTGGGTGAAACGCGCCCGGCAGCTCTAAAGCGCTTTCACAATTTAGAGCGGAAGCTTATAAGAGAGCCGCGCCTACGTGAACTCTATGTAGAGTTCATGCGCGATTATAAGGACTCTGGCCATATGCAACTTAGGTCATCTGACACTGCAGGTGAGAGGTGCTACATCCCGCATCACGGAGTCCTGAAGGAGAGCAGCACCACGAGACTGCGCGCAGTGTTCGACGCCTCTCTAGCCAGCTCTACTGGGGTTTCGCTCAACCAAAATTTGATGTCAGGTCCTAAGCTGCAACAAAATGTCCAAGATGTAATCTTAAGGTTCAGGTTGCACCCCGTCGTATTCACATGCGACATAAAACAAATGTACCGCAATGTGCGCTTGCATCCGGAAGACTGGCGCTATCAAACAATTTTCTGGCAAGAGTCCCCAGATGAGCCGTTGCAAGAATTCGAACTCACTACTGTCTCTTACGGAGTCTCCAGCTCTGCGTTCCAGGCTATTAGGGTCGTCCACGAGTTAGCGAACTTAAATTCCGAACTCTACCCCGAAGCCTCGCGCGTCCTGCGGGAGGACACGTTTGTCGACGACGTCGTAAGTGGATCAGACACTATAGAGAGCGCTAAGGCTTTACAACATCAACTCGTCAACGTGCTCGGTCAAGGTTGCTGAGGAAATGGTCTAGCAACAAAACTGAGATCTTAAGCGAGTTTCCTTCGGATCATCGTGAGACTCCATATCGCTTTGAGGAGTCAGGTGATAACATCTTCAAAATACTCGGCATCGAGTGGAATCCTTCCAATGATAACTTTCTATATCGTGTGGCCGAGATGTCACGTACGACAACCAAGCGGGGAATCCTGTCGGATATAGCCCGACTGTACGATCCTTGCGGTTTCATAACTCCAGTCACGTTCGCCGCAAAATCGTTCATGCAAAATCTGTGGCTCATTGATCTCAGCTGGGACGATCCGATTCCTGTTGACTCTCAAATGTATTGGTCAAAATTCGTCAATGATTTCCAAGCTCTACATCGAGTCCGCATCCGTAGGTTCGTGCTCGCTGACCAGCCATATGAATGTCATATTCATGGCTTCAGCGACGCTTCTGAGCGGGGCTACGCTGCTTGCGTATATCTCCTTGTCACAACAGAGGATGAGTCGAACGTGCATTTGATCATGTCGAGGTCGCGGGTAGCCCCGGTTAAACAGAAACTGACGATTCCCAGGATGGAACTCTGTGGTGCTGTACTCCTGGCACGATTGCTTGAGCACGTCGTAAAGATTTTAACGGCAAAAATAAAAATCGACTCTACCACAGCTTGGTGCGATTCCAGCATCGTTCTGAGTTGGGTGCAAATGGCACCGCATAGATTGCAGACGTACGAAGGCAATCGCGTATCCCAGATACAGGGTATGATCCCAGATGTTCCATGGATGCACGTACCTTCGGCTCTTAACCCTGCAGACTCAGCCAGCAGAGGACTGCTCCCTTCAGAGCTGTTGAATCACAATCTGTGGTGGGGACCTGAATGGTTAAAAGATTTTGTTCCGGTTGCAGCGCATTCTGCCCGAACCGTCGAGCAACTCCACGATTATTCTCCAGCTGCTGCGTTCACTGCGCAAGCTGTTGAGCAACCCTATAATGAGCCTCCGGCTGCCGGCAATGCCTGCCGCTCCGTCGAGGAACCCTGGCTTATCGCGCGTTTTAGTTCGTTTTCAAAGCTCCAAACTACCGTCGGTTGGTGTTTGCGCTTTATAAACAACGTGCGACAGCCTACACAGAAAACCAAAGGCTATTTAACTGTCGGCGAGTTAAATACCGCCCTGTTAGTTATCGTAAAGCTCGCTCAATCTGCAGCTTTTCACGACACCATCAAAGCGTTGCGCGAGCGTTCACCTGAAAAACATCGTGACAGCCGCCATCGCCGGTCACGGTCCAGGCGGTCGCACGGAAGGCGATCGCGACTGACAATTAGTCGATCCCGGTCACCCCGTTCAAGAAGGACAAGCTCGCGGGATCGTCGTGTTTGGCGCTCCAGGACACGGTTGCGAAATCCAGGCCTAGGCACAGAGCTTCGCGTCTTCGTACACCATCCCGTGAAGAAACCCATCGTGATTGTGAGTCCAATAACAATTTATTTGTTGAGAATTTTATAAACGCACTTAAGGGTTTAAATAGTTCAAGCGATCGCGATAGGTTTCCTGTCTTAAATAACGTGGTTCCAGATTTTGACCCATTATGTAAAGAACAAACGGTTGATACGTGGTTGAATAAAGTTGACGAATGTGCGCATATCTATGGTTGGAATGATAAACAAGTAGTCCACTATGCCTTACCGAAATTAACGGGTGTAGCTAGGACTTGGTATCAAGGTCTACCCTCATTACTATTTTCTTGGCCAGAGTGGAAGTTAAAATTAAAGGAATCTTTTCCGACTAGGGATAATTATGCTGAATTACTAACGGAAATGCTAAATAAAAAGGTACGCTATGGGGAGTCATTGGAGATATACTACTACGCAAAAATTAATCTTTTAAATCGTTGTGAAATATCAGGAAAACGTGCAGTTGATTGTATTATAGCAGGTATAGAAGATCGTGGTGTTAGGTTAGGAGCACAAGGAGCAGAATTTGCAGAACCGGAATTAATAAATAAATAAATAAATATTAAATAAATATTATGGGACAATCTTACACAAATCAACCTAGGCCCACGGTAAGCTCAGTAAGGCTTGTGTTGTGGGTACTAGGCGATGATATATATAATAGATAATTACATATAGATACTTATATACATATATAACATCCATAACTCAGGAACAAATATTCGTGATAAACACACAAATAAATGCCCTGACCGGGATTCGAACCCGGGACCTCCAGCTTCGTAGGCAGAGTCACTACCCACTGGGCTACGGAGGCCGTTTTCGGAATTACTGCTTAAATTTTTAAAGACTGTAAAAGTCGGTCAAGATAGGCCACAAACGAGCAGCAAAGGGTTAAGGATAGAGATAGGCGACTGCAAAATAACGCATTTACCGGTAATAGAGTAGGCCACAGTTCCCAGAAGCCAACCGGATCCAACACGGTCTGCTACAATTGTAAGGAAATCGGTCACGCATTCTTTCGATGCACTAAACCGAAAATTCAATGCTCTAAATGTCATTTTTAGGACATAAGGACACTTGAATGCCCTGGGGCGAAGCAAAGTACCAACGATAAACCAAAAACAGTATTGAAAGTAGACAACACAGGTGATTCAAGTGCCAAGTACAAAATGCCCATAAAAATAAATAATATGTTCTCAGAATGCCTCGTTGATCTGGGAAGCGAGGGTACTTTGCTACGTCTAAGTGAAACTCAGCGTTTAGTGATAGACTGGAAGGTAGGAGAAGCGCCATTATTAAGAGGAATAGGCAACGTGCTATATAGGTAACCCGCTTGGCAAAGCTAACGTCACAATCGAGGTGCAGGGTGTAGAAGAAAACCAAGTAGAGATATTGGTGGTAGATGACTATTTAATCAATTGTCCCTTACTACTAGGCCACACTTTCACCGAAAGGCCTTCAGTTAAAATAGTGAAGACAGAATCGAATGTAATTTTTCAGCGGATTAGTGAGGAGCCTGTTTTGATTTGCCCACTTTTGTGCGTGGAAAAGACTTGCATAGGACGCGGTGAAATGAAATCAATCCCCGTTAGCTCGCGAAACTCTTTCTCGGGGAAAGTTTACGTTAATGGAACTGTGCGCAATATCGAGGGTCATGAACATTACTTATTACCCGGTGAATATCAATTAACACAAGGTGTGGGTAGGATCCTCATTCAGAATATTAGTAACAATGATCTGGTTATAAGGAAGGATAGTCTTATAACTAGGAGCCACGCACTGACCGAGAGCCTACAAATTCAAAACTTACATTTTAGTGACCAGTCATTCATAGATGAATCACCAATCAGTTGTGGAGGAAACCTGACAAAGGAGCAAAAAGAGTCCTTAAAAGTCTTGTTGGACAAGTATAAACATTGCTTCTCGAGTAGTTTAAAAGACCTGGGGTTTACTACAGAAACTGAAATGGTGATCCAACTAGATGACCCCGATTCCGTCGTTTACCGCCCATACCGGTTGTCCTTTACCGAACGCCAACTAGTTCAAGATATGATTAAAGAAATGTTAGAAAGCGGTATTATAAGAGAATCGAATAGTCCGTACGCGAGTCCTATAGTTTTAGTTAACAAAAAGTCAGGGGAGAAGAGATTATGTGTGGACTACCGTGCTCTAAATAGCAAAACCAAGAAGGAGCACTACCCTTTCCCTCGTATTGAGGACCAGTTAGACTTATTATCAGGTAGTTCACTGTTCGTTACCCTTGACTTAGCGTCAGGGTATTATCAGATCCCAATAGCTGAAGACTCTCGAGAGAAGACTGCCTTTGTGACCCCTCAGGGTCAATACGAGTACAATAGGATGCCTTTTGGGCTAGTAAACGCACCATCAGTATTCCAACGTACAATGAATAAAATCATCCATAATTCGCCTGCGTCGTCTTATGCGTTAGTATATATGGACGATATTTTGATTCCTGCCAAGACATTTGAGGAAGCGATGGTACGTCTGGAGGAGGTGTTGCGGTTACTAGCAAAAAGCGGTCTTACACTCAAGATGAGTAAATGCAATTTCTTCTATGAAGAAATTGACTATCTGGGGTATGAAGTCAGTTCAGAAGGTGTTAGGCCAGGGTCTCTCAAAACAGACGCCATATCCAAATTCCCTACGCCAACAAACGTTCACGAAGTGAGAAGATTTTTAGGCCTTGATAGCACGTCCAACAGACAGGTTCTGTTGAAGAAGGACTCTTCTTGGAGTTGGGGTAGTGAGGAACTGGAATCATTTGAGAAATTGAAACAGATTTTAGTACAAAGACCCGTGCTAGGACTTTATGATCCTACCGCACTAACCCAACTCCACACCGACGCGAGCAAGTACGGGGTAGCAGGTATTTTATTGCAACAGGACAAGTCTGTAGCGTTTAAACCTATTGCTTACTATAGCAGGCAAACCAGTCCAGATGAACAAAAACTGCACTCTTTCGAGTTGGAGACCCTCGCTATTATTGCCTCATTGAATAGGTTTAGACACTACTTACTGGGTATTAGATTCACAATAGTGACAGACTGCAACGCTTTGCGTACCACTTTAAGTAAACGCGACTTAATTCCACGAATTGCTCGCTGGTGGCTGCAGTTCTTAGAATACGACTGTTTGATAGAGTACCGCCCTGGTGACAAAATGGCACACGTAGATGCCCTCAGCAGGGGTGCTATAGACGGTAATCCAGACGTAGATCACGTGTTAGATGTACTTTCAGTAGGTACTGACGATTGGCTTGCGACAGTGCAACAGACAGACGAAGACATTAAAAATATCGCGGAGACTTTAGGCGATCCCAAATGTAAAGATGCCCTTGACATATTCAAAAATTATAAACTCGTTAATGGGCGAGTGTACCGCATAATTGACGAAAATACTATACGTTGGGTTGTCCCAAGTGGTACCAGGTGGCAACTAATGAAGGCCAATCATGATGACGTGGGACACTTCGGGTTTGACAAAACTTTGGCGCGCTTGCAAGCCACTTATTGGTTCCCAAAGATGAGACGATTTGTTAAAAAATACGTCTCAGCGTGCCTACAGTGTGCACATCATAAGCTGCCAGGCGGTGCCAAGCCCGGTGAGCTACATCCCATTCCTAAAGCTATCATGCCATTCCATACCATACATGCGGATCATCTTGGACCTTTTATACGCACCAAGCGTGGGAATACATTCATTCTTGTTATCATCGACGCGTTCACTAAATTTGTTGACATCACGGCTGTGCGAAATACAAAGTCGGCCACTAGCATTAGGGTGTTCAGAAAGTATTTCAGCTACTTCGGCGTACCAACCCGTTTGATTACGGACCAAGGGACGAGCTTCACTAGTAGACAGTTTAATACATATGTTGAATCATGTGGCATTAAGCACGTGTTCAATGCTGTCGCCACACCCCGAGCGAATGGCCAGGTGGAACGGTACAACCGCACCATTTTGGCGGCGCTCGGGGCAATGAATCACGACAGACCAAATGGTTTATGGGATGAACACTTACCAGACATACAATTGGGTATCAATTCCACAGTACATGCTACTACGAAAAAGTCTCCAGCGGAACTCCTTTTCGGACGGAATTTAACTAACCCATCTGAGGGTTTGCTAAATGACGTAATAAATGAAGTCGCGTCTAGGTTGGAGAGAGTCTGGAAGATGTTAGAGCTAGGGCCGGTGAGCTTATTAGGACACAACAGGAAAAGGACAAGGAACGGTATGATAGGTACAGGAAAATAGGGATGCGTTTCAAAGAAGGTGACTTAGTTAGAGTAGTAAGAGCTGCGACAGGAATAGAGGGACAGTCAAAAAAACTAGAACCTAAATGTAAAGGCCCCTATAGGATTAAAAAGGTGCTCCCCAACGATAGGTTCGTGGTTGAGGACACTCCCCTCACAAAAACTAGAAAGAGGTACGAAGCTATAGTAGCCATAGATAAAATCTTTCCATGGATCTGCTTTAACGAACCCGTATCAGCCGATTGTGAACCCGAGCGAAATCTAGCGAATGTAGTTGATAGCGAATCCGAATGTGGAGATTTGTAATTAGACATGCATATAGGTCTAATTAGGGTTTGCAAGATCCGCCAATATTTTGGATCCGGATATTTCGGATATTTCAATTCAACAGATCCGGATATCCGGATCTTTCGGATAATACGGATCCACAAGGTTTTTTTTGGTATAAAGTAGGAATTGTAAGTTTAAATCAAGAAAAAACGGCTACACCACCGTATACCTAAAAGATTTTAAATAGGTACGCATTCCCGAGGTCATAAAGAGTATAAACTTCTTTTTTCTATTCAACTTTTTATTTACAACTACAAACTAACCGGCAAAGTGAGAGTTACGTCACTGAAAGCTGTCATTTGAATAACAACCAGGGGTAATCAACGTAACGTTCCAAACGCGCGTTAGCTATCGAACTGTCATTTTCCCACATAAAATTTGACATGTAGATCTACCTTACGTGCGTACAATGCGTTACGTGATTGACCACAGCAGGTCGAGTTAACTCCGTACCTGGTGCTCGTACATATATTTCAATGAGCTCTATGTACCGGAGTTAATTCAATAGGGTTGTAACTAGGTATCAAACCTAGGAGGAGAAATTGACAATGTGATCCGGACGAGGGAAAAGGTGTTTGTCTAGCAGGGGGCATTCCTTTAGGCAAGAATGTGTCTGGATATGTCAAAAAACGGTGAACGGGCATTAATATAGCGTACCATGCTTATTATATTACATGATCATATTATAGGTCAAGATCATATTAAAAATTTAAAAAAAATATTACAAGTATTAAACGTAGGTATTGTTGCTGCATTTACTTTTTACTTCCTGGGTCAACTATACTTCTTAATCATTTCTATAGGTTTATTTAACTAAACTAATCCCCTTATTCATAAAACTTAAAATGGCTGCTAAATAAAATGTGCTTTGTCCACTTCTTACGAACACAAATGTCAAAGTGACAGATAAGGACAAACGAAATTTAACGCCATTTTATAGTATTTTATGCAACTGTTGTATAAGAAAGGTCTTAAAACGCGAGTGGGGTGGGTTGCGATGCGAGCCTTGGCGAGCATCGCAATTAAAAACACCACGAGCGTTTTTAGACTAGTTATACACCGTTGCATACAATACTTTTTCTACGACAAATTTTAAATAAATACCTAACAGACTACAGAATAGTTAAACTTTTCAGGCAGCAAGTTTTCTATTCGTACTTTTGCTACTCACACAATTTCTTCAGGAGTGCAGTTATTAATTTCTTCGACCATGTTAAAAGGAACGTACACTTTTGTCTTCACAAACACGAATAAAATCTTAATAGTTTAGGACTAATAGTTTATCATCTTTCATCTTTTCATTTTGAACTGTATTTTGGAGGGAAATCGGAAATGTGACAGCTCTTGCTTATGGTTTGTTTTGTTTTTAATTTCTTTGCACTTGCCATCCAAACCAAACCGAATCCGGACCCGGACCGAATTCGAACTGTTTATTTTTATAAATAATTCCAAGAATTTATAAAACATGTAATTTAACACACAATAGATGATGATTTATTATTATTGTAGTAAATAATTTATAATATACAAATATTAAATCGTAAATAAATACTTTTATTTTGAAATATTTGTTTATGAAGTTGGCACCACTGCAATATAGCGGCCGATTTAAAAAAAAGTTAAACAGTGCTTTTATGAAAAATGTATGAACCAAAAAAGTACGCTAAACAGTTCGTTTTTGGGCCATAGAGCATAGAGTGTTTCGACGACTTATTAGTGGTGTCATTGTATTTGAGCTACAGCCTATATAAATGACAGATAACGGTACAGGATTAGAAAAAATAGTTAAAATAGGCTTGTTGAACGTTTATGAATACGGGCGTAAGTCTTTAGTAGGTAGCTATATAGGTAACATTGGATTTATAATAATTACTTTGTGTCTTTGCCTACGGTGAATTAGTGCATTTAAACCAACGCCAACTTTCGCCATGAAACTGCGGCATTTTTACTAGTTTGTAGTATGTAGGTTTCATTAGTTTTTGTGACTAATAAATTAAAAACAAAAATAATCTGGTCTGGGATCGTATCGTAAACTTCATTTTGGAGCCGTATTTTCGGTTTTCGTGGTTGTATTTTAAGGATCCGTATTATCCGAAAGATCCGGATCCAAGAACCTGTAAGATCCGGATCCGAAATTCGGCGGATATCCGGATATTTCGGATATCCGGATATTTCGGATATCCGGATATCCGGATTGCAAACCCTAGGTCTAATTAATAACTGAAGCAGGCAGTTAAGAAGTCATAATCATAGTGATTACCTACATTGTGTATTTGTACAATTAAGAACCAGTAATGATGATGTTATTTTAAATATCGATGATTAGTGTCATGTATCATCGAAATGAACCCGTAGCTGAAATATTTGCTGGTCAACGTCATGGACCAGTAAATACCAATTTATGACTGATGAATTGGTGTGAGGTATCACGTAACGGATGCCTCGCGTTTTGGCAAGGGTGCGTCAGTATATCTACTAGTCAACGTCATGGACCAATACATATACTGGCGATATACTAGAAGTGCATTAAGTTAGGAGTGTCAGGTAACCGACACCCTTAAAGGACAGGAATACTTTTGTTAATCAAGGTCATGGACTAATTAATACATTTTGAAGTAATTGTATTTGTGTAGATGGTAAAATGTAGGTATTGTTTATATTTAACTAATGAGAAAATGTATAGGTACTAGCTATAAGACATTTATAATTCATATGATAAAATATCTAGAATGTGTTTTAATCTTATTTTATTCATTACACATAACGAGGGACTCGTTGGGAAGCGGATGGCTGAGCTGTTATAAATAGTTAAATGATATTTATAAATATTTAGATATTTATACTCTTCTTCTTCTACCGGCCTTCTTCCCATTTTTAATTGGGGTCGGCTCTCCTAATCATTTTCCTCCAGAGCTGGCGGTTCTGGGTCGTCTTTGGGTCAATATCATTTCTCTTAAGGTCGTTATCCACGGTCTTTATCCATGTGAGTCGGGGTTTCCCACGTTTCTTCGGCGCTGACTCAAGCTCGAGAATTTTTCTGGTCATGTGGTCCGCTGGTCTCCTCATGAAGTGGCCATACCATCGCAGTCGTGTTTCTGCTAGCTTGTCTTCAATAGGTCTAACTTTAAAAGTTCCTCTTATGTAATGGTTTGGCACCTTGTCTAGAAGTGTGACTCCCGCGGACCATCTGAGCATTCTCATTTCTGTGACGTGGAGTTTGTCGGCTTGTTTCTGTTTAAGGGGCCAGCATTCTGAACTGTATGTTAATGTGGGTCTTACGGCAGTTTTGTAAACTTTTCCCTTGGTTCGAATGGGCATTCTAGCATCGCAGAGGACTCCGGTGAGCTCTCTCCATTTTTGCCAACCTACGTTTCTGCGGTGTTCAATATCCGCATCGATGTTACCTTGTGTTAAATATTTAGATATTTATACAAAGTTACATAATTAAAAGTAGTTTTATTGACTTCTTGTGATTGGTCGAGATATTGACAGTTATCAACGACCAATCACAAGGGAGCATAGTAGTAGGGATCAGAATTAACAGCGGGCATTGCAGTGCCATGCTGGTCATTCGTTTCTCGGCATTGGTGATAATCACTTGTTGTATTGATGTTAGTTAGCTAATTTAAATTGTACTGCTGTAACTGTGGTAATAAATCTGATCATCAAATTCATGAAGTTTTGCATTCATCGCCCTTACTTCTGAGTTAAACTATATGGTTGTCACATTACTTACTTTCAACATCATTTCAGGCTGCATTCCCACATAACACGAGGCGACGCGAGGCACCATATGCACACTTAATTGTGTATATGGCGCCTCGCGTCGCCTCTTCATGTCGGGCGGCACCATTAACTTCAGTAAGGTGGTGGTGTTTTGCATTGAAATAAAAATCTGTAGAACTACGGATTTTTTAAGCGGCAATCTACGGAATTCTACAGATTTTTAAGTCTTGCCCTACTGATTTTCATAAATCTGATCTGGCAACACTGGCTGTCCGTCCGTCCGTCTGTCTGTCACCAGGCTATCTCACTGATACCGGGATAGTTCCAGTTGAAATTTTCACAGATGATGTATTTCTGTTGCCGCTATAGCAACAAATACTAAAAGCAGAATAAAATAAATAGTTTTATTGATAATGGTACGGATCCCTTCGTGCGCGAGTCCAACACGCACTTGGCCGGTTTTTTAATTTAATTTAATTTTAATCATATGGCTAAATTAGAATCGTTCTTAATTAAAACTACAAGAGCACTACAACCCAATTGACAATATTTAATAATTCTAAGTCCATTATTTGACTAGCTCCTTGCATTCTTCTCGAAAAGAGGAACACGCTGCTAGTTTTATATTTCCAGTATTATATATGTTCAATTTTTAACGAATTTTCAAAAATAAACTCATAGCAAATCCAATTCTACTGCAGAATGGGCACCTTGCTTTAGTCTTGTTTACATATAGCAAATTAAAAACAAACATTGTCAAGATGGCGTCAATGTAACCAACCCAGGTTACATTGACGCCATCTTGACAATGTTTGTTTTTAATTTGGTATATGTAAACAAGACTAAAGCAAGGTGCCCATTCTGCAGTAGAATTGGATTTGCTATGAGTTTATTTTTGAAAATTCGTTAAAAATTTGACATAAATAATACTCGAAATATAAAACCCTTTTTCCATTCTTGGGCCCATTTCTTGCTAATATCGAAGATTTCCTTCGATATTACATACTTGATGCCAATGATGGATAAATAAGTTTCTGTAAATTTTTGGTACAAGCTTTTAGACGACTACTCATTGAGACGATTCTAACGAGCCACAATTCAACGGTGTTACGCCGGTTATATTCTGAATTCCCATGCCTACCTTCTGTCTCCATCATCACCCCAGCTCGATGGTACTATATATTGAATTGTCATCCAAACTATACTTATAGCCGAAATTTCAGCTGTATCGGTTGAGGTTAACTGGTGCAAAATTCAGTTCCAAGATTTGTACCACATTAACAAACGAACAGGTCAAGTTAAATAAAATCTTGTAACTATTTGATTGATTCGTATGGGATACGTTATTATGGCCTTTTGAGTTTGTCACTCTTTGTCACCCAGGGGACACGTGCAGGCTTGTGGTAGGTAGCTCCTGCGGACGCAAGTGACAGTTGTCCCCCCTTTGTCAAGTGAGTGGGCAACTCGACTGTTAGAGGTTCTTAAGCCGCCCGCAGGCCTCTAACTCGGCTTAACGACTACTGTCATAGACATCAGACGGGATCATCTGCTTAGCGTGCCTTCCAAAGCACGGAAGTGCTCATTTTTAGTAACCACTCAAACAGGCGGTCACCCATCCAAAGACTGACCGCTGCCATCTTTGCTTAACCTGCGTTATCGTTTAGGCGCCGCTAGGCTATGAACGCTTCACTCTTGTAACTATAAGCATGATATTATCACGTAATATGACTGAATGGTTATCTTGGACTGACAATCAAAACTGGATTTACTTTTAAAGCGTTATTCTACTTTGTTGTTCAGCTGCTGCTGCCCATTGTGGCACTGTGCGGCATCGATGGCGGCGGCTACCCACAGCTTGATCTGGTAATCCTCACGTCGCTCCTCAAGAGCGCCAAGCTACCGGCCCACGTCACCATACCAGGTAAGAGATGAGGAGAACAGGTATTCAGTATAGGCTTGTTGCGTGGTGTTAAAATTGATAACGTCGTGTTGCTAAATTGATAGTAAACCATCAAATGATTGTAATAAAGTATAAATTACAAAATATAATTCAAATCATAAAAAGATATGAACTTTGAAAGATAAGATTTTTTTTATTTTTTATTTATTGTCCATGAGTCAATTTAAAGGTACCAATAGAATCCTTACGCTTTTATATAATACAAACAAAATTGTATGACATCTATGGACCTAAACCTAAACGCAGTATTTCGCGACCGAAACAGCAATTTACTTAATTTTCCATGCAACGGTTAGTACAAATTGCACGGTGTGACGTCATACTTTAAAGCCAATCAGTATGAAGCGTTTCGGCTGCTGTCAGCGAGGTCCGTGTCGCGAAGCCACTTCTGGTCACTCTCATGTCCGCGAATGAGAACCTATAGCACTCAAGCTAAGACACCCGTATTAGCATATATGCAACTATAAACATACCCTTACAACTTGCGGAATCCATACTATCCATACTAATATTATAAATGCGAAAGTGTGTCTGTCTGTCTGTCTGTCTGTCTGTCTGTTACCTCTTCACGCCTAAACCGCTGAACCGATTTAGATGAAATTTGGTATAGAGATAGTTTGAGTCCCGGGAAAGGACATAGGGTAGTTTTTATCCCGGAAATCGACCCCTAAGGGGATGAAATTGGGGGTGAAAATTTGTATGGAGCTACTACAACCGCTGCACTGATTTGGATGAAATTTGGTATATAAATAATTTAAGTCCCGTGGAACGACATTGAATAGGTTGAATCCCGTAAATCATCCTCTAAGGGGGTGAAATGAGGGGGTGAAAATTTGGAGGTAACCAATTTTGATGAAATTTGGTTTGGAGATAGTTTAAATCCTAGAAAAGGACATAGGATAGTTTTTATCCCGGAAAGGGGGTGAAATAAGGGGTGAAAATTCGGATGGAGCCCATTTGAATACAATTTGGTTTAGAGATAGTTTGAGTCCTGGGAAAGGACATAGGGTAGTTTTTATTCCGGAAATCCACCCCTAAGGGGATGAAATTGGGGGTGAAAATTTGTATGGAGCTACTTAAACCGCTGCACCGATTTGGATGAAATTTGGCATTTAAATAGTTTGAGTCTCGGGGAAGGACAAAGGATAGGTTTGATCCCGTAAATCATCCCCTAAGGGGGTGAAATGAGGGGGTGAAAATTTGGAGGTAACCAATTTTGATGAAATTTGGTTTGGAGATAGTTTAAATCCTAGGAAAGAACATAGGATAGTATTTATTTCGGAAGTCATCCCCTAAGGGGATGAAATAAGGGGTGAAAATTCGGATGGAACCCATTGGAATACAATTTGGTTTAGATATAGTTTGAGTCCCGGGAAAGGCCATAGAGTAGTTTTTATCCCGGAAATCCACCCCTAAGGGGATGAAATTGGGGGTGAAAATTTGTATGGAGCTACTTAAACCGCTGCACTGATTTGGATGAAATTTGGTATTTAAATAGTTTGAGTCCCGGGGAAGGACAAAGAATAGGTTTGATCCCGGAAATCATCCCCTAAGGGGGTAAAATAGAGGGTGAAATGAGGAGGTGAAAATTTGGACGTAACCAATTTTGATGAAATTTGTATCAGAGATAGTTTAAATCCTGGGAAAGGACATAGGATAGTTCTTATCCCGAAAATCATCCCCTAAGGGGTTGAAATCAGGGGTGAAAATTCGGATGAAACTCATTTCAATACAATTTGGTATAGAGATAGTTTGAGTCCCGGCGAAGGACAAAGGGTAGTTTTTATCCCGGAAATCTACCCCTAAGTGGGTGAAATTGAGGGTGAACATTTATATCGAGTTTTTTAAACCGCGGCACTGATTTGGATGTAATTTAGTTTATAAATAGTTTGAGTTTGAATCCGGAAATCATCCCTTAAAGGGGTTAAATGAGAGGGTGAAAATTTTGAAGTAAGCAATTTTGATAAAATTTGGTTTAGAGATAGTTTAGGTACTGGGAAAGGACATAGGATAATTTTTATCCCGGAAATCATCCCCCAAGGGGGTGAAATTAGGGGTGAAAATTCGGATGGAACCTATATGAATACAATTTGGTATAGATATAGTTTGAGTCCTGGGAAAGGACATATAGGGTAGTTTTTATCCCGGAAATCCACCCCTAAGGGGATGAAACTGGGATTGAAAATTTGTATGGTGCTACTTAACCGCTGCACCGATTTGGACGAAACATAGGACTGTTTTAATTCCGGAAATCACCCCTAAGGGGTTGAAATGGGGGGTTGAACTTTGGATGGAACCCGTTTAGATGAAATTTGGTATAGAGATAGTTTGATTCCCGGAGAATGACATTAGATAGTTTTGAAAATTTGGATAAATCCCATGGAGATGAAATTTGGTATAGTAGGAGTCCCAGGGAAGCACAATGCATAGTTTTTATCCCGAAAATCAGCTCTTGAGGGGGTGACATTAGGCGTGAAAATGTTGATGGAACCCATTTAGATGAAATTTGGTATAGAGATAGTTAGAGTCCTAGGGAAGGAAATAGAATATTATTTATTTCGGAAATCATCCCCTAAGCGGGTGAAATGGGGGTGAAAATTTGGATGAACTCATTTAGATGAAATTTAGTTTAGAGATAGTTTAAGTCCTGGGAAAGGGCATAGGATAGTTTTAATTCCGGAAATCACCCCCTAAGGGAGTGAAATGGAGGATGAAACTTTTGATGGAACCCGTTTAGATGAAATTTGGTATAGAGATAGTTTAAGTCTCGGAGAATGAAAGCGGATAGTTTTTATCCCTAGAATAGTTCCCAAGGTAATGAAATAGGGGGTGAAAATTTGGATAAAACCCATTTAGATGAAATTTGGTATAGAGATAGTAAGAGTCCCAGGGAAGATTCATAGTTTTTATCCCGAAAATCATCTCCTGAGGGGGTTCTTAAAACTTTCTAGAAACATTACTTATTTGAGTACAAACAAAGTGCTTTCAGCGTTTTGGAAAATTCCACCCCTAAGAAGGTTAAAAAGGGCTGCAAAGTTTATATGGGGAAACTCTTTTTGGGATATGAGCTTAAAAGTTTGTAGGACGATTAGTTATTGAAATACAAAAAAAAAGGATATTCAGCGTTTTAGTAAATTCCACTCCTAAGGGGGTTAAAAATGGGTGCAACATTTGTGTGGAGGAAACATTTTTTTAGCCGATTTACAATTTTGTAGAATGCTTACTAATTAAAAATTAAATTAAATACTTTCAGCATTTTAGAAACTTCGATCTTTAGGGGTTTATAAGAACGTTTGAATGAAGAAAATATTTTTTTAGCGAGGGACTTAAAACTTTGTTGAAAGATTACTTATTACAATAAAAATCAAGTACTTTTAGCGTTTTGGAAAATTCGTCCCCTAATGAGAATAAAAAGGGGTGCAAGGTTCGTATGGGAAACCCATTTTTTGAGCTAGAGACTTGATATTTTGTAGAAAAAATACTTATTACAATAAAAAAACTTAGTGTTTTCTTTTCAATTTTTCCCCGAAAAGCGTTAATTCAAAGGTTCAAAGTTTGTATGCAGACTATCAGAGCAAGAAAATTTTTAAGTATGAGAATTGTAACTTCGATCTTAGTATGTTTGTTAAAAGACTACAAAACTCATTTCAGCGTTTTTTGAAATTCATCCCCTAAAAGGTACTATAAGGGTGTTCAAAGTTTGTATGGAGAGCAAAACATTTTTAAAGTAAGGGATTTGTAACTTCAGTTTTAGACTGTTTACTACAAGACTACAAAGCTAATTTCAATGATTTTAAAAATTAATTCAAAAACATTTAGACGATAACATGTTCTACGCGGACGAAGTCGCGGGCAACAGCTAGTCCTTTATATATCTGACGTAGGGGCTGCCGCCTCGTGCGTGCCAGCTCCCTATGACGTGTGGGGACTTTCGTCCCCGAGAATGTCCTCCAACCTCCCCTTATCGACATCACTTACCACCATTGATACTGTCCCAATTCACACGCTATTGTTCCAGTTACCCGGGTGCACCCTTGACTGATGATGATATGGCCTGAAGCCGAGACTATCGAACTACCCTGTTGTTACACTTGTAACTAATCCTCTAACACTAAAGAACTCCACAACTAAGAACTGTGTTGTGTGTCCTACAGGTCACGTACATGCGCGACCTGTAGGAAAACCTTATTCATCTACATGATATACCAATACGCCTCCCAAAGAGAATGAGACCTGTGGACGCACATAAATACATCGCATCATAAACAATCATCGTCCGATCTGTGAAAGCACATGAACACACGTGTGAATGATACCAAATCGTTACAATATCATAGGACGCATCGAAAGTGATTATGGAAAGAGCTCACCCTGGTTTTCCTCCAAATCAACCACTACAAACCGCACTTAACTGTTCGTTCCCAATATAGGGTTAGGAACTCTGACAGCCCGCCTACCCGTCAACCTTGTTATAAAAATGATTCCTTGTAGGTGTTGCTACATAAGATAAATCGGCTGTTTGAGACATAATTATAAACACCAATGTAAATACTATCGTGAATCATGACCATTCACGACACTCCCGGCCCCCCAGAAAACTGGCGATCATATATCCAATAGAGATTATCATCTTCCTCAGATCTTTGAAATTACCGTTCTTTTCCCATTGCAAATATTGACAAGCTCTGAATCCTATCGATCACTGTCGGGGCTGTTATTCACGAACAGCCCAGCTGAGGAGTTCTTCTCTTCAAGGAAACTCCTGCTTCTTTTTATGAATTTATTATATATATAAATTACATTTTTGTATGCAGGTATGCGCGTATGATGCCGTGGTCTAAAGCGGTGTCGCGCGCGGAGATGTTCTGCTTGTGTGACGTCATCTCCTCCGCTCTCACCCCTCTGTGCCCGGTGTATTGACAGCCGCGTTAACACCCTGCCCCCCTTGAAAGCTGCTGCTTTCAAGCTCGTTGTTGCAGGGTAAGGGGCACACACGGTTGAGTGCTCTTTTGGTCACGCCCTTTTGCGTTGTAAAATCCGCAACCCTTCAGACTCCATCGGTCCCAGGATATAGCTGTAGGACTCTTCCAAGCCTCCATTTAAGTGGTGGGGTATTCTCCTCCTTGAATACCACCAAGTCTCCAACCTTGATCTCCTTCTGCCTCTGGCGCCACTTCGTACGTTGCTGCAACTCTGCTAGGTACTCGTTCTGCCACCTCTGCCAGAAGTGCTGTCGAAGCTGCTCGATCCTCTGATACCTATCAGGGTTTTTAAGACAAATGGGTGGTGACGGCAGCGAGGTCATGGGCCGTCCCACCAGAAAGTGCCCTGGGGTCAGAGGAAAAAGATCAGTTGGGTCTGACGAGAAAGGAGTGAGAGGTCTGGAGTTAAGAATCACCTCAATTTGTGCAAATAAAGTGCTCAACTCCTCAAACGTCAGACTAGCATTGCCCATAATGCGCTTTAGGTGGAATTTGGCTGATTTGACAGCAGCTTCCCAGATTCCACCGAAAGTGGGCGAATAGGGAGGAGAAAATAAAAAATTGATGTGTTCCTCATTGCCAAACTCATAAACTGAATTTTGAGCTGACTTCAGCAATCTACCCAACTCGTTATTTGCCCCTACAAAGTTAGTGCCATTGTCGCAATAAATTGTGTGTGGCCTGCACCTCCGACCTACAAACCGGCGGAGGCTTAAAATGAAGGCATTAGTGCTAAGCTCGCTGACAGCTTCCAGGTGAACGGCCTTGGTTGCGAAGCAAATAAAAATATTCAAGTAGCATTTTGTGATGCGGTTACCCTTTCCCTTCTTACTGAAAATCAAAAAGGGTCCGGCGAAATCAAGGCCGCACACCTGGAAGGGGTAGAAACCGGTTACTCTCTCGGAAGGCAGGTTTCCCATCAGTGGCTTCATAGCTTCCCCCGGAGACGTGTGCATATTACACACTTACGCACGACACCGCGGGCTAACGATCGGCCACCTACCGGCCAGAATTGTTCGCGTAAAGAGCTAAGAAGCAACTGTGGGCCAGCATGTAACAGACGTAGGTGTTCGCTTTCCATCAAGAGCCGTGTGAAGTGATGTTTGCCGTCCAAAAGGATCGGGTGCTTCTTCTCGTATTCACAGTTGGCATTTTGCAAGCGACCACCTACTCTGATCACACCGTCGCCATCGACGAATGGTGATAACTGTAAAACATGAGATTTAGTTTTAAGTCTTTTTTCTTGCATAAGAGTTGATAGTTCTGTAGCATAAGTTTGATTTTGTGATAATTTTACCAGATACATTAGTGCATGTTTTATTTCATTTAGTTGTAAGTATCCTTTTGTTTTAGTTTTAGGGTTTTTAATGTTGTGAATAAAGCGTAAAACATATGCTACAATTCTTTTTAATTTATTCACGTTAGAATAATTATGAAATTCAATCATGGATGGCTGTTCAACATTTATCATAACTATGGTTGAGCAGTCATTTTGTTTTATTATTTCAGGTAAGTTCATGTTTATAGCCCCTATGTTTTGAGGCCAGTCACCTTCCTCATGTAATAAAAAGGACGGCCCGTGCCACCATAATTTTAAGTCTGGCAGCTGAACAGGTTCAACTCCTCGAGAAGCCAGATCTGCGGGATTTAATGAAGTGGGTACATGTCGCCAGGAATCCCTAGTTGTCAATTCATGTATATCATTCACACGATTTAAAACAAAAGCTTTAAGCAACTTAGGTTTGGTCCGAATCCAACCAAGGACGACTGACGAGTCGGTCCAGAATACCTTGCGATCCACGGAACAACGTAGTGCGCTGGCGACTTTGGCGGCCAGCCGCGCACCCAGTAAAGCTCCCGAAAGTTCCAGCCGTGGTGTCGTAAGTGTTTTAAGAGGTGTAGCGACCACAGTACACACACATACACATTTCAGCAATAGTAAACCGCATTAACCTCCCTCGCCGAAGTCGGTTAAACTTGAACTTGTGCGCGCCGGTGTACGCGCAGCGACTGCGTTGCAGGCTGTACATGCAACGGCCGGCCGGCGCTCGCGTCGACGCGGCGCGGCCGGCAGTCAGATATCAATCGCGACAACAAATCTACGTTTCTTGTGCTCGCCTAACCTGTGCTTACAGCTTCGCTTTGCTTTCGCTATAAACTATAATCTTGTGACTTTTCTTCTGTTCTTGTGCTTGTGACTTTCGTTCGCGTGTGTTTGCGTCTAGTGTTAATATTAAGCTATATACATTCTATGTGGAACCCTAATTAAATAGTGTGTTGTTAATTTGGACGTATCATTTTACTCACCGTTAGGGTACCTATATTGGTGACCCCGAGTTTGGACAATTTACGCAGCAGGAATGTCGGATACGGAGAAGGACGTGAGTCGGGTACTGTTACCCAAGCCGGGAGCGGCACCAACGCCATCAACGTCATCAACGGCATCGACGGTAACGGTTGGCGAGAAAAGCGACGTGTGCAAAGTAGGTGTACGGGTGCCGCCATTTTGGCCAGAGGAGCCGGAATTATGGTTCACGCAGATGGAAGGTCAATTTATGATCTCTGGAATAACGGCCGATGCAACGAAGTTTTACTATGTGATAAGCCAGCTGGAGCATCAATACATATTGGAAGTGAAAGATGTCATTAATTCGCCACCAGCGCAAAATAAGTACCTCAAATTAAAAACAGAACTTATTTCACGGCTATCGGCGTCGCAGGAGAAGAAGCACCGCGAATTATTAATGCACGAGGAGTTAGGTGACAGAAAGCCGTCGCAGTACTGGAGACGTTTGAAAACGCTTGCCGGCGGGTACGTATCGGATGAGTTTTTAAAAACCGTTTGGTCATCGCGGCTGCCACATAACCTGCAAACCGTTATAGCGTCGCAGCCGACTTTGAGCGTGGATGTGTTAGCGGACCTGGCGGATAAAGTGTACGATATTGCACCCATGGCAACACAAGTTTTTGCGGTCGGCGATCAAACAAAAAACAGGTCAGATAAACCTACTAGTAGTGGTAGTGGCAATAGCGATTTGGTGCATGATTTAGCCTACCAAATGTCAGAGCTGCGCAAGGAAGTCGCGTCATTGAGGGCTCAATTTGATTCGCAACCGCATGGCTCGCATGACCGCTCGCGATACCGATCGCAGCACAGGGACAGGTCGCAATCTAGAGGCCGTCGACGTTCGACATCGAGGCCACGAAACGATTCGTACTGCTTTTATCACAACAGGTTCGGGTCCAAAGCAAATAGGTGCACGACGCCCTGCACGTATGCGTCGGAAAACTCCAGCGGCAGCCGGAAGTAGCGGCCAACGACTGCCAAGCCATACCGGGCCGCCTGTTTGTCATGGATCGGACGTCCAAGAAGCATTTTTTAATTGACACCGGATCTGACCTATGCGTGTACCCCCGCTCTGCAGTTGGAGAGCAGCGTACGAAATCCAGCTATCAGCTTTTCGCCGCTAACGGTACGGTGATACCCACCTACGGCTCGGTACAACTACAACTGAACTTGGGGCTGCGGCGCGCATTCACGTGGCAATTCGTGGTGGCGGACGTGTCTAAACCAATTATTGGCGTCGACTTCCTGTCTTTTTATAATTTATTAGTAGATTGCAGGAATCACCGCCTCATTGACAGCCTGACAACACTCTCCATCAACGTGCCAGTCCAGAAGCCATTGGAAGCTATCACGTCCATCAAGGCAGTGGCAGGAGAGTCGAGGTACCATCAGACCTTGCGGGAGTACCCAGACATCACGCGCCCCGCCGGAACACACAAGGTACCTAAGCATAATACGGTGCATCACATCCGTACGACGTCTGGCCCACCTGTTACCGGTCGTCCGCGACGCCTGCCACCAGATCGGCTGAAAATAGCTCAAAAAGAGTTTGAGGATATGCTGGCAAATGGAACAGCTCGCAGGTCAGAGAGCTCGTGGTCATCTCCGTTGCATCTCGCCCCTAAAAAAGACGACGGCTGGAGACCCTGCGGTGATTACAGAGCCTTAAATGCCCGCACGATCCCTGACAACTACCCTATAAGGCATATCCAGGACTTCACACACCAGTTGAGCGGAAGCGCGGTGTTCTCCAAGCTTGATCTCGTCAAAGCATACAACCAGATCCCGGTTTTTGTCGACGATATCCCCAAGACAGCGATTACAACTCCCTTCGGCCTCTTCGAATTCACAAATATGACTTTTGGGTTAAGGAACGTGGCCCAGACGTTCCAGCGCTTCATTGACGAAGTCCTGGCCGACCTCCCATTTTGCTACGGGTACTTGGATGACCTATTGGTATTCTCAGCAGATGAAAATCAGCACAACGAGCACCTTCGCCAGCTGTTCCAGAGGCTATCAGATTATGGCATGCTTATCAACACAGCGAAGTGTGAGTTTGGCGTGTCCACAATCACATTCCTGGGTCACGAGGTGAGCGCCAAGGGTTTACAACCGCTACCAAGTAAGGTCCAGGCTATACAAGAGTTCCCTATACCTAAGACGGTAAAGGAACTGCGAAGGGTTTTAGGTATGTACAATTTTTACCGTCGATTCATACCTGGTGCATCAGCAATTCAAGCCCCTCTAAACACCGTCCTATCAGGAAGTAAGAAGAGAGGTTCAGAAGCCATCACAATGACTAGCGAGATGTTAGAGGCATTCAGTGCCTGCAAGTCGAGCCTGTCGAAAGCGGCTATGTTAGCTCACCCGAGTCAAGACGCAGAGCTGGCATTACAAACAGACGCCTCAGACTTGGCTATAGGAGCAGTCCTCCAGCAGCGCGTACAAGGCAGCTGGGAGCCCCTCGCGTTCTTTTCAAGACGGCTAAAGCCAGCACAAAAGAACTATAGTCCATATGATCGTGAGTTACTCGCGATATACGATGCTATACGGCACTTCCGACATATGCTCGAAGCGATGTTATTTGTCATTTACACTGACCACAAACCCTTGACGTTTGCCTTCTCATCTCGTCGTGACAATTGCTCCCCGAGACAGTTCCGATATCTGGACCTGATATCCCAATTCAGCACAGATATCCGGTTCGTGGCTGGAAAGGAAAACGTGGTAGCAGACGCTCTCTCAAGGATCGAGGCGATTTCAGTACCCATTAACTACGAGGCTCTTGCACATTCCCAAGATTCAGATCCTGAGTTGCAAGACTTTCTCAAGAATGGCACAGCACTGAAATTACAACGAGTAGAGACACCAGGCACAAACGCAGAAGTTTACTGTGATGTCTCCACTGCTAACCCTCGGCCTTACATTACTACGGCCTTTCGACGAACAGTATTTGACGCAGTGCATAACCTGAGCCATCCGGGCGCAAAAGCTACGGCAAACCTGGTGTCACAGAGATTCGTTTGGCCGGGAGTGAAAAGAGACAGCCGAAGATGGGCGCAAGAATGCAATGACTGCCAAAGAAATAAGATTTCACGTCACATCACCTCTCCACTAACTCCCATTCCTATTCCCAGTAATCGTTTCTCCCATGTCCACATGGACATCGTAGGGCCCTTACCAAGTTCTTCTGGTTTCAGATACTGCCTCACAGCCGTCGACCGTTTTACACGATGGCCTGAGGCGTATCCTATCGCCGACATCACTGCAGAGACCTGCGCCCGCACATTCATTGCGGGCTGGGTCGCACGCTTCGGTTGCCCGACGAAGATTACCACCGACAGGGGCCGGCAGTTCGAGTGTGATCTGTTCCGCAGCATCACACGCATCCTGGGCGCAGAGCACCGGCCTACTACCGCCTACCATCCTGCCTGCAATGGCATGGTAGAGCGCCTACACCGCCAGCTGAAAGCCGCAATCAGGTGCCACACGAGCACACACTGGGTCGAAGTACTTCCGCTTGTCCTGCTGGGTATCCGCAGCTCGTGGAAGGACGACATCAAAGGTTCAGCAGCAGAGCTAGTATATGGCGAGCCCTTACGCCTGCCAGGAGAGTTCTTCACCCCATCCAAAGACACGATCCTGGATGTCACAAGCTTCGCAGCACGCCTGCGGCACCACATCGCGAAGCTCACACCAGAACCAGTAAGTTGGCACTCTCAAAAGACGTTTTACGTGCCCAAAAGTATGTCTACTGCTGAATACGTTTTCCTCCGCCAAGATGCCGTCAGAAGGTCACTAGAGCCGCCATACACGGGCCCATACAAGGTCTTGGAGCGGGGAACTAAAACCCTAAAGTTGAACATCCAAGGAAGACACTCCACAGTATCAGTCGACAGAGTGAAGCCAGCCTACATGGCTAAAGAAAGCACCTCGACCGATACGAACAACACGGTTCAAGAAACCCCGGCTAACTCTAGCGATAGGAACAACACGGTTCAAGAAACCCCAGCTGCGGTGCCAGAAAGAAGAACGCGCAGTGGCAGACTTGTTCGTTTTCCAGATTACTATCGACCGTAGTAAGCAACGGTCTCGGCGGGGGAGTAGTGTAGCGACCACAGTACACACACATACACATTTCAGCAATAGTAAACCGCATTAACCTCCCTCGCCGAAGTCGGTTAAACTTGAACTTGTGCGCGCCGGTGTACGCGCAGCGACTGCGTTGCAGGCTGTACATGCAACGGCCGGCCGGCGCTCGCGTCGACGCGGCGCGGCCGGCAGTCAGATATCAATCGCGACAAAAAATCTACGTTTCTTGTGCTCGCCTAACCTGTGCTTACAGCTTCGCTTTGCTTTCGCTATAAACTATAATCCTGTGACTTTTCTTCTGTTCTTGTGCTTGTGACTTTCGTTCGCGTGTGTTTGCGTCTAGTGTTAATATTAAGCTATATACATTCTATGTGGAACCCTAATTAAATAGTGTGTTGTTAATTTGGACGTATCATTTTACTCACCGTTAGGGTACCTATAAGGTGCCACACGCGTTTTTGCACACAACAGATTTATTGACATGTTACCCTCGTTGTCCATGGAACGCAGGTATATACAAGCCGCATAAGCAGCCTGGGACGCGTCAACGAAACAATGCATCTCAATTGAGGCTGGACTGGTACATAAAACATGGCGGGGTACCGTTAGGTTTGCTAGTACATGCACATTGGACACAAATTTATCCCACGCTCTCTTTACTTCAATGGGTACGGAATCGTCACAATTCAAATGCAGGACCCAAAGTTTTTGCAGTAATATTTTAAGTTTTATTGTGCATGCGCTGAGCAAACCAAGGGGGTTAAAAATTTTGCATGTATTGGACAAAATTACCCGTTTTGTTAGGTCCCTGGTATATTTGTCTAATTTTACTGAAAACTGTAAATTGTCATGATCAGGAAACCATAGCAATCTTAAGACGCTAGATTGTTTATCTAAGTTTAACGACTGAGTTGAAGTACAGTCAGCTGCAAATATCTGTGGGCAGTTTGTGCGGAATTTGTGAATTGGGAAGCATGCAGAGGCTAGCGTCTTTGTCACTGATTCATAAATGTGCCTCAATTCGCCTTCGCTCTCCGCACCACTCAAGAAGTCATCGTAATAAAAATCATGCCTTATTATTTCCGATATTGTCCTATCTGTACATTCGTTTGCTAACTGTACCAAGCACCTTGTACTCAAGAAAGGTGCGCAACTTTCGCCATACGTCAATGTATTAAGCATAAGTACATCCAACGGTTTGCATTTATCATCCCTCCATAGGATTAATTGTAAATGACGCTGCGATTCATCCATTAAGATTTGCCGGTACATTTTAAGTATGTCACCGGACAAAACAAACTTATGTTGCCTAAACCGAATCAGAATATCGAATAATTCATCCTGAACTACCGGTCCAACATGCTGGATGCAATTAAGTGATTTTTGAGAGGTAGTTCTGGCGCTACAATCGAAAACTACCCTTAACTTCGTGGTTTCGCTATCGCGTATAACCGGGTGATGAGGCGCATAAAAACCAAAATCTGGTTTGTTAATCTTATTCAAGTGACCTAGTTGTTCGTATTCCGTTAAGAAATCACAATATTGTTTTTTAAGATCAGGATTTTTATCTAGTTTGCTTTCAAGATGCAAGAACCGTTTTTTGCCATGTGAAATGAATCGCCGAGTGAGTTCTCTGGTATTTCGTTTAAGGGCATTTTTACTTTAAAATCTTTAAATCTACCGTTATCTAACCGTCGTGTAGTGTCCATAAAGTGTTTTTCGCAAATATTGTCGTCTTCGCTGCAAGTAATATTCGATATTGGAATTTCTTCAAGCTCCCAAAATCGAGTGAGATCTTTTGAGATTTGTTTTGTGAAATTGCAATGAACAATCCCGTGATCGTCATGATTGAAGTTACCTACGGACCCTGCCACTAGCCAGCCTACCTTTGAACTCTGAAGAATTGGCCTGTTTGTGCCTAATTTTATTTTATCTGATGTTAAAATGTCGAAGAAAACATCGGCGCCAAGAAGTAGATCGACTTCGGACGGACGGTAGAATTCGGGATCTGCCAGCTGTATACCAGTAGGTATGTTCAATTCTGAAGCATTGACATAACTGTTAGGCAAGTCGCCCGTAATCTGCGGCACAACTAAACAACTAATGTTAGCAGTATATGAACTCGTTAATGATGTCAAGGTAAGTTCGCAGTGATCTGATATATTAAATGCTAAATTATTAATGCCGGAAACACTAATCGGTTTGTTGTGAATAAATTCGTCCGCGTAGAACATGTTATCGTCTAAATGTTTTTGAATTAATTTTTAAAATCATTGAAATTAGCTTTGTAGTCTTGTAGTAAACAGTCTAAAACTGAAGTTACAAATCCCTTACTTTAAAAATGTTTTGCTCTCCATACAAACTTTGAACACCCTTATAGTACCTTTTAGGGGATGAATTTCAAAAAACGCTGAAATGAGTTTTGTAGTCTTTTAACAAACATACTAAGATCGAAGTTACAATTCTCATACTTAAAAATTTTCTTGCTCTGATAGTCTGCATACAAACTTTGAACCTTTGAATTAACGCTTTTCGGGGAAAAATTGAAAAGAAAACACTAAGTTTTTTTATTGTAATAAGTATTTTTTCTACAAAATATCAAGTCTCTAGCTCAAAAAATGGGTTTCCCATACGAACCTTGCACCCCTTTTTATTCTCATTAGGGGACGAATTTTCCAAAACGCTAAAAGTACTTGATTTTTATTGTAATAAGTAATCTTTCAACAAAGTTTTAAGTCCCTCGCTAAAAAAATATTTTCTTCATTCAAACGTTCTTATAAACCCCTAAAGATCGAAGTTTCTAAAATGCTGAAAGTATTTAATTTAATTTTTAATTAGTAAGCATTCTACAAAATTGTAAATCGGCTAAAAAAATGTTTCCTCCACACAAATGTTGCACCCACTTTTAACCCCCTTAGGAGTGGAATTTACTAAAACGCTGAATATCCTTTTTTTTTGTATTTCAATAACTAATCGTCCTACAAACTTTTAAGCTCATATCCCAAAAAGAGTTTCCCCATATAAACTTTGCAGCCCTTTTTAACCTTCTTAGGGGTGGAATTTTCCAAAACGCTGAAAGCACTTTGTTTGTACTCAAATAAGTAATGTTTCTAGAAAGTTTTAAGAACCCCCTCAGGAGATGATTTTCGGGATAAAAACTATGAATCTTCCCTGGGACTCTTACTATCTCTATACCAAATTTCATCTAAATGGGTTTTATCCAAATTTTCACCCCCTATTTCATTACCTTGGGAACTATTCTAGGGATAAAAACTATCCGCTTTCATTCTCCGAGACTTAAACTATCTCTATACCAAATTTCATCTAAACGGGTTCCATCAAAAGTTTCATCCTCCATTTCACTCCCTTAGGGGGTGATTTCCGGAATTAAAACTATCCTATGCCCTTTCCCAGGACTTAAACTATCTCTAAACTAAATTTCATCTAAATGAGTTCATCCAAATTTTCACCCCCATTTCACCCGCTTAGGGGATGATTTCCGAAATAAATAATATTCTATTTCCTTCCCTAGGACTCTAACTATCTCTATACCAAATTTCATCTAAATGGGTTCCATCAACATTTTCACGCCTAATGTCACCCCCTCAAGAGCTGATTTTCGGGATAAAAACTATGCATTGTGCTTCCCTGGGACTCCTACTATACCAAATTTCATCTCCATGGGATTTATCCAAATTTTCAAAACTATCTAATGTCATTCTCCGGGAATCAAACTATCTCTATACCAAATTTCATCTAAACGGGTTCCATCCAAAGTTCAACCCCCCATTTCACCCCCTTAGGGGTGATTTCCGGAATTAAAACAGTCCTATGTTTCGTCCAAATCGGTGCAGCGATTAAGTAGCACCATACAAATTTTCAATCCCAGTTTCATCCCCTTAGGGGTGGATTTCCGGGATAAAAACTACCCTATATGTCCTTTCCCAGGACTCAAACTATATCTATACCAAATTGTATTCATATAGGTTCCATCCGAATTTTCACCCCTAATTTCACCCCCTTGGGGGATGATTTCCGGGATAAAAATTATCCTATGTCCTTTCCCAGTACCTAAACTATCTCTAAACCAAATTTTATCAAAATTGCTTACTTCAAAATTTTCACCCTCTCATTTAACCCCTTTAAGGGATGATTTCCGGATTCAAACTCAAACTATTTATAAACTAAATTACATCCAAATCAGTGCCGCGGTTTAAAAAACTCGATATAAATGTTCACCCTCAATTTCACCCACTTAGGGGTAGATTTCCGGGATAAAAACTACCCTTTGTCCTTCGCCGGGACTCAAACTATCTCTATACCAAATTGTATTGAAATGAGTTTCATCCGAATTTTCACCCCTGATTTCAACCCCTTAGGGGATGATTTTCGGGATAAGAACTATCCTATGTCCTTTCCCAGGATTTAAACTATCTCTGATACAAATTTCATCAAAATTGGTTACGTCCAAATTTTCACCTCCTCATTTCACCCTCTATTTTACCCCCTTAGGGGATGATTTCCGGGATCAAACCTATTCTTTGTCCTTCCCCGGGACTCAAACTATTTAAATACCAAATTTCATCCAAATCAGTGCAGCGGTTTAAGTAGCTCCATACAAATTTTCACCCCCAATTTCATCCCCTTAGGGGTGGATTTCCGGGATAAAAACTACTCTATGGCCTTTCCCGGGACTCAAACTATATCTAAACCAAATTGTATTCCAATGGGTTCCATCCGAATTTTCACCCCTTATTTCATCCCCTTAGGGGATGACTTCCGAAATAAATACTATCCTATGTTCTTTCCTAGGATTTAAACTATCTCCAAACCAAATTTCATCAAAATTGGTTACCTCCAAATTTTCACCCCCTCATTTCACCCCCTTAGGGGATGATTTACGGGATCAAACCTATCCTTTGTCCTTCCCCGAGACTCAAACTATTTAAATGCCAAATTTCATCCAAATCGGTGCAGCGGTTTAAGTAGCTCCATACAAATTTTCACCCCCAATTTCATCCCCTTAGGGGTGGATTTCCGGAATAAAAACTACCCTATGTCCTTTCCCAGGACTCAAACTATCTCTAAACCAAATTGTATTCAAATGGGCTCCATCCGAATTTTCACCCCTTATTTCACCCCCTTAGGGGATGATTTCCGGGATAAAAACTATCCTATGTCCTTTTCTAGGATTTAAACTATCTCCAAACCAAATTTCATCAAAATTGGTTACCTCCAAATTTTCACCCCCTCATTTCACCCCCTTAGAGGATGATTTACGGGATTCAACCTATTCAATGTCGTTCCACGGGACTTAAATTATTTATATACCAAATTTCATCCAAATCAGTGCAGCGGTTGTAGTAGCTCCATACAAATTTTCACCCCCAATTTCATCCCCTTAGGGGTCGATTTCCGGGATAAAAACTACCCTATGTCCTTTCCCGGGACTCAAACTATCTCTATACCAAATTTCATCTAAATCGGTTCAGCGGTTTAGGCGTGAAGAGGTAACAGACAGACAGACAGACAGACAGACAGACACACTTTCGCATATATAATATTAGTATGGTCCTTTATATATCTGACGTAGGGGCTGCCGCCTCGTGCGTGCCAGCTCCCTATGACGTGTGGGGACTTTCGTCCCCGAGAATGTCCTCCAACCTCCCCTTATCGACATCACTTACCACCATTGATACTGTCCCAATTCACACGCTATTGTTCCAGTTACCCGGGTGCACCCTTGACTGATGATGATATGGCCTGAAGCCGAGACTATCGAACTACCCTGTTGTTACACTTGTAACTAATCCTCTAACACTAAAGAACTCCACAACTAAGAACTGTGTTGTGTGTCCTACAGGTCACGTACATGCGCGACCTGTAGGAAAACCTTATTCATCTACATGATATACCAATACGCCTCCCAAAGAGAATGAGACCTGTGGACGCACATAAATACATCGCATCATAAACAATCATCGTCCGATCTGTGAAAGCACATGAACACACGTGTGAATGATACCAAATCGTTACAATATCATAGGACGCATCGAAAGTGATTATGGAAAGAGCTCACCCTGGTTTTCCTCCAAATCAACCACTACAAACCGCACTTAACTGTTCGTTCCCAATATAGGGTTAGGAACTCTGACAGCCCGCCTACCCGTCAACCTTGTTATAAAAATGATTCCTTGTAGGTGTTGCTACATAAGATAAATCGGCTGTTTGAGACATAATTATAAACACCAATGTAAATACTATCGTGAATCATGACCATTCACGACACTCCCGGCCCCCCAGAAAACTGGCGATCATATATCCAATAGAGATTATCATCTTCCTCAGATCTTTGAAATTACCGTTCTTTTCCCATTGCAAATATTGACAAGCTCTGAATCCTATCGATCACTGTCGGGGCTGTTATTCACGAACAGCCCAGCTGAGGAGTTCTTCTCTTCAAGGAAACTCCTGCTTCTTTTTATGAATTTATTATATATATAAATTACATTTTTGTATGCAGGTATGCGCGTATGATGCCGTGGTCTAAAGCGGTGTCGCGCGCGGAGATGTTCTGCTTGTGTGACGTCATCTCCTCCGCTCTCACCCCTCTGTGCCCGGTGTATTGACAGCCGCGTTAACACCCTGCCCCCCTTGAAAGCTGCTGCTTTCAAGCTCGTTGTTGCAGGGTAAGGGGCACACACGGTTGAGTGCTCTTTTGGTCACGCCCTTTTGCGTTGTAAAATCTGCAACCCTGCAGACTCCATCGGTCCCAGGATATAGCTGTAGGACTCTTCCAAGCCTCCATTTAAGTGGTGGGGTATTCTCCTCCTTGAATACCACCAAGTCTCCAACCTTGATCTCCTTCTGCCTCTGGCGCCACTTCGTACGTTGCTGCAACTCTGCTAGGTACTCGTTCTGCCACCTCTGCCAGAAGTGCTGTCGAAGCTGCTCGATCCTCTGATACCTATCAGGGTTTTTAAGACAAATGGGTGGTGACGGCAGCGAGGTCATGGGCCGTCCCACCAGAAAGTGCCCTGGGGTCAGAGGAAAAAGATCAGTTGGGTCTGACGAGAAAGGAGTGAGAGGTCTGGAGTTAAGAATCGCCTCAATTTGTGCAAATAAAGTGCTCAACTCCTCAAACGTCAGACTAGCATTGCCCATAATGCGCTTTAGGTGGAATTTGGCTGATTTGACAGCAGCTTCCCAGATTCCACCGAAAGTGGGCGAATAGGGAGGAGAAAATAAAAAATTGATGTGTTCCTCATTGCCAAACTCATAAACTGAATTTTGAGCTGACTTCAGCAATCTACCCAACTCGTTATTTGCCCCTACAAAGTTAGTGCCATTGTCGCAATAAATTGTGTGTGGCCTGCACCTCCGACCTACAAACCGGCGGAGGCTTAAAATGAAGGCATTAGTGCTAAGCTCGCTGACAGCTTCCAGGTGAACGGCCTTGGTTGCGAAGCAAATAAAAATATTCAAGTAGCATTTTGTGATGCGGTTACCCTTTCCCTTCTTACTGGAAATCAAAAAGGGTCCGGCGAAATCAAGGCCGCACACCTGGAAGGGGTAGAAACCGGTTACTCTCTCGGAAGGCAGGTTTCCCATCAGTGGCTTCATAGCTTCCCCCGGAGACGTGTGCATATTACACACTTACGCACGACACCGCGGGCTAACGATCGGCCACCTACCGGCCAGAATTGTTCGCGTAAAGAGCTAAGAAGCAACTGTGGGCCAGCATGTAACAGACGTAGGTGTTCGCTTTCCATCAAGAGCCGTGTGAAGTGATGTTTGCCGTCCAAAAGGATCGGGTGCTTCTTCTCGTATTCACAGTTGGCATTTTGCAAGCGACCACCTACTCTGATCACACCGTCGCCATCGACGAATGGTGATAACTGTAAAACATGAGATTTAGTTTTAAGTCTTTTTTCTTGCATAAGAGTTGATAGTTCTGTAGCATAAGTTTGATTTTGTGATAATTTTACCAGATACATTAGTGCATGTTTTATTTCATTTAGTTGTAAGTATCCTTTTGTTTTAGTTTTAGGGTTTTTAATGTTGTGAATAAAGCGTAAAACATATGCTACAATTCTTTTTAATTTATTCACGTTAGAATAATTATGAAATTCAATCATGGATGGCTGTTCAACATTTATCATAACTATGGTTGAGCAGTCATTTTGTTTATTATTTCAGGTAAGTTCATGTTTATAGCCCCTATGTTTTGAGGCCAGTCACCTTCCTCATGTAATAAAAAGGACGGCCCGTGCCACCATAATTTTAAGTCTGGCAGCTGAACAGGTTCAACTCCTCGAGAAGCCAGATCTGCGGGATTTAATGAAGTGGGTACATGTCGCCAGGAATCCCTAGTTGTCAATTCATGTATATCATTCACACGATTTAAAACAAAAGCTTTAAGTAACTTAGGTTTGGTCCGAATCCAACCAAGGACGACTGACGAGTCGGTCCAGAATACCTTGCGATCCACGGAACAACGTAGTGCGCTGGCGACTTTGGCGGCCAGCCGCGCACCCAGTAAAGCTTCCGAAAGTTCCAGCCGTGGTGTCGTAAGTGTTTTAAGAAGTGCCACACGCGTTTTTGCACACAACAGATTTATTGACATGTTACCCTCGTTGTCCATGGAACGCAGGTATATACAAGCCGCATAAGCAGCCTGGGACGCGTCAACGAAACAATGCATCTCAATTGAGGCTGGACTGGTACATAAAACATGGCGGGGTACCGTTAGGTTTGCTAGTACATGCACATTGGACACAAATTTATCCCACGCTCTCTTTACTTCAATGGGTACGGAATCGTCACAATTCAAATGCAGGACCCAAAGTTTTTGCAGTAATATTTTAAGTTTTATTGTGCATGCGCTGAGCAAACCAAGGGGGTCAAAAATTTTGCATGTATTGGACAAAATTACCCGTTTTGTTAGGTCCCTGGTATATTTGTCTAATTTTACTGAAAACTGTAAATTGTCATGATCAGGAAACCATAGCAATCTTAAGACGCTAGATTGTTTATCTAAGTTTAACGACTGAGTTGAAGTACAGTCAGCTGCAAATATCTGTGGGCAGTTTGTGCGGAATTTGTGAATTGGGAAGCATGCAGAGGCTAGCGTCTTTGTCACTGATTCATAAATGTGCCTCAATTCGCCTTCGCTCTCCGCACCACTCAAGAAGTCATCGTAATAAAAATCATGCCTTATTATTTCCGATATTGTCCTATCTGTACATTCGTTTGCTAACTGTACCAAGCACCTTGTACTCAAGAAAGGTGCGCAACTTTCGCCATACGTCAATGTATTAAGCATAAGTACATCCAACGGTTTGCATTTATCATCCCTCCATAGGATTAATTGTAAATGACGCTGCGATTCATCCATTAAGATTTGCCGGTACATTTTAAGTATGTCACCGGACAAAACAAACTTATGTTGCCTAAACCGAATCAGAATATCGAATAATTCATCCTGAACTACCGGTCCAACATGCTGGATGCAATTAAGTGATTTTTGAGAGGTAGTTCTGGCGCTACAATCGAAAACTACCCTTAACTTCGTGGTTTCGCTATCGCGTATAACCGGGTGATGAGGCGCATAAAAACCAAAATCTGGTTTGTTAATCTTATTCAAGTGACCTAGTTGTTCGTATTCCGTTAAGAAATCACAATATTGTTTTTTAAGATCAGGATTTTTATCTAGTTTGCTTTCAAGATGCAAGAACCGTTTTTTGCCATGTGAAATGAATCGCCGAGTGAGTTCTCTGGTATTTCGTTTAAGGGCATTTTTACTTTAAAATCTTTAAATCTACCGTTATCTAACCGTCGTGTAGTGTCCATAAAGTGTTTTTCGCAAATATTGTCGTCTTCGCTGCAAGTAATATTCGATATTGGAATTTCTTCAAGCTCCCAAAATCGAGTGAGATCTTTTGAGATTTGTTTTGTGAAATTGCAATGAACAATCCCGTGATCGTCATGATTGAAGTTACCTACGGACCCTGCCACTAGCCAGCCTACCTTTGAACTCTGAAGAATTGGCCTGTTTGTGCCTAATTTTATTTTATCTGATGTTAAAATGTCGAAGAAAACATCGGCGCCAAGAAGTAGATCGACTTCGGACGGACGGTAGAATTCGGGATCTGCCAGCTGTATACCAGTAGGTATGTGGTGGGGAGATAACCTTCGATTCCTATCTTAATAGTTTACGCACGAGTAATCACATCATCGTTAAACTAAACCCATTATCGTAAATGTACTATTGTTAGCGTTCCCACCACGCAGCCTTACAGAGAGTGTATATAAGCCAGCGTTCACCTAAATAAAGGGTTCATTTCCTATTCTGAAGCTCGTCTATTATTTACCTAGAACATACTTCAGTTCATGGCGATCCTTGCCAGGCCTGGCAGGACATTTTCATAGTGTTCCTGCCAGGGCAGGTCGCTTCACGGCGACCTGCCATGCCGCTACATAATAAAATAAAATAAAATTCGCGCCGCGTTCCACGCAGATCCCTTCATAAGCGATCTTGCGAGTAGGGCTGCTCGAGGCAGTCCCGAGCCCAGCTAAGCAGCAACCATCGCAGCGCATCAACCAACTCTTCAGCAACGAGAACCTCTTCAGCAGCAACCAAATCGTCGTGGCACTCATCAGCAGCAACGGTCCAGCCAATCCACGACCACGCCACGCCAAGCAAGTAAGAAGACAGAAGAGGAGTCCAGGGTTATCCCGGCCCATGTTCGAGGGAGTCCAGGGTTTTCCCGGCCCGGCATCAGAACCAGCAGCCGACGCAGCCGTCCCGAAGGAGCAGACTGCAGCCACCACAGCTTCGAGGACGAGATACGACACGACATCACGAGGACGTTGAAATCGTATCGTATTCATTTTAATTAACTCTAATCAACATAATTTTTTACTTAAACGTATAAAACATAAAGTAGTTTTAACGTATATTTTTGTAAATCTAGTGTCACTATAATTAAATTCGTAAACTCAAGTTATATTTCGCAATATTTCACATAATTACACATTAGCTAGTTATTGGGATGGCCACCTGATAATTTAGCGAATGTTTAATTGCTTATAAAATAAATTGTATTTCAAGCAAGAAAAAGATTAAATATTCTGGTACGGTACAAATGTATATTATAAATATTATTATAGAAAGAGCACTAAAGTGACTCTAAAAACAGGCGCAAAGGTGCGGCCTATTATTAGGAGCGAAAGACTCCGACGGAAGTTAATGTACGCGACGACGTAGTGTTAAATAAGATATAAAGTACCGATACCATGATACCAGTAGGTAGAATCCGTACAATTAAATGCATTAAAATGAAAAGTTAAAATATTATCAGAGAAAAATAGATATTTAATGAAATAAGTTTAAACAAATAAAAATAAAAATAAATTGTAAGATTCATTATATTAATTCCAGATAAAAGGATAAAGAAGGAAAAAAATTTTTTTTTAAAGAAAATAGTGACACTAGGTAATATCCTAGATAATATACTAGATAATATTTTAGATAGGAAATATTTAATCACGTAATTTAAAAATGTATAAACTTAAATTCAGTAAATTAACAAATAAAAGAGCAAAAACGAGTAATTTTTCAGCTAATTTATAATAAAATAAGGTTTCCAACTGTGATTGGACTGCGCAGCCAAAAATGGTGGAAATCCTTAAAAATTTACAATACTAAAAATAAATAAATAATATCAGACAATTCAAATTGTATAAAAAAAATAAAAAATTACAATATTACAAAAATGGAAAAACTAAATCGCTAAAACTAATGAAATCCGCGTTAGTAGAATATATAAAATAATATTGGAAATAACTAATAAATTGCAAATGATAATTTAATACGTGCCGCTGGATGACGACACACAAGTAATAAATAAGAATTAAATAGTTAAAAGTACGGTACCCAAATTATTTAAAATACGTAAAATCATAATTTTATATTGTCCCCATTAAATGATTTCATAATAATACAATTAAGACGCGAAGCGACGTGCGTGTCCTGCAGGAAAGGATAGGCACGCCATGTCAGTAAACAAATAAAAATAAATAATAATAATAAAAAAATTACGACTGAAATTAAAACACATATTTTACATATAAAAAGAAGCTTCGTGCATAAATACATTTTTTTTTACAAATTCATTTAATTTTAAAATCACACCAATATTCATGACCCGTAAAGAAATTGCTTTCACAAAGAACATAAATTCAATAAATAACAGATAGTACAATATTTAACTATAACAACTTATTATAAGTGTACCGGCTTTTACTATTTAATAAATGAAAAAAAAAAAAAGCTTTTTACCTACGTATATAAATAACAAAAGTATAGAAATAATAAGTATTTTTTTTTAATAGTAATTTAAAGTTAACAAGTAGGTATCGTAAATATGTAAAAAGTATTCAGTACGTGTCCGAGAAAGTTAAAACATCTAAGTTTTTCACAGAACGATTAGACTGATCACCTAAAAGTTGTTGAAATTCTTATATGTCAATGTTCTCAGGATTCGTGCATATGTAGTAGGATAGACAGTCAGAGTGAACTTTTTAGTATTAAAACGTTCATAGGATAAAAATATGTCCTAACTTGACCAATGGTAGCTTGGCAAGCGCCGTTGACCAAGCCGGTACGGTTTGGCAAGCGCCGTTGACCAAGTGGGTACGTATTGGCTTTGGTACACGGGATACAAGCAGACAGGAAATCTTTAGAGCCATCATGAGGGATCAAGTGATCAATCATGAAGGTCTTTAGACCCATGCTGGCTGAAAATATGTTATCATGCCATAGAGAGGCATGGTAAGAATAAATTCAGTACATGAGGGTTAAATGAACTGTCTGGCCATATACATGCGCTTGTATATGTGCGCGCGCTTATAAATAAATATAGGTATATCCTATTCTTGTATCCTTATTATTTTTATTATATATGGTCGGCCGACCCGCATTTAATGCGTAGTGTACCAGCCTGAGTATGGCATTTCGAGATGCACTCATGCAGAAGTGAGGCAAACACTTCAACAAAAAACGATTAATTATAATGTTTATAAACACAGTATCCTAGGTAAAAGAAAGTAAATTAATCGTATGACTGTTCTAATAAATTAAAGATAGTTTTGTTTTCAATTAAGGAATATAAGATAGTTGTTTAGTAAGTACTTCCATAGTTTCGTCATCCAAGCGTGCATTCATTGATAACTTAAAATAAAAATATTAAACGTAAACGAGATGCAATAAGATGCATATATCAAGTATAATTATTAAAATAATAACGTAATACAATTAAGTAAATGATGTTTAAAAATAAACGTAGAAATATTTTAATTAAAACAAATATAAAAAAAAAAAAAAATTAAACAAAAAACTTTGAAGAAAAAACTATTCAAGAAAATAATGACGTTAGAACGCATTTTATAACATAATATTATTATAATTTAGAGAATAATTTTACATTTATATTATTTTTTTTTTGGCAAATACTCTATCAGAAGTAAATTTTCAACAAACGTCAAAATTAGAAAACACTGGAACCAGTAGATCGTGTTACCAGTAAAAATAGCAACATAATATCACAAATACATTTTTCGTAAGCATCATGCCTCCGAGAGGCTCCTCGCGCAGCCGCGGAACGCACCGTGTACCATGCATAATGCATGAAACGGAAAAGGTACCTATAGGTGATATTGCAGGGTATGCCAAGATGCAAGCAGGCAGTACATCCTTGAATCACAACATGGTTTGGTCGAGCTACCAACCATAGAGGTTTTTGGACACAGTTTTTTTTTTTAATAAATAATAATAATAAAAGGGGAAGTGTTAAAATAACTGTCTGAAAAGTAAAGAAGAAATAAAGAAGTAGAAGTATACGTAGTAAGTGCACACATATTTCCCCATATATGCGTACCTAGCAGTACCCGGCCAGCTCCAAGAAATAAATATAAAAATATTGTAACCAAGACAATTATGAATTATTCAAAGTCAAAGTAAATAGAAATATAAAAACGTAGAAACGTACCAAAAGTCATAAAATCATAGCATAACAAACTTGCTATTATTTAGCAGCATTCAAGTAAATTTTAATTTTTCTAATCCAATGTCTTATTAGAAAAGAAAATATATATTTATATCATAGTTTAATCATGTAGCAGAAATCAAATAAAATAAAAAGTAAAACATAAAAAAATATATATATATAAGTATACATTTTAGAATAAAAACATAACTAAGTATAGGATAGGAGATTTAATTTTAATATTAACCATTTTCAAGTATTAACTCTATTAACTATACGTATAAGATAGAAAACTTCTTATATATAAATAAACACCGAAAAAGCGGAACCGTAACGCGAAAACGGTAAATAAAATATCGTGAAATAGGACACAAACAAAACTAAACTGTATTACTATTACCAATAAAACACAATTTAAAAACTTACCGAAACGCAGCAAACTATAAAACTTATTTCACAATGCACAAAGTTATAATATTGCCCATCTTTCAAAGTTTCATGAGCACTGCCTACTCCATTTGGGAGTGTAGGCGTTAATCTATTAATTCATTTACACAAAGTTTAACAGGAAAGTCAGGAAACACTGTACAACACGGCACTAAACATAAAAACTTGTGTAAGGACATCAGCGACCACCAAATTTTATCATTAATTACTGTCCGGAAAAATAAAACGAAGGAGTAGTTTAGACCGACTAGGACACAGAACAAAATTAAACTAATAAATAAAAATGCGAGAGCAACATCATGCATTTTAGACCACCCAGAATAAAGACACCAGCGATGTTCAAAGTTCCAATCCCAATATGGAACATTTCAAGTTCATAGGTATCAGTTACATAGTATTGTTAAGTGCAACTAAGTATGTATTAGTAATATAAGCATTAAGATAACATGTAAGTCGATCTAGAACTCATATACAGGACGTTTAAAATTAACATTGAAATATTGAAACACCATAGTAATGTATACAAAATACACATAAGATACTTTTAAGTCCACATGTATAACATTAATTAGAATAAGTTTAGGTACTTATTTAAAACATTGTTTAAGATAATTTTAAGCCAAAAATATGTCTACACATTTTTGTCTCAAAAAAAAACGGAGGACGTGTGGTGGGGAGATAACCTTCGATTCCTATCTTAATAGTTTACGCACGAGTAATCACATCATCGTTAAACTAAACCCATTATCGTAAATGTACTATTGTTAGCGTTCCCACCACGCAGCCTTACAGAGAGTGTATATAAGCCAGCGTTCACCTAAATAAAGGGTTCATTTCCTATTCTGAAGCTCGTCTATTATTTACCTAGAACATACTTCAGTTCAGGTATGTTCAATTCTGAAGCATTGACATAACTGTTAGGCAAGTCGCCCGTAATCTGCGGCACAACTAAACAACTAATGTTAGCAGTATATGAACTCGTTAATGATGTCAAGGTAAGTTCGCAGTGATCTGATATATTAAATGCTAAATTATTAATGCCGGAAACACTAATCGGTTTGTTGTGAATAAATTTAGGAAATCCCAATTTCCTTTTCATGCCTTCACTCAAGAAACTCGATTGAGAACCCGCGTCCAGCAGAGCTCTCGCAACGTGAATCCTATTATTTTGCACATTTGTTAATTTAACTAATGCTGTGCATAACAATACTTGTTTACCTACCGTCGCGGCGCTCGCGCTGACCGCGCTAATGACAGATGACGCACCGGCCGTATTGTTATTCTCAACCTGTGTATTTATATGTAATAATGTATTATGTTTTGCCTTACAGATCTGGCAAGCACCAAGCCGACATTGATCCACGTTATGTCCACGTCTCAGGCAGTTCAAGCAAATATGTAACTTCAAGACATCACTTGACCTACTTTCGACGCTCATGTCCTTGAACTTGACACATTCCGAGATCCTATGCGCGCCATTACACACCGGACAGGTCGGCGTGTTGCTACCGTTTCTAGTCGGCTTGCGAGATGCAGTTGTAGCAGTGACAAATGTCTTCGTTGTTTTAGGCTGTAGGTATTTATGATCAGCCGGTTTGTCGCTCCTACATACTAGCATCGTTTCAAGTACATCAGCACGATTGCGCAAAAATTTCAAGAATTCTGATAGTTCGGGCCAGGTCTTCGAATCAGCTTTATATTCTTCCCAATTTCTTGATGTAGTGGGATCTAATTTACTAGCTACCAAGTATATAATGACGTCATCCCATGAATCAGTCGGTCGGCCTAATGTTTTAAGGGCACTTAAGTTCTTTGTTACGTGATCAATAAGAAAGCGAATAGCCCGATAAGATTCTCGAGTCAGCGTGTCTATGTTAAATAATGCCTTCATGTGATTATTTATAAGAATGTTTTTATTATTAAATCGTTCACACAATAACTCCCACGCCGTTTTGTAGTTGTTGGCGGTAAATTCGAGCGATTTTATTACGACACTGGCACCGCCCTCTAACGAGGAGCGTAAATAATGATATTTATTTATGTCAGGGATAGCCTCGTTCAAGTGGATCATAGCTTCGAAGGTGTCACGGAATTCCAGCCATTTCAAGTAATTGCCATCGATGGATGGAAGCGATATTGTTGGTAAACGAATGTTATTAAAATTACACGTTCCAAAATTCGACTTGGCTGTCTGTGGATCCTCGAAACTCTGATCCTGACGATTGGAGTGAGATTCAATGATCTCTTGAGTTGCTGAGATGAGAGAAATGAATTGCGTTTCCACTGAGTCCCTTTCTTGAATCTGATCATCCAAATTAATACATGCCATTTCTATTTGTGTTTGAATCAAGTCAAATTCGGAAAATAATGTTTGTAATCTATTCAAACGAATATTTAACTCTTTTATTAGCAATGTATTTATTTTAGATTTATCTAATCTTTGTATATTTGAAAGATAATCTTTATATTTGGTTACACGACTTTTATAAGTCCCTCTTTGGCGTATAAGTTCCTTAATCGCCTCCTCTGACATTTTGAGTTGATTGCCTGTACACTACACTACTTAATTAATTAATGAACTCAAGGACAAATAAAGATATTAGGTAGGTAGCTAAAGTAACTTGTGCGCTCAAACCCAATCCACAAAGCTTGATAAATCGGTCCACAGCCGCTTGACTTGCAGCGAAGAAGGTCGGAACGTCAGACTACGACGCGCCACTGGAGTCGTGCACGGCAACAGCTGACTGGTTATCACTGAAATGCACAGTTACGAGGGCGTAAATATCTACTTGCTTTAAGGGACTAGCCTGATGGTCAGCAAATAGTTGAAAAATACAGTATTTAAATGCTAAAGGCAGCACAGTTTATGCTAGGTTAGCTTTAGGTATAATTTACAGAATAATGGGCTAATGATTGAAACGACCCGTTGAAACAAACGCTGAAACAGCTGCAGGTCACGCTACCAAATTGTAACGAACGCTGAAACAAACCCTGAAACCTACTCTGACGCTGAAAACGCCTACTGATATTTTTTTTACTCTACAGAACCCTATGTAATCTTTAGCGTTAAACTAGTTCTAATGACGACTCTACTGTAATATCGCTTATTTACCTACTGTATTAAACCTACTTTCGTTGCGTGCTTTTATTACGAATACCTGAAGATTTGGCCAAATGTGATCGCTAGTGGTAGGAACCCTGTAATGTTGTGCACCGTAATAACCCTGATTCTTTTATGATAGCTTGACAGAAAACCGTAGACTCTTCATCCCTTAAATATTTTTAGCTAGCCTATCTGTACTTAATTGAACCCAACTGAACGTAACTTCCAACTGCTATTTTTGTATTTCTAGATAAAATCAAGTGCTAATATTGAGGACTAGAATTTATTCCCTATAATTACTTTATGATTTAAAATATTTTTTGTTTTTGGTAGAAAATCCCCCTACTCCTATTAGGCGTCCGGTTGAACTAGATGTAGCCTTATCATTCATATAAACAAGGTTATTTATTTGACCCTACAGTGAGCTAGAAATGTTCCCTAGATACTTGTATTTAGGAACAAAAGTACTATCGACGGGTTGTGTGGTAATCTCTTAATCACTCACACAGGCTACATCTTGTTTAGATGAGGGTTTGGACGCCCTAAACAAGTTACCTCCCTTACTAACCTAAGGGTTTAAGACCCAAAGAATGAGGCTACCAGTGTTTCCAACCTAGCGGCCTGTTTCGAGAAAAAACACCAAACAAACTCGTCAGACATCTTTTAGAAGTGACAATATTTATAATTAATTTATATGGTCAAACTCCTACGACCATTCTATAGCGGGAAACTGTAGGTAATGCTAAGACATTCCGTTCTTTACATGTGAAATATTTAACCTAAATTGTGTCTTAAATGTAGAGAAACATTCCACTTGCGATAATAAGATACCTAATAGGCTTGTTGCGTGGTGTTAAAATTGATAACGTCACGTTGCTAAATGGATAGTAAACCATCACATAATTGTAATAAAGTATAAATTACAAAATATAATTCAAATCATAAAAAGATATGAACCTAGAAAGTTTAGAAAAAAAAGTTTTTTTTATTTATTGTCCAAGAGTAAATTTAAAGGTACCAAAAGAATCATTACGCTTTTATAGAAACAAATTTGTATGACAACTATGGACCTAAACGCAGTATTTCGCGACCGAAACGCCAATTTACTTCATTTTCCATGCAACGGTTAGTACAAATTGCACGGTGTGACGTCATACTTTTAAGCCAATCAGTATGTCACACAAGCGTACACCGTTTCCGACTGCTCCTTGCGTTTCAAATACTTCACACCAACAGAAGTGCAAAAAATTATCCTGCAATGTGTTGCAAATAAACCCACTCAAGACCTATACGGGATTTCGACAGAAATCATACGACTGTCATCAGTTTCACTTGCTCCGCCACTGGCCATGCTTTATAACAAATGTATTAAGACTGGGAAGTATCCTAAACCCCTTAAAGAAGTTAAAGTCAGTCCCTTGTATAAAGGAAAGGGGAAGCAAGATGATCTAAGCTGCTATCGTCCTATATGCATTATACCAGCCGTAGCAAAGGTCTTTGAGAACGGGCTAACAACACGTTTGTCTCAGTATCTGCTGAATAAGAGCATCATCTCCGAACGTCAGTATGCGTACAGGCCAGGACGGTCAACTACAATGGTGGCACGAGAGGTAGTGCGCCTGATCCTTCAAGCGCGTGAAAGCAAGCTCGAGGCAGCCGTTCTCTTCTGTGATCTCTCAAAAGCCTTCGACGTAGTTGATCATTCCCTGCTAAGCTCTAAGCTGTACCATTATGGCATTCGGGGACCTTCTCAATCTCTCATGTCAGATTTCTTGCACGAGAGGATTCAGCACGTAGTGGGACAAAGAGGCAGTCTGATCTCCTGCGGACTACCAACGGAAATAGGTGTCCCACAGGGATCTTCGCTCTCTAACTTAGCTTTTTCCCTCCTACTTAATGACTTGCCAGGTGCAATTAGTGGAGGCGAGGTATTTATGTACGCGGACGACGTTGCGGTTACTGTAACTGCCCCGAATATTGATCTTCTGGAGTCGGAACTTAACTGCGTCACCAAACAACTGTCGAGCTGGTTCAAACAAAATGGCTTAATCCTTAACCTAACGAAAACCCACTTCATGCAGTTCGACCTATCCGGGCGCAAACGCCGTCCGCTGCATGTGAGCCTCGATAGCGGCAGCATCGAACAAGTTAAAAGTACATCCTTCCTAGGCTTCCACATAGATCAAACTTTAACATGGGAGAATCATATTAACTCCCTATGCGGTAAAATGGGAAGAGCTTCTTTCGCCATTGGTAGACTAGCTACTACCCTCCCACTGCATGCTGTTCGCGACTGTTACTTTGCCAGCATACAGTCTCTTATACAGTACGGGCTCGATCTGTGGGGACGCGCGGCTGACTGGCAGCGTGTTTTCCGGCTGCAAAAACGCGCTGTGAGAGCGATGGCGCGAGTGCCATGGCATGAGTCGGCTAAACAATATTTCATCGACTTAGGCATTCTTACCTTGCCAAGCCTCTTAATACTGCAAATAGCCGTCTACACCAGGGAGAACCTGGACAAATATCCTAGACGGGGGGATGGAAGCGATCGCGTCACGCGTTATAGTCACAAACTGGCACCGGTGCCTCGAATGCTGGTCAAAATGGCTAAAACCATACACGTAATGGGTCCTTCTGTATATAATAGATTGCCAATAAGCATAATAGACGCCCCTAGTCCGGTCAGTTTCAAAAATAAACTTAAGGCATGGCTTGTTGAGCAGTCGTTCTATAGTATTGAAGAGTTTTTAAATTCAGAATAGTATAAATAATAGCCAACTATGCTAATAACCTAAGCTTATTTTAATACTATAGGTATATATTTTACTATTATGTTGACATGTAATTTTTTATTACCAATAAATTATGAGTATGAGTATGAGTATGAGTATGAGTATGAAGCGTTTCGGCTGCTGTCAGCGAGGTCCGTCTTTAACTCGATTTTTTGGGTATTAATGTCCTTTAAATTTAGTTGCTTCCATACAAACATTTGTTCATCTACAAAAACTGGTTCGAATGGCATCATAAACAAATTTAAGGTCACAAGCCCATTGGATTTTATGGACTGCTCAGCCAACCATAAAGCCAGAATCATTTCATCTTTCTGAAACAATCCTTCAAAGATATCCCAATATCATAAATAGAACTATAACCCTTTGATGATAATTAGTAATTGATCGTTACACCTTAATGTTTCACATGTAATGACATACGGAACTTAACACCACTTTGCCCTTAAAGAGAACTCAGTCGCCCACGCTAGCAATTTAAAACTCCATTATTGTTATTAGTATAGTAGACCCTTATTTCAGTTATTTATGCCTAAATGCCCTTAACAGTGTATGAATTTACTCCTATGCCTATCCTGAAGTCCCTAAGCTGCTTATCTCTTGAACCATACCTTAGTTCAAGAAACAAGAATGTATCCCTACTAGATCTGTAAGTCGTTCAGTTGGCGAAACTGAGATAGCAATGTACCGGCCAATGTAAGGAGTCCCCCCCCCTTGCGACCGCAGTCTAGAGGGAATACAAGGGGTAGGACGGCCCTATTGTGTATATTAAGGTCATATATAAACGTATTTAATAAAGCCCGCTTCTCGAGTACTACAGAACTTCGGCGAGCGGAGTATCCTCCTGTGCCAACCTGTGGCCACGCCTTAGAACGTAGAGGAGTCTCGATCCACGTGGGAGAGTGTTGGCTGTCTCTTGGTCTGTATAAAAGAGACATCAGATCCTCTCGTATAATCTGATTACGCTATCAGACTCCACCGTAATCTCGTTGCCACCGTTAGGTGAGACTACAGAGGCAGGCAAACTGTTTATTGTGTTTACCTAGACTGGGATCTGGCTTGTATAATAATAAAAACAGTAAACTACTTTAGACACTATTCCAGTACCCAGAACCATAACTCTTCATTGCGGAGTTATTCCTCCGCAATGGCAAGCCACGTTCCCAGGCCTGTCTCACAAAAATAAGCACTGCACTTAATAACGATAATAAACACCCGGTAAAACCAACGGTAAGAAAAAACCAAACTCTTAACAAAAACAGCCAGAGACCCAACCAGTCTGATCGATGATACTTGAATGAACCCAAATACTACTGCGACTCGGCCTTTTATACTTTCCTACGAGGGACAAGCGACAAGCGACATGTCGCTATCGCGACATGGCGACAAGCGACAAGCGACAGGCGACATGTCGCTATCGCGACAAGCGACAAGCGACATGTCGCTGTCGCGACATGGGGACAAGCGACAAGCGACAAGCGACATGTCGCTATCGCGACATGGGGACAAGCGACAAGCGACAAGGGACAAGCGACAAGGGACAAGCGACAAGCGACATGTCGCTATCGCGACATGGGGACAAGCGACAAGCGACAAGCGACAAGCGACATGTCGCTATCGCGACATGGGGACAAGCGACAAGCGGCAAGGGACAAGCGACAAGCGACAAGCGACATGTCGCTATCGCGACATGGGGACAAGCGACAAGGGACAAGCGACAAGCGACATGTCGCTATCGCGACATGGGGACAAGCGACAAGTGACAAGGGACAAGCGACAAGCGACATGTCGCTATCGCGACATGGGGACAAGCGACACGAGCTTGGAGACGTTGGTAAAATCACCAAACTCTGAAGAGTTGATGAGTGCATCGAAAACCCACCTAAGCTCTTTGGAAATAAGGTCGAAATTTGCTTGTCGTTTTAGCGCGCTAGGCCCAGTGTGCGTAAACATGCGCCTCACGACCAGTGATCGTATCGTTTCTTTCATTTAGTTCTTTACGCTTTAGCTTTTAAGGTTGAAATTAGTATGTCTTTACTCTTCCAGACACGATAGTTTGCGATGGTAGAAATATTACTTCATTGGATTATAATAATTCTAGATTTCTGTTGCACACTTATGAACCGTTATTATTGTGTTGAATTAGCTGATACATTAATGTTTTTAAATGTAATCAGTTTCCGATATTGTCTATTTACACTATTGAAGGTTAGCTTAGTTGAATTTAAAGACTGTTTTCCAACTTTGGGTATGAAATAAAAGTTTTCTTCCTCTTTCCGTATTTTAATAATTATAATGAAAAATTCAGAAATCCGCTAGCGAGTATGCCCGGTTCGGTTTCAGTCGCCCCGATGAATATTTCGCAATGTATGACCTAGATCATGCATGTAGAATCTTCATCCCTAGGTCCTAGATTTGTCAGTGACAATCCCTCCCCTTAACCTCGTGATGTGTCTTTATACCAATACTAAATGACCACCAATGACTTTGTCCGCTAACACAATCCCTTTGAACCGCAACAATGAATAATGACTATCTTTTCCTCAAGGATTTCTGTCTCACACAGAGGTGTCAGGTTGTGAATCTGCCAGGCCCTAGTGGCCCGATTAAGAAGATTTACCCCGGATCGGTGATTACATTGCTCAATCGGTGATCCTAAGAAACATTGCCCTTCTTATAAGTAAATCCCGCAAAATCTCCTCACATAAGACAGAAAGCGGTTTGGTGTAAGTACTAAGATGTTCACCCTTCAGTGCTTAAGCTCGAACTGTGCTCACAAACCCCGTCACCAATAATCAGTTGTCTTGGCGCTTGTTTCATGTTTTATGAAATAAGTCAACTCTCAAGGAAAGACTTGGCTCATTTCAACCAACATGAGATGTGTATACCCTTTCTTCATAAAGCGTGTGTAGTATAGGTCCATAAATACTACTCTATACAAAGAGTCGAATCGTTTTAACGATTTTAACCTATTGATAAATATTTAGGGACCTATTGTGTTATTTTTTTTTTTTTTTTGTTCCCCAGCAATACCAACAAATCTAGGTTAATTTGACTACACTCCAGCTGTTGTCAATCCGCAACAATCCATGCAAAAAATATAATTTCCTTCAAATCTACACACGCATTTCATTCTTCATTTACCATACGTCTCTTCTCGAGTAATGACTCAGCATATAAGCATCCTTCCTCAACCGCTAGTCCACTCGATTGCTACAGATAGCCAAAGCTTATGAGATGTAATCTTTTCAAAACAGATTAGATACTTATTGAACCTTAGCTTGTACATTATATTATTATCCCCATAAAACAAAAATGATCACACTCGCCAGCGACATATCTACAATAATAAGTATAAAAGGAAGTATATAGATTCACCCTTAAATTCATACCCATAAATAGAAATAATATATATATATATCCACAATTCTCCTTGTTGTACCATCTTGAATTTCTATAATTAACCCAAAAATTTGAAAAACTGTAACCGAAAATTAGTCTTAATCGATATACGTGACGACTTTTTTTTTTCAAAAATTAGATCGGCCATATTGTATTTAAAAATTAACCCAAAATATGAAATTTGCAACCCCAAATTACTCGAAATACCCATGATCACTTTTTCCAAAAAGGTTGAATTCGCTATCTTGGATTCCATAATTAATCTGAAATTTAAATTCTGCAACCCCAAATTAGTCAATACCCTTGCTCTCCTTTTCAAAAACTTGAATCCGCCATTTTGGGTTCCAAAAATATCTCGCCAACTCAAAAAATCCAAAATTCCTGTTCGGCTATTTTGCAACTTGCATCATGCCCAGCCGAACGCCCAGACGTTCACCAACAATTACAACCCTAACGCCGCGACTCTCAGCAACCGAGCGCAAGTAGGAGTCCAGTCTCGCCAGGAGTGACGGGTGAGGCGAAGCGCCCCGGCGCGTTCCGAATAACAGCTCCATCGAAAAGTAACGAAATCAGTTTTACAATTTACAAAACTACCTCAACTCGCCTCACTACCGAAAGCCAGTATGTCCGGATACCTAATTTCCCGTTATCAATACTAAACAGAGGTCAAGCAAGTTTTGATAACTCCGACGCACCGACTTCGAATGTACCTAGATAATAGAAAAGGAACTTTTTGATATTTCATTTGTTTAGGTACATTTCATTCAAAATTAACCATCAGCCCCTAAATCTACCCAATTCCATCACCAAAGAAAAGGACCAATTAATATTTTTTCCCAAAATTAGTTTTGCAAGAAAAATATGCTATCTCGTATCCCTATTTCGTCGTTGTATAAATACACACTTACAAACCACAAAACTAAATTTAAATGCACCATGAAAAAAAAACAAAAAGATAAATTTAGACCTGAGTCGGGGTTCGAACCTCCGGTCGCATCTTGGAAAGCTGACGCCTTCCAACTGAGCCAAAGTACTATTATGGATATCAGTGGAAATTATGCACTAGGTTGAGAATACCAAATGTGCGCTTTTAATTTAGTTTTATAACACTAGTAAATTTATACTCTCATCCCATTAGGTATGATTTCGCCTTCCTATTGCTAAGCTCACGACATAAAAATGCGTCACCAGGCTATGACCAATATACCTCGTCAGTGTCATATTTGACCCCTTATTTCCTTCCATAGGCTTGTTCTCGATTTAAGTTAATTGCTGTATACACATGTAATTACACCTTATGTCCACTGTCTAGCTAGATCATATCTTGCAATATAATTTCTATCCCGACTTCTAGTCCCAACAAACTACGAAATTAATCTATTTTTGTAAGTGACAAACCAAAAATAACATTTTGCTCTTAGACCCCAGACCGTTCCTTTTGTTTCAAAAACGTTACCCTATATTGTTCTGTCAGCCAAGAGGCTTTGACACCTCCCATGCCATAACATCCGGAACCCAGCCAAACTATAATATGCAAGAAAAACCCCACGTATACTTAGAAAGCACAATTTCCCCTCCGGCAGTCAATTAAAATCACCCTGTCTATTTAGTACTACTAGTATCACATAGTAATTGGTTTTCTTGCTTCACAATTAAATGCAACCATGAATCACTCCAATATAGATTTTATAATATAATAATTACACATGATCGTCCCCGACACACTCAATGTTTATACCCCATTCCAAAAATATGTTGTTTTATGTTGACTCAAATAAATTTATATTTTATACAATTAAAATTTGTTTTGACATCCACCACACAGGCAGACATAGAAAATGGCTCACCTTCAATAGAATCTGCTTATAATTTTGAGAAGCTCCTCTTGACGTCGCAATATACTAGATAAAAACGTATAGTTAGACTTACCTATTTCCCAAAATACGAAAGGACATCGTATTTATACCTGCAATATGGAATAATAACTCTCACTTAAACTTGTGCAAACTAGCACACCCCAAATATCGCTTTTTACACACACTGATAACCGTGGAACCACTGTCACCATCTCATAACTTACTGTTCCTGAAGGATAGTACATTTGAAATGTATCACATCATAAGATTATTCACTAATTTAGTTCTGAAAACCATGATTAACCTTCAAAACAAAATCGAATTTCACTGACTCTGAACTGTCATATGACAGTTCCGACTTCTACTTAATATGACACTCCGTTCGGAATTCATAAACTTTTTCTAGCCGTATCAATTCCATTAAACCGCGTCCACACAGTCTGTCTGTAATACTAATTCGTCCATTTAAATAATTAGTTTTCTCTTAGACTTATTATAAAAACTAATTTCATATAAGCTGCCGTAATGTATCCGCCCTTTTGTTGAATAGATATTTTAAGTTGCAATGTCACAGTCATTCAAAGTCATCATTATTTAATAATATTCAATGTAACTAATGTAATACATAATTTTCAATTACTGAATACCCTAAAGAATTAATAATTTAGTCAATTAACGTCAATTTTGTCTATCGCCCCGATATCTTCTGTCGATTAATCACTTCACGATTTTTCTGCTGAAGTCTTTACATGTCAAAATTGTTCAGCCTCAATCTGTCAGAAGCTAATCATTTGTTATCGTCCGCATGTTGTGCTGCTGATGCAACCGTCAAATGAGTTGTTTGCATGAAAATCACAATTTGGACCATGGATTTTGCATGATCTGTCAAGTGTTTTATTTAATCCACACCTTTATATTCAAATAAATCGAATTGAGAATTATCACCGATTTTAGAAAAGGATATTGTTTTAATATTTTACTTAGTTCCTCTCGAATATGGACGCAATTTAAAACCGCTTGTAGATGGAATAAATTAACTGGAGTGTTGTGCCAGAGCCAACCTTTATAGTATTGAACCGGGCTCTGTTTGTTTTAGTGTAAACTTTTCTGTGATTTTAGAAAAACGGATACACTTGCACGTGAAAAAGGTATTAACGAGAGAAGTTTGCATGAATATTCGCTTCCTTACTGTTAGCTGGTCACACTGAATGAAATTGTAATTGGAGACTTTGGTTGGAGACTTTGCCGACAACTGTGGCGAAGTCATATAATCTGTAGACCCCTTGATTGGCTGTACGACACACCCACTTATGACATTGACAGATTGTGCTGATAAATCGTGGTGGAATCACATAACCCGCAAACCCCTTGAACGTCAACTGTCATCTTTGGTGTCATCTGTGTGATGTTCGTAGCCCGGCCCTATTACGAACGCACATCGCTAGTGATGCTCTGTCTCGCTCTCTCCTAATATGGTGATTATGGCGTCTGTTAAAATTGTTGTGTAATTTGTGTCAGATTAATTAACTCGCGGGTTTTATTGAGATACTACATTGGCAACGAGAAAACAAGAACCTAGAGAACTTAAATTAAATAGTAAAATCAGCGAAAACCACATAAATTTCTGTGAAATTAAGAATATTGTAATTGAAACCTGCACCATCAGTCTGAAGTTCGCAACAAGGCGGCGGCGGCCATTATGTGTCGAACGGTTCTGTGCGGATAACTTCACGTTTGTTGACATTTGAAGTGCAAACTAAACTAACCTAAATGTGGTTTAAATGTCGGGATCGGATTTACAACAAGAATGTTCATCCGATTTGGATTCGGATAATTCGACGGATAGCTGCAAGAGTGTTATAGACGTGGCATGGGAGAAAACATCATGGATTTACAAACTATCAAAAACTGAGTTACAAGAAAAACTTACACACTTAGACATTGTCTTCGACGATAAGTTGACAGCAGATGGATTACGGCAGATATTGGTACCTCATTGTGAAAATAAGCAGAAAAATACAACAAAGAAAATTAAGAAGTGCGACCAACATGGACAATGTAAATTTACAACCTTTTGATGGAAATAAATACGTGTGTTTTGAACAGCAACTGGAGTGCTACATTAAACTAAATGACGTATCCGAAGAGAAAATAACCTACTTTTGCTAACTAAATTAACAGCAGAGGTGCTTAAAACGGTTATATGTTTATGTGCACCGAAAGGACCCCTTTATATTGTCATATGTCGGGTTGACAAATGTATTGAAGAAAAATATGTAACTCAACAATCGTTAGAGCGTGCGGCGTTTAGAAGTGAAATCCGCTATCAATGACTCCACAATGCAGCTGGATATATCATTATAAAATGGCCAAGAGCCTTGTCACATGCGTTATAATAAATGTCCCTGCTCCATCACAACACTTGGACGATTCTCTTGTAAGTACACATGGTATTTGCATAGATATATATATATTTATTTCTTAAATCATACCATCATTTAATTTCAACTCCAATAGTTTGTTAAAATCTGTTCCCGTTAAATGACAACATTATACTTTCATTCCATTTCTTTTTCCTAGAAATATATATTGTATCATCCGTCTCAAGTGCATATAAATAATCTTGCTGTGCCTAATTGACATTAATCCTCTATCTGTATCGCTTTCCAGTGGTATAATAAATGCGAAACACCGCCACCCAGCCTCGTAAACGCCCGGCCCATGGATGTTTATCTTCCAGTGTGACGTAAAGTAAAAGGTAATTATAATCATTATTTCATTATTATATCATTGATGTAATTAAATAACTCAGTATGCATTTAGTAATGTGAGCATATTCTCCCTCTGAGCGGCATACTATAAATTTCATCCTCAATAAGGTTCTGTACATTTTTAATGCATGTGTTGCCCTGATACTTTGTCAGTGCCTGAACACTCATTTAAAGGTGTGAACCTATGTATGTATGTGTGTATATTCCATTCACCGTTCATAATATTGATTTTCAATGGTGATTTAATGTCCTACTTGTTCCCTGACTGGATAATGTATTATCAGGAGTCAATTCTAAACAATGATTCATATCTCACAATCCATAATCTCTACGTACCCCCCGCCAGAGCTTTTAGCTTATTGAATACTGAAAATGATTCCCTTATTTATGTTTCCAGAAACGCCTGCATGATACTGTGATGAGCCATCATCCCTACGGCCGCGAAACACTAAGCAAAAAGCATGTGAAGGCCTCATCCTACACCGGACTAGCAAAGTTCCTGGCATCCATTTTTCCTTCAAAAGAAATTCTACACTTCAGCGTACAATTTTTTTTCTCATCGTGAAAGCAATGCGTTCACTGTACTCTCTGTATGATACCTGTAGTGTATCTGTGCTTATCTAGTGCGCATACGTCACAATGACAGCAGTCATGGCCCGACCGTTGCAGAGAGCGGGTGGCCTGTGGTGATGCATTGGCTAGCCAAGCTATACAGATATACCCTTAGAAGCGGCAAATAAGTGAATACTACATGTGGCGACGAGGATAAAAGTAAGTACTAAAAGTACTTTTTAACTAAAAAAGAAAAAGGGTATGGGGATATTATAGGTTGTTGTTGGTTCGAAATGCACTCCTATAGCAAAAGGGAAATGAAAATAACCCATTAAAGTCACAAGTATCTAATTAAAAAGGGACAAGCATAATTATAATTATGCATTACGTCAAGAAATTCCAGACTCGTCCTGCAGTTTAGTATACGAGTTTAGTTTATTTAAAGTACAACGTATAGCGATTTACAGAGCTGATAATGAATATTTAAACCGGTACTCTTAACGGTCTTACATTGCTCCTTGTCCAAGTCGTTAGATTTAGGCTAACATTGGGAATGATTGTTACCAACCGAAAGTGTTAAATAATGATAATAATATAATTTGTTTGCAGAAAAAGGCTAACGTTACATGGCTTAGAGTAAAAAACACTATTGTTCCACGTTCTCTCAGCTGTTCTCAACAGCATGCAAATACATAAGACTTATGTTTATTATAGTGGTTGTTAATTATGTTTAATAACATTTACAACCAACTAATTGAATATTTAACTAATTAACACTTTAAATTGTAACATTTTATTATACCAGAATTCAAATAAAATTTGGTAAACATGAAAAGTAAATACTAAGTACCAACTTACATACTATGGCGTATAACGCCTTATCTAACTAATTTGTTCAACTACATCTGATTGACCCTAAAGATAATGCATCAGTGCTATTATTGAATGCGTGAATAATCCATACGGTGTATAATCCGTGAGCCTGATTAGGGAGTTGTAGGATGTTCACAAATTGGAACGTCGAAGTTTTGTATGTTACCTATGCGTATGCTAGGTATGTAACTAAACTGTACGGCAACAGCAGGAATGGCTTCAGCAGGAAAATTACCTGTAAACATTATAATAGCAGGGTACCTGGTCATTGAATTGGCAAGATTGGATATTTAGCAGTGTTTAAACTGGTCATTTAATTAATAATGTGGCAAGATTTTATTATTATGTATGTTTGCCACCCAAGATAATTAAATGTTTATCGAGGCATAACTTATTATTCAGTGTACTTATCTAAATGTTGTTGTAGCCTAATTCAACATAATAACCGAGTGCTAAAATACGTAAGTAACTATTTAAATGCGCTGCCTCTTTTATAATAAGAAAATATGATACCATTAATATTCGATCATTAAATTGAACTGAGCACATTACTGAATCTGGACATTAAATTGACACGTGTTTGTATATTAATGGTGGAATAAAAAACCTGATTACTAAATCAATAAAAGCAGATAAACTTATCTAGTCATTAAATTGGCATATATGTACAGAATTGCAGATCATCAAGTAAAGAGCAGCAGATTGAATGTGGACATTAAATTGTCACGTGTTAATTACTTTTGAATTAACAAAACCTGATTACTGAATCAGTAAAAGCAGATAAACTTATCTGGTCATTAAGTAGACATAACAGACTAATTCTGAAAGAAGCAGATTACCGAATCTGGACATTAAATTGTCACGTGTTATATACTTTTGAATTCACAAAACCTAATTATTGAATCAGTAAAAGCAGATAAACTTATCTGGTCATTAAATTGACATAACAGACTAATTCTGAAAGAAGCAGATTACCGAATCTGGACATTAAATTGTCACGTGTTAATTAATTTTGAATTAACAAAACCTGATCACTGAATCAGTAAAAGCAGATAAACTTATCTGGTCACTAAATTGACATAACAGACTAATTCTGAAAGAAGCAGATTACCGAATCTGGACATTAAACTGTCACGTGTTAATTACTTTTGAATGAACAAAACCTGTTTACTGAATCAGTAAAAGCAGATTAACTTATCTGGTCATTAAATTGACATAACGGGCTTATTTTGAAAGTAGCAGATAACCGAATCTGGCAGACAAATATTCCGCTTAGGAAAACCATTTGAGCAGAATACCTGACAATTAAATTATCATGAACAGATGGCTGTTAAGTTATCTGATTATTAATTAGATTGATTTACCCCAAAACATGTCACATCAAATTGCACAAGGTGCAAATAAAAAAAATATATTAAAAAAAATGTGGTGGGTCGATGCACACCAAATTGCACAAGGTGCAAGTGAGCACAAATGTGGTGCTTAAATGCACACCCAATTGCACGAGGTGCAAGTGGGCACAAATGTGGTGCTTAAATGCACACCCAATTGCACAAGGTGCAAGTGAGCACAAATGTGATGCTTAAATGCACATCAAAGACTAATTAGACAAAGTGACAGAGAACACTGTGTTTCAAATATGCCATGGAGCATATAAAGTGCCAAGTACATGAATATATGCCAAAGTGCATTAAGTGATAAAACGTATAATTACACGAATAATTTTCTGTTCCGTGTCTGTGGGGTAATGACCCAAGACGGGGACATAAATATGGAATATAGGTGTTACATTAACGTTACCTACATACTATAAAGTAACATCTATTTGCAATAGTTATTGTTATTGATATCTTTATGGATTTTCATTAAAACCCAGAATAATAAAAAATTTAATTTGAAAATTTAATCGTATGATAATTTAAATGTTGCTTATTTAATTTACTTAAAAAACCTGACGATCACAAAACAGGCTCCTAAAAATTACTATGTGTCATTTTGAGTGATTCGTATATTGTGAATAGATGAAAAAATTATAATTAGCTAAATAGTCATTCTGCCCACATATCAAGTAAGCACTACATTTCCGGTTATCCATTGATTAGTGATAATGCATATACGAATATATTTTTCAACTATTGGACATAAATTACCTATAATTATATGCGACGCGACACAGAGATCACATTCGTTTGAGTTACCCTGAATATACGTTCGAAGAGCGACAGACCTCTCGGGTCATAAAGTGAGGTCTTGGAACTACTTGCATTATAAAACTGATATGGTCACTACGTATAGGGTTAAACACAATATAACATATGGTGGTCAACACTTTATAAAAGGAACATTATCAAGTGCAAGTAATACTTGTGATGACTAATTAATTAATAACTTGGTGTTACGTTACATACAAAACATAATTTTCACATTATCAAGGAAGTTATTATGGCATTTACATTAATTTACAATGAGGAAGAGAGTAGTTCTGTGTTGTACATGTGTCGTCCGAGTAATTGAGGGATTCTATCACAAAGTACGGATGTTAATTCGGAAAGTAGTATAGTATTACAAACAAGTTACGAGATTGGGAAGTAACGGATATATCTGAACTGCTTACTGGATCCACGTAAGGTTTCTGAATCAGCGTGTGACTTCACAATGTAGCACTATACCTAAACATATTATGTATCAAAGTAATTTGATCATGTAGATGATCACGATTTTCATCCAGTTTTGCCGTACTGATTTGGAGCTTTGCAAGTATCTATGTATAAATTAGATGATAGTAAAATGATAAAGTAAGTAGTTACCTACATAGTATGTAGTTCTTGAAGGTGGGCAATTAAATAAAGTATCCTGGTTATGAAGTTCAACATATAGTGAAACGAGTGTTCCATTGGTGGGCGAAGAAGTGGCACATATTTGAAAAGAAATGTGCCAAGCATGGACAAGAATTAAATAACACTTCCTAATCCTAACAGATTGTGGATATTGATTGTGGATTGCGGACAAGCGGGAAAAAAGGGAACTGATGTAATGGATACCTGAAGCGTATTTAATGTAACATGAAGATAAAAAAAAAATATGCATCGAGAACCCTTTATCAATTAATACCTTAAATAAATTTGCACAAAAAAAATAAAAATAGATAAAAAAGAATTGCAGGGACGGTAAAAGCGATTGTAGCTTATTGAGATAAATACAATGTCATTAGTAGCAGTCAACGTATTTAATTTATATGGCTATCCAAATTGCGAATACTGATGATGTTTATTTTGGCTGTTATAGAATAGGGAGCATGCTAAAGTAAGTCATGTGTCTAAGATATTTCAGTAACATATCTGGATACTTCATCGCGTCAACGTTATGTGCCAATTAATGGTGGCAATAATTTATGAGAATATGTTAATAAATACCAAGTCCTCAAATTACTATTAGTTGAATACGAAAATGTAATAAACAACTTTTATAATCAATATTGATTATTGCCTTACCATCCTAGCTAGTAGTTAACTGATACTGTGCCTAGTTTAAAATATATTTTACAGGAAAAGTCATTATTTAAATGAATATGCTGGGTATTTAGGGGAAGTCGATATCTTTCGAAAAGGTTAACGAAGAATTACTATCAGACAGCGTAAAATTGGAACAAAGCCAAATCTGGAAACTGATAACAGACTGGTGTTAGAGTCGATATGTAGAGTCTGATATATGTAGAGTCTCCAAACCACGAGTTTAAATTTAACCAGTATACAAGTGTGCCTAATTCAGTCATGTATGGTATTGTGTTGTTCAATTTATGTTGATATGTGTATAGAACAGAGGCTAAGTATAAATACCTACTATATTCGTTGCGCGTTCCTTCGAAGCGCTAACGGAATCTACTATATGTAACGATGTGTAAAAAAAAAGTGTACCTCTGTAAGATAAATACAAACTGCTAAAAGTTGGAAATGGAAAATAATATTTACATCAAATACCACAGGTAAAACTCTGGTGGCGGCGTAATTGATTCCTCTAATTAAAACTTCCCTGCATACTATTGGGGGTAATATTATATTAAATCGGACATTGAAATACATCATGTTAGCATTATTGATGTTTTATGACTTCTATGAGTTAGGTACCTACCATAAATGAATGTACATTAAAATACATGTGTGATCTAGCGGGAAAGGTAAATAAACAGGTGTTCCTCAGTAGAATTGTAATTTTATAATATCGGACTAATGTCATTTATAAATGTTATAATAAACCGAAACAGTTTCTTACGCCGGGTTTTCTTGTAGCTGAGGTTCATTTTTAGAAACAGTGGTAATTACAGGTGTATAAGTGCATAATATTATTACTTGTTGGACTAAGTACGAGATAGGCACTCGCACTATTGAAAAGAGGAAAGGTGGTGGAACTGGTGATGTCGAAGTCTGAAATGATAGTACTGGACAAATATATCGGAGAAATGTCCTGCCTATGAAAAGGGTGAAGGTCAATGGAAAGTTTGTAATCAAGAGACTAGAGAGCGAGAGGATTCAAATATGCAGGAATAAAGTAAAATTCGTTCACTAGTAAAATTCATAAATACGTAATAAATAAACATGATTCTATACTTGAATAGATAATTTAATTTACATAAATAGATTACATAAATAGGTTTCCTTTTCATTAAAACAAGAAAGGGATGTAGTGTATCTGTGCTTATCTAGTGCGCATACGTCACAATGACAGCAGTCATGGCCCGACCGTTGCAGAGAGCGGGTGGCCTGTGGTGATGCATTGGCTAGCCAAGCTATACAGATATACCCTTAGAAGCGGCAAATAAGTGAATACTACAATACCGATAAGTGATAACTCATAATGTGGCTGTCACTCGCAACTAAGCTATATATCTTGTAATCGTCATCCGGTTGTTTGTATATGCGAGTTTTTGACAAATTTCTTTGATGCAACGTGTACAAGGGTGTACCGTAGGTTCCAGGAATTAAAGTCGGTAATACTTTGTAACCGCTATAATGGTCTTAAATCTCCAAGCAAATCTCTCAACAAACAAAAACAAATTAAAATTACTAAGCAATTCTACGACAACATGTCGTTACCTAGTTTTCGCACGTAACAGCGACATCTAGCGTGAAATTCGCACACTAACCTATACTTAACTATGAATTGAACATATCGCCCACCAAGGACAGAATGTCCTTCACTGATCGCCCACCATAACAACATTGATCCATATGATCTTGGCGAGGGCTAAAGTTACAGTTCTCTAAACTTACGACTAAACAATTAAATCACTGATTGACACAGTGAATAACATCTACATTTATTACAGGTGTTCCTGCTTATCTTAACAGTTTTGATATATATTGCATACTTATTCATTAATTGGCAAAACACAAAGTTTTGAAGTTGGACGTTTTACAACTGAATTCTTATATTTTAACGACACCACTCTAGTCAACCCATCTGAGCCGGCGTGCTTGATGAGGATTCTACCAAAAAGCCACTTACTAGGAGGTAAATCGTCCTCCTTCACCAAAACAATGTCCCCGACTTCAGGTTCAGGTGTCTTGAAGGCCCACTTGTAACGTTGCATGAGATGCGTCAAATATTCATTAGACCAGCGTCTCCAGAAGTTTTGCAACATCTCTTGAGTCACCATGCAACGTTTTCCTGTGAGCATTGTCGACTATTAACTCTGAAAAATGTGATCTGTGTGGCAATATTATGGGTTCTTTAATGCTCTCGGATTCCTGTGATTTAGCTATTCGCCCGTTCACACTTATCAATCCCTTCTCGTCGATAAAGGGGGTTAAACATAACAACTTCGACGATTTGGATCTAACTTGTCCGTAAGTTTGCATTTCCTTTATTTCTGTTTCAAATTCTGTAGCTTGACTTAGTTTAATGCAAGTTACTAATGCTTCATCTAATTCCTCTTTGTTCAAATAATTAATGCTTTGACCTTGTTTTATAATTTCCTTTTTAGTGATAAATCGTCTGCAATACGCTACAACTTGAATAAGTCGTTGCAGCGAAGAGTATTTCTCCAAGATTGACACGTCTATTTTAGCAATGTGAACTCTCAACGATTGCTCTTCATTTGTCTCATTGTTCTTCGGCTTTTTGTAAGTTAACTCTGTTTCCCTCAGAAAATTCGGGCCGCATTTCCACAGCTCTAACTCTGCAAGCTCCGACGGCTGAACTCCTCGCGAAGCGCAGTCAGCCGGATTGTCCTTCGTGGAGACATGACACCATTGCGAAGATTCCAATGTGGAGTGAATCTCGGAAATTCGATTGGCCACGAATGTTTTCCAATTGCTTGGATGCTTGTTCAACCATGCAAGTACTACGGTCGAATCAGTCCAAGCCCTTATATGGTTTCTGGGGATATCCAAGACTCCAGCAACCTCTACTAATAGCTTGGCCAGCAAAACAGCGCCGCAAAGTTCCAAGCGCGGAATGCTGATCTGCCTAACGGGTGACACTCTGGTTTTAGCGCTAACTAGGACGACATGGACTTCTCCGTTCGCATTCACAACGCGCATATAAACAACCGCCGAGTATGCAACATTGGATGCGTCAGAAAACCCGTGCAATTCAGTGACGAGGTCATCTGCGTTTGTGAACATCCACCGTGGAATCGAGAAGTCTGTAAGTTGAACTAATTCTTGACGGTAAGTAAACCAATCTTCTAAGATCCTCGTTGGTGGTTCTTCGTCTGCCTGTCCCCGCTATCCACAATCGCTGTATAAATATCTTAGCTTTTATCACACATGGAGCTATCCAGCCCAGGGGGTCGAACAGCCGCGCAACGTCAGATATAATTTTTCTTTTTGTTACAGGTGCAGACAACGGAGGCAGCTTTACTGAGTACTGAAATTCGTCGCTACATCTGTTCCAGGTGAGTCCTAGTATCTTTACTATATTGTCCTGTTTGAAGTCTAATGTTTTGTCCTGTTTGTTATGTTCTCCTTTCCCTGATTGTTCTATGACCTGCAGCAATTCATCTTTGTTACTTGACCATTTCTGTAGAATAAATCCACCTTCTTTTAATAGTGCATTCATCTCTTGGCAAAGTCTTATTCCTTCTTCTATTGTTTGGCAACCAGTCATTAGGTCGTCCATATAAAACTCCTTAGCGACTCTTTCTGATGCCATTGGGTATGCTTCTTTGTGATCTATGGCGACCTGATTGAGTGCCTTAACTGCCAGGTATGGAGCTGAAGCTGTGCCGAAGGTAACTGTGAGCAGTTTGTAGTCTTGTATTGGATCTTCTGAGTTATTTTTCCACACTATGCGTTGATAATCACAATCTTCTTCTGCCACTTTTACCATTCGGTACATCTTGACGATGTCAGCTATTAAGCATACCGGATGTTTTCTCCAACCCATGATCAAATGTCGTAAGTCTGGTTGCAATGTAGGTCCAACCATCAAGTTGTCATTTAATGACACGCCGTTTTCATTCTTGCAGGACGCGTCATAGACAACCCTGACCTTGGTGGTGGCCTTGTCCTCCCTGATAACTGCATGATGTGGTAAGTAGGTTGAGCTTTCTTTACCAAGCTCTTCCTTCGGTACCAGCGCCATGTGATCTAACTGTAAGTATTCATTTATTACTTCTGTGTATCTTTCCTTTAGTACTTTATCCTTTATAAACTTTCTTTCTAATGATAATAATCTTTTTATTGCAATCTCACGTGACTTTCCATTTTTGCAGGTCGGCTCCTCATCACGGAACGGCAATTTCACGACGTACTTGCCATCTTCGTCTCTACGTGTCGTGTTTGAGAAGACGTGTTCGCACATCCGTCCTTCCTTTGTTAAAATCTGTGAACTCAATAAAGGCTCGTTTTCCAACTCCCAAAATCTTTTTATTATTTCATTGTCCTCTACTTGTGTATGGAAAACGGATATGTTGCTATCTGTACCTGCAGTGTCCATTTGCCCAGACAGAATCCAGCCGAGGGCGGTGCACTGAGCTACCGGGGACCCTGCTGGCCCTTTCAATACACCCTCCTTTAGGATCTGGCTGTAGACTTCTGCTCCCAGTAAAATATCTATTTTACTAGGTGAATCAAAATTCTTATCCGCCAAACACAAGTCTTTTAATTGTACCCAATCCGGAACCGATATTTGCCTCTCTGGGAGCAAAGTTGTGATGTTTGTCAAAACGAAACATTTTTGCTCCATTTTAAAGCTCGGGTCCATTAGTGACTGAAGTTTTAACGTCACTGCTGCTTTTGACCTCATTGAACGCTGTTCACCTCCAACTCCCGAAATTGTAAGGTTGGCAGATGTTTTCTGCAATCCCAACCTTTGAACTGTCGCCTCTGTCACAAATGAGGCTTGTGAGCCCTGATCCAACAAAGCTCTAACTGGCCGGTACTGACCGGTTTTCGACTCCACATTCACGATTGCCGTGGGTAACAAAACTTGATTTCTTACCTGACCTTTCGAGAAACAAGTCACTACCGGTGTGGTCTCGTTAGACGGACTGGACCCTCCTTTAGAGTGTCCGCCGGTCGCTCTCTCACCTGAACCTTCTCCAACTGACTGACCTGAACAACCTGAGTGACCAGTTGGAACACCCTTTGGATGAAGCAAGGAATGGTGTTTTTTCTGACAAACTCTACAATTGGTGGCTTTTTGGCAGAATCTTACCCCATGATTGCTGCCTAAACAGTTATAACAAATCCTATTGTTAGACACAAACTCGTGTCTTTTCTCATAATCTAAGTTGGCGAATTTTTTACAAAAACATAACTTATGCTCTTCGCCACAGAATTCACAACACATTTTTACTATATTGGTCGCGTGCAACACTTTGGTGTAGCCCTTACTACTGGTTGATGCTTTTGAATTAAATGTCGTTACCCTATTTACATGTTTCGGCTCAATACATTCAAAAGCTCGATATCTTTGGGTTAAAAACGTTTGAAATTCCTTGAACGTAGGCAAGGAATCTGACGGCACATTAACTGCTACCTGCAATTCCCACTGCTTTCGAGTTTCACTATCTAATTTTAGTGAAAGCAAATGGACCACAATCAGATCCCAAGCGTCCACATCTATACCTAAATTTTTAAGAGCAGCTAAACAATCGGAGGAAGTGTCTATTAATTCTTTCAAACAAGTTGCCGACTCAGTGGTTATATTCCGCTGACTGAGTAGGCGCTTAATAATGCAACTTGAAATATATTTTTTGTTGCTGTAACGCTCGACTAATTGTTTCCAGCACTGATCATAATTTGCGTCCGTCACAGGTGTGTGACGAATCAGCTGCTCAGCTTCTCCAGTCAAGAATCCCTTAAGATATTGCAATATCTGGACGTTATCTAACGCATTATTGTTGTGTATCATTGACACAAATAAATCTCGAAAAGTGGGCCACTCCGTATATATCCCTGAAAATGTGGGAATGCTAATCTTGGGCAACTTGACTAGAGAAGACTTAGTGTTTACATCTTCATTCGAGCTCATATTTACCTTATTTACATTGTACTGGACCTTAAGCTCTGCTAAACTATGTTTTAACTCGCATTTGTATGACATGTATTGCTCTTCGGTTGCTTCATAAACATCACTTTTTACATATGACGTAGCCTGTAATAATTTGCCTTCAGCTGTTTGCAGCAGTTCTTTATGACCCTGCCGAAAATCATACCACAGCTGTTCCAATGCCTCGAGCTTGCTTTCAACATAATACTCTGTTATACGTTCCTTAGGGGACTTTTTGAAATTAGCTCTCGACTTAGTTATACGAGTTGACAAATCAGATTGAAAACTCAGCAAAGATTCCATGTTGAAACACTCAAATTAAATAAACAACAAACAACTATTTATCTTTTGCAAGTTTTATAATTTGTATGAGCAGACCGAATAAACTACCAAACATAAACACAACAGTAGCAGTAGCCCAACAATTTGATGAACAAACAAAAACAATTGACGAAAAAAAAACAAAAAAACAAGTGTATTTTTTACCTGACGACACTTAGAAAAATTCGAGGTAAATTTGTGAAAAAATTACAAGTGTTTGGGACTTGGACGAAATCCAGCATGGATTCCCCGTACCTCCGTTTTTTCTCTTAATATTCTAAGTTCTAAATATGAAGCTAAATATTACAAGTTAAAGTTATTGCACTAAGTCCAGCACTCCTTGGTTATAAGGTTGAAAATTACTAAAACTCTTGATGAACTTGAACTGACGTTAAAGTTTTGATCTTCTTTGATATAAAGTTCAATTTCTCGTATCAAATAATATAAATGTACTCACGGTTTGCACACCTCACTCACACATACACCTATTTGCCACCTTGCTATGCTGTGACGCGCTCTGCTTTTAGCGCCCTCTCCGCTGTCCTCCTGGCAGTAACACCTGTTGTGCTTCAGCTTGGCTCCGCTAGGTGGCGCCACCGTCGCTGCGTACTGCCACTCAAATCGTTTCCCTCTGAACAGCAAGCCACTGCTACTATGGGAAACGATGCGAAGAGTAGCTCTGCTCACACGCACTGAACTACTACACCACTTCCAAAAATATCCGATTCGATGGACCATGTACAAGGGTGTACCGTAGGTTCCAGGAATTAAAGTCGGTAATACTTTGTAACCGCTATAATGGTCTTAAATCTCCAAGCAAATCTCTCAACAAACAAAAACAAATTAAAATTACTAAGCAATTCTACGACAACATGTCGTTACCTAGTTTTCGCACGTAACAGCGACATCTAGCGTGAAATTCGCACACTAACCTATACTTAACTATGAATTGAACACAACGTTTGTATTTGTTATATACGTAAATAAATGAAGGCATCATGTTTAACTTCCGTATGATAATATAATAAAGTATATTTCGTCCTTGTTTTCCCGTCATTTTTCCTTTCATCGTTAGAGGCCTTATCTTGTAGTGTCGTACCAGCGGGGCTAGCACAACTGACACAACAAGCGCGACGCGAGTCGAGAGAATCTAGCCTCCTCTTTCTAATTTGCACAATACGAGTGAGACAGGAGGACTTCACTAATAACTGCCCGGAAAAGAAAACCCTGGCTAAAAAGGTACCATGGTGGACCCCGGAAATAGTCAAACTCAGGAGGGAAACCAGGGCAATATTTAATGACGCAAAGTCATATAATGACTTTGGGTACTATGCACAAAAACTCACAGAACTCAGCAAGGCTGTGAGAAAAGCGAAAAGGAGAGCGTGGAGGAACCACTGCGATCAGATCGAGTCAATACCGGAAGGAATGAGACTAACAAAGGCATTAGCAACCACAAAGTCGGTCCCGCTTACATCCATCAGGGACAATGACGGTACAATGACGAAAACGGGGCTAGAGACCCTTAAGATAATGTGTAATACACACTTCCCAGGCTCAGTAATACACGAGAGCGTAACAGACGATTGCACAATTAGTGCGTTGGAACAAACCACAAGTACAACGAGACACAATTGGGAAACGTCTAAAAAGGTAGTAGATCATAAAAAGATAAAGTGGGCACTTTCGACATTTCAACCTTACAAAGCCCCGGGGCCAGATGGAATCTACCCCATTCTACTACAGGAGGGCGCTACTGTACTAATCCCGCACCTTAGCAGATTGTACAGGGCGTGCTTAGCCTTCGCACACGTACCGCGTGTGTGGAGGATGGTAAAAGTAACCTACCTACCCAAACCGGGTAAGGCGGATTACAGTGAGGCCAAATCGTATAGGCCGATAAGTCTATCGTCATTTTTCCTCAAAACATTGGAGAAGTTGGTAGATAGACACATAAGGGATGGCCCACTAAGGAGACATCCGCTGCACGAACTGCAATGTGCATATCAGCCAGGAAAGTCAACGGAAACGGCACTTCATCTGGTAACAACCAAGGCTGAACAGGCTATAGAGAATAAAGAACTATGTCTGGCGGCTTTCTTAGACGTGGAGGGAGCGTTTGATCGTACCACGTATAATGCTATTAGTGAAGCAGCTGCAAAACATGGTATAGAGCCGACCATATGTAAATGGATAGGCAACATGCTAAATGGCAGACTGATAAAGTCATCTCTTTTAGGGGATGAGATAATGGCCACGGCCACAAAGGGATGTCCACAAGGTGGGGTACTTTCACCAACTCTATGGAGTTTGGTGGTGAACTCACTCTTGATAGAACTCAATAAAGGTCCCATCCACACGGTAGGATATGCTGATGATTTAGTGATACTGGTTAATGGGAAATTCCCAAGTACGGTATCAGAAATCATGAACAAGGCACTGAGGGAAGTGGAGAGATGGTGCGACTGTCACCAATTATCCATTAATCCAGGCAAAACTGTAGTAATACCCTTTACTAGGAAAAGGACCCTTCGCGGAATACAGCAGTTAAAGCTGTACGGAAGGGTACTAGAAATGTCCAATGACGTGAAATATCTAGGTGTCACACTGGATAAGGAACTGAACTGGAAGAAGCATACAGATCTCACCATTACAAAGGCCCTGAGGGTATTTGGAATGTGTAGATCAGCGTATGGCAAAACATGGGGACTGAACCCCAAGGTACTGAAGTGGATCTATACCATGATGGTGAGACCCATAATACTGTACGGTAGCCTGGTATGGTGGCCAAGGACTTTAATGAGCACATGCAGAGAGGCCCTGAGAAAGGTGCAGAGAACGGCATGCATGGCTATAACAGGGGCGTTTCGTACCACGCCTACAGCGGCGCTAGAAGTCCTACTGGACCTACCGCCACTTCACATGGTGATTAAGTCAGAGGCGCGCAAATCGCTCTACAGATTAAGAACTCTTGGACTGTGGAGCGATAGCAAGCCGAAAACTAAGCACACAAACATGGAGACTGATGGTTTCTTAGACAGAATAACAAACATGGGAAGCGACAAAATGCTACCCAAGTATGTATTCCACAGGAACTACACAACAAAAGTTCCAACCAGGGCTGAGTGGGCCGAAGGTCTAGAACCACCAAAGTCTGGTATCGAAGACAGTATATGGTACACGGACGGATCAAAAATGGGATCCGGTACGGGAGCAGGCATTTATGCAAATGACTACAGTAGTAGTGTAAGCATGGGTAGTTTGGCAACTGTCTTCCAAGCGGAGACATACGCCATAATTGCTTGTGTACAGGAGAATATAGACAGGCGAACCAAAGGGCGGACTATCTATATACTCAGTGACAGTCAAGCGGCCCTTAAAGCGCTTACGGCGCCGAGAGTGGACTCTAGACTAATTTATAATGGCGTCCAAGCACTAAACAGACTTGGAAGGCACAATAAGGTGCAACTAGTTTGGATACCAGGGCACAAGGGCTTCATCGGCAACGAAAGAGCAGATGAGCTTGCAAGAGGGGGCTCTACAAATCACTTTGTAGGTCCAGAACCATTTGTGGGACTCTCGCAGGGGACCATAATATCGGCCTTTAAAGCCTACGCCAAAACCAAACACCAACACGAGTGGAGGAATGAGGCTGGCTTAAGGCACTCTAAGCTCTTCATAGAAGGAGTGGACTCGGGCTGGACCAGAAAACTCTGGAAATCCAGTAGGAAGCAACTCAGAATCATATCTGGGGTGTTCACTGGTCACTTCGGGGTCAAGGATCTCTTGGCCAAGATGGGACTATCTGATAGTTTAGACTGTAGAATGTGTGGCGAGGAGGATGAGACTATGGAACACTTATTGTGTGAATGTCATGCCCTTGCCAGACAAAGAATGAACTACTTTGGTAACGGTTACCCGCAACCAAAGGAATTCAAGGTGCTCCCGGCGAACTGCATCATCCGCTTTGTGGAAATGATGGAGCAAGCCTGGGAGCAGGTATAAAGGAGAGAGCAAATGCACAAAAGATCCCACTGGGTCGAAGTGCATCCGAAGGGGCCCTCACCTAGATAAGATAAGATAAGATAAGAGACAGGAGTCGCTGAGTTGCACGCGACTCGACTTAGCAGCAAGTTGTGCTAGACGTACAGGGCATAGAAAGCTATGTATAGATAATGTCTACTCATCTTCACGTCCTAACAACTTTCTCTTGCTCTAATAGATGCCTAAGCTACCTCGTTGCTTTCCTCAAAACAACGCTACCTGTCCGCTCTCATAATGAAGTCATCATCATCATCATAATTTGAGGACCAACAACTTCCCTTCATCTATCAATGTATTTTCGGAGCATTGTAAGTATTAAAGTTAAAGCTGCAACAAATATATAATCCGTGAAAACTTTGACCAACCAACCCTCACGGCTAGAGAAATAACCCGGCGACAGATGGACAGACAACCAGACGAACAGCGGAGTCCTAGCTTTTGGGTACGGAGCCCTAAAAATATATTTCTCTACAATGAAATAATAGGTGTCGCTGGAATTTGAGTTGCTAAAAATTGTTTAAGTTATCACTGATATATCGCAATACGAGTAAGATGTGTGTATGTGTAGTCTAACCAACCATCCGTGTCACCAGTGGGTGGCTGAAAGACTAGATGGTTTAATTATTAAACAAATATATGACATTCCATTTTCGGCTTGTCTGCTACTGACACGGTTGATGGACGGATTATACTATAAAGGTAAATATATATCAAATCAAAGTAATTAACATACAAACATATGAATTATTCAGTAATGTATACAATATGTCAAAACATGATTTTTTTAGAACTGTATAAAACCTTCAATACTTAGTATGACTTGACGTTTTAAGATAAGATAAGAGGATGAAGTTAAAAAGTTAGACAGAAAGGAGCTTTGAACAACATTGTATGCAAAGCGTTGAAAGTTATTAATTAAAACCTTTATAATAAGTATTTCATTGCAGATTTTTATAAGACAATGAACAATGAGTGAGTGAATGAAATGAGTTTCTATTTCACCTAAGGTCCCCATACACATCCAGGTAATTAAAGGAACCGGCTATTTGTAGCTACACTAAAATTTTTGCATTTAAAACTAATTTCAGTAAAATTATCCCATGAATATTTATTTAGTAAAAAAAAACTCCCTTAGTAAAATATTACGAATTTGACATGGCGTGCCATTTGCGGGTCTTTTCACATTTATGGTATATCAATACGCTTCGCTGTGGCAATATTTTAATGTTACGTGTACACTATGCTACTTCCACTGCCGCTCACGCTGCCCTGCTTCCTGCCGTAATACTTCTGTCAAGGGCAGTGAGCGTTTACATTGCCACTCCATACTTCTTTTGTGTTGGGCCTCGGGCAGTGGAGGACGACATACGTCAGCTAAATTTAGATTATTGTGGAATGGAGGACGCCTTAATCATACCTCCTGCGCTTTGCCTCCTGAGTTTGTTTAACTATTTTAATGTCATGAAAAAGTATTCGACGACGGCGTTCGTCGTACCAGGAGACGGTGGATGCTGGAAACCCATCGCAACAGAAAAATGATAACAACATGATCAAATTTGTAGACTAACTAGCACGGCAACACAAACGTTGATAACGCGGTGACGTTTGACGACGGATCAAATACTCACTCGCGCTGCCCACGTCCCAGCCCACTTCCCTGCTTACTTAGGCATAGTGTATACGTAGCATAACGCTTTTAACCGTTTTTGGTTTTGACATTGCGTTTCCCTCGTTCACTTTTACTTTAACAAGCCCCGCGACAGGCCACAACTTGAAAAAGAACCACCTGAAATCACGCTGAAAACGACGCAAATCCCTACAATGGACCGTTAATACAAGTAACAATCCCGTCAAACAAAGTACAAATAACAATCCCGTCAAACAAAGTACATAACCAGATTTCATTGTTCACACTTTAAGGTAAGCGTCTTTAATTACTTACAGTGGCTCATAGTTATACAACAACCCTCTTCTAGGAACGAAATTAAACGTGCATAGGTACCAAATAACCTAAAATAGCTAGCGTCCTAAGCGTGTCTCATAACAGAGTATCACTATTTTTAGGTTATTGATTCATTATATATTCTTGCATTAATTAATGGTTTAATAATATAATAATCTTCCTACAGACCCTGTTGAAAATGCTTAACAAGATGTTCTCATCATGACTTCATCAAATAATCGACAAATAATGGCATTCATTAAGATGCATTTCCATTTGGCAAGATATCCATTGCTTGAGAAGCAAAACCAAGCCATGCCCATATATGGACAAAACGAGTGCGGCACGACCCTGACAGTAGCCAAGCATCCATTTAGGTACTGAACCATTTAATTTCTCTGTTTTATGAGCCGTTTTGACTATGCTTCCAATATCATATTTTGTATGGAGCTTCACTTCTATTAAACTTGATGCTGGCAAGCAAGCATATTGTCCACATGATTGATTGGCATGGTCATGACAAACTAATTTGTTGTCACGTTTTTTTTCGTAATGGATTCGCTAGCCCAGTCTTTGGAAGCGATTCAAATCTGAATATCTCCATAATTTGCAACAACATGAAAAGTGGAATACTTCTTATGAGGCACCCACATGATTTGTTGCTATCTGTCCTATTTATAGTTCTAAAAACTTATATTAAACATTCTATTTCTAATAATTAAGACTTATTTTTGGCTGAATTTTGTTCAAATTAATAATTTTCGTTTCAGGTTACATGAAAATGAACTACTGAATGCAAGAAGCACTTTAGAAACTAACCCCATCAGCAATGACCATTCCGTAAAACGATGTATGCACTGTTCTGTCAAAGAAAAAGGATCAAGAATCACGAATAAATAAACCTGCAGCCGTACATACCTGTGGAGATAGAATCGCTCAAGCGCTCACCAGTTTCACCGACATTTCAAGGTACATTTTAAAATGAATTTCATATACCAGCCACATTAATTACAAACCCTCCATCAGCCCGCACTGTATGTACCCTGTATATAATATATGAATCATATATGCAAGCTTGCCCGCTAGGGTGGAACCCCGCCTACCAGCTCCGAGCATACATTATCATCCGAATGAGCTGAAACTCCGACAAAGACCCACTCTAGACGACACCTAATCACCCGGCAACACCAAGCCGATCTGATGACGGGGATAGAAAGTAGCAAAGTGGGGCCGACACATAGAAATATTTTCGTCGAAAGTGATATTATTATGACACCTATTTTAAATGATTGCAACATATTGAACATGTAAAAACAAGCATATTTTACTTGGGCAACTTCTCTTTAAAATCAAAAATGACCGGACCCGGGTGCTCCAAAGATTGAAAATTTTTTGACTTAGAAATATTTCCACCAGAAGTGGTATCATTATGACACCTACTTTAAATGATTGTATCGTATAAAACACGCAAAAATAAGCATATTTTACTTGGACAACTTTTCTTTAAAATTAAAAATGGTTATATGACTTAGTCGATCATCAAATAAATGATGTACCAAAATCTCAATATCTCGGTAAATATCGATCTGAGAGAAAAAGTTTAAATGTAATTTTATGTCCATTTCAGCATTCCCCATCGGACACATGAATAAAAATGAGGTGTTATCCTGACATCGATCTCTCGACACCGAAATTTTCTAAGTCTCACCCGTTAAAAATGACTGACACTTGAACCCCAATATCCCGTCAAATTTTGATCCGAGAGAAAAAGTTTATAACCAAAACATGCCCATCCCAGCGCAACCTACATGATTCAATCTAATTTAAGCCTAAAACGATAAATATTGAGAAATGTTTGTTTTTTTTTTCTAAGTCCCTAAACCGGTCCCGCTTTGTACAGTCTGACCGATGATGGGGACAAAACATGACCATGAGAACCCATCACTAAACCAAGGCAACCCCATCGAGCTTGGGCCTGTCATCGTCTGAACAAGCATCCACAGAAAAGTAAAGTCAGCATAAAAAAATATTAAGTTTTGACAGAATCTTATTTTTATCTGAAATAAATTATGATTATTATTATAGATTAGGGTGTCCAGAATTTACAAATAGATTATATTTGTTTCCTCTCGCGATTAAAGCTCGCCCCCAATTCATTAAAACTCATAAATATTGCCGGAATCCCTACTATAGTGGATAATTATAGTGAAGTGCCTTCCTCTTTCATTACTAAGCCCTCTGTCATATATATATATATATGTCTTCTTTCTCCCTGGCATATTAAGATGTAATCCCGGCACTAGCTTTCATAGTGTGACACTACACAACAAGTATGAATTTCGTGTTTAGGAACAATTAACACGCCCCCGCTCACCTAAGATTTTAATTATTTATATATTTACGCCACCCAAAGTCAATGATTTTATTTATTTATATTTTCTCGCACCGCTGATTCTATACTTTTAATTAAATATAGCTTAGAGCCCTCCCGGAAACATCATCATCATCATATCAGCCGAAATATGCCCACCGCTCGACATCGGCCTCCCCCAAAGAGTGCCACAATACTGTCACTAATGAGATCGTAATTACGAATAAAATGGACGCCACACATATATTACCATTCAATGGGCTATTTGTAACAATACAACCTTCAACAATATACAAAATTTACTGCAAATATGTAGAGCTTTTCCCAGTTAGAACAATGTGACTTCTAAACATAATGTCATTAGAATACTTGGGTAACCTCAGGGAATAAAGATATTACCTTATAAAACAACTTAAAATTTTAGCTGGGATCATTTTATTAATTAATAATATGTATTAGCGAGGTACAAGAATCAAATTATTTTTGGACAACTTACTTCTAAGCTGTTTTCTTAAAATAATTCACCAAAAAACTTGTCTGTGTCAGTTTAGGCAAATAAGATAAACAAAAATTATTTAATTTAAACATTGCGATCATTATTATTAGGGAATACCCCGGTTCTCTATTGGAAGGTGTTCAAGCATCAGACGATAGTTGCAGCGCCTACGCTTTAGTTAAGAGCAATGCGTACACGTGCCATCTGGAGCTCACATCTAAGTTAGGGTATAATACCTATTCAAAATAATTAAGTAGAAATAGCTTAAAGCCCTACCGGAACCATCATTTTCACCATCATATCAACCGAAATACGCCCACCGCCGGACACAGACCTCCCCCAAAGAGTGCCACAATACTTTTAAGTAAATATAGCTTAAAGTTCTACCGGTTCCGCGCCACCCGCATCCAGCGAACCCCCGCAACATTCACCAGGTCATCAGTTCTCCCTTCGGCACGCGGCCGCCTCTTGAGAACCTTTCCGCCCCAACGGCCATCGGCTCCACGCGCAACGCGCTCCGCCCACCGCCTCCTACGTCTAGCGATTCGGAGGGCTATACCGGAAACATGCGATGTACAAATAATATCATCATCCTTCTAGTGCCACTCCCGGCTGCGCCCCCTAAAAGGAGCCCGGGGTCCGCCCCGACATCCAATACCAAGACTCGGCACTAGCACCAGCTTCACGAAATCGACCGCCATCCGACCCTCCAACGCAGAAAACCAGACACTACCGGGGCCAGACCGGCCCCCTCACGATATCTTCCCTCACCGAAAAGCCAACGATAAATATTCCGTACATAAGCTCCGTAAAACTCGCTGGCACGAGCCGAGACTCGAACCCACGACCGCCGCCCGACATCCGCATGCCCGAACCACTAGGCTACCGCAGCTCTCCACTAGGCTACCGTGGCGATATACAAATAATGTAGTAAATATTTTTTTTTTGTTTTTCAGATGGAATCCTAAATTAGCACCTGACTTGTCGGAGTCCCTAGCTGATGAAGAGTCTACAGTCCCTGCCAAGCTAACCTCCATCTTCACTCTGCAACAAATTGCCTGAAACAGGCTACTGAAGAAATCCTATGGCACGGAACCAAATTGAAACGACCCGTTGAAACAAACGCTGAAACAGCTGCAGGTCACGCTACCAAATTGTAACGAACGCTGAAACAAACCCTGAAACCTACTCTGACGCTGAAAACGCCTACTGATATTTTTTTTACTCTTCAGAACCCTATGTAATCTTTAGCGTTAAACTAGTTCTAATGACGACTCTACTGTAATTTCGCTTATTTACCTACTGTATTAAACCTACTTTCGTTGCGTGCTTTTATTACGAATACCTGAAGATTTGGCCAAATGTGATCGCTAGTGGTAGGAACCCTGTAATGTTGTGCACCGTAATAACCCTGATTCTTTTATGATAGCTTGACAGAAAACCGTAGACTCTTCATCCCTTAAATATTTTTAGCTAGCCTATCTGTACTTAATTGAACCCAACTGAACGTAACTTCCAACTGCTATTTTTGTATTTCTAGATAAAATCAAGTGCTAATATTGAGGACTAGAATTTATTCCCTATAATTACTTTATGATTTAAAATATTTTTTGTTTTTGGTAGAAAATCCCCCTACTCCTATTAGGCGTCCGGTTGAACTAGATGTAGCCTTATCATTCATATAAACAAGGTTATTTATTTGACCCTACAGTGAGCTAAAAATGTTCCCTAGATACTTGTATTTAGGAACAAAAGTACTATCGACGGGTTGTGTGGTAATCTCTTAATCACTCACACAGGCTACATCTTGTTTAGATGAGGGTTTGGACGCCCTAAACAAGTTACCTCCCTTACTAACCTAAGGGTTTAAGACCCAAAGAATGAGGCTACCAGTGTTTCCAACCTAGCGGTCTGTTTCGAGAAAAAACACCAAACAAACTCGTCAGACATCTTTTAGAAGTGACAATATTTATAATTAATTTATATGGTCAAACTCCTACGACCATTCTATAGCGGGAAACTGTAGGTAATGCTAAGACATTCCGTTCTTTACATGTGAAATATTTAACCTAAATTGTGTCTTAAATGTAGAGAAACATTCCACTTGCGATAATAAGATACCTAATAGGCTTGTTGCGTGGTGTTAAAATTGATAACGTCACGTTGCTAAATGGATAGTAAACCATCACATAATTGTAATAAAGTATAAATTACAAAATATAATTCAAATCATAAAAAGATATGAACCTAGAAAGTTTAGAAAAAAAAGTTTTTTTTATTTATTGTCCAAGAGTAAATTTAAAGGTACCAAAAGAATCATTACGCTTTTATAGAAACAAATTTGTATGACAACTATGGACCTAAACGCAGTATTTCGCGACCGAAACGCCAATTTACTTCATTTTCCATGCAACGGTTAGTACAAATTGCACGGTGTGACGTCATACTTTTAAGCCAATCAGTATGAAGCGTTTCGGCTGCTGTCAGCGAGGTCCGTCTTTAACTCGATTTTTTGGGTATTAATGTCCTTTAAATTTAGTTGCTTCCATACAAACATTTGTTCATCTACAAAAACTGGTTCGAATGGCATCATAAACAAATTTAAGGTCACAAGCCCATTGGATTTTATGGACTGCTCAGCCAACCATAAAGCCAGAATCATTTCGTCTTTATGAAACAATCCTTCAAAGATATCCCAATATCATAAATAGAACTATAACCCTTTGATGATAATTAGTAATTGATCGTTACACCTTAATGTTTCACATGTAATGACATACGGAACTTAACACCACTTTGCCCTTAAAGAGAACTCAGTCGCCCACGCTAGCAATTTAAAACTCCATTATTGTTATTAGTATAGTAGACCCTTATTTCAGTTATTTATGCCTAAATGCCCTTAACAGTGTATGAATTTACTCCTATGCCTATCCTGAAGTCCCTAAGCTGCTTATCTCTTGAACCATACCTTAGTTCAAGAAACAAGAATGTATCCCTACTAGATCTGTAAGTCGTTCAGTTGGCGAAACTGAGATAGCAATGTATCGGCCAATGTAAGGAGTCCCCCCCCCTTGCGACCGCAGTCTAGAGGGAATACAAGGGGTAGGACGGCCCTATTGTGTATATTAAGGTCATATATAAACGTATTTAATGAAGCCCGCTTCTCGAGTACTACAGAACTTCGGCGAGCGGAGTATCCTCCTGTGCCAACCTGTGGCCACGCCTTAGAACGTAGAGGAGTCTCGATCCACGTGGGAGAGTGTTGGCTGTCTCTTGGTCTATATAAAAGAGACATCAGATCCTCTCGTATAATCTGATTACGCTATCAGACTCCACCGTAATCTCGTTGCCACCGTTAGGTGAGACTACAGAGGCAGGCAAACTGTTTATTGTGTTTACCTAGACTGGGATCTGGCTTGTATAATAATAAAAACAGTAAACTACTTTAGACACTATTCCAGTACCCAGAACCATAACTCTTCATTGCGGAGTTATTCCTCCGCAATGGCAAGCCACGTTCCCAGGCCTGTCTCACAAAAATAAGCACTGCACTTTAATATAACGATAATAAACACCCGGTAAAACCAACGGTAAGAAAAAACCAAACTCTTAACAAAAACAGCCAGAGACCCAACCAGTCTGATCGATGATACTTGAATGAACCCAAATACTACTGCGACTCGGCCTTTTATACTTTCCTACGAGGGACAAGCGACAAGCGACATGTCGCTATCGCGACATGGCGACAAGCGACAAGCGACAGGCGACATGTCGCTATCGCGACAAGTGACAAGCGACATGTCGCTATCGCGACATGGGGACAAGCGACAAGCGACAAGCGACATGTCGCTATCGCGACATGGGGACAAGCGACAAGCGACAAGGGACAAGCGACAAGCGACAAGGGACAAGCGACAAGCGACATGTCGCTATCGCGACATGGGGACAAGCGACAAGCGACAAGCGACATGTCGCTATCGCGACATGGGGACAAGCGACAAGGGACAAGCGACAAGCGACATGTCGCTATCGCGACATGGGGACAAGCGACAAGGGACAAGCGACAAGCGACATAGCGACATGGGGACAAGCGACAAGCGACAAGGGACAAGCGACAAGCGACATGTCGCTATCGCGACATGGGGACAAGCGACACGAGCTTGGAGACGTTGGTAAAATCACCAAACTCTGAAGAGTTGATGAGTGCATCGAAAACCCACCTAAGCTCTTTGGAAATAAGGTCGAAATTTGCTTGTCGTTTTAGCGCGCTAGGCCCAGTGTGCGTAAACATGCGCCTCACGACCAGTGATCGTATCGTTTCTTTCATTTAGTTCTTTACGCTTTAGCTTTTAAGGTTGAAATTAGTATGTCTTTACTCTTCCAGACACGATAGTTTGCGATGGTAGAAATATTACTTCATTGGATTATAATAATTCTAGATTTCTGTTGCACACTTATGAACCGTTATTATTGTGTTGAATTAGCTGATACATTAATGTTTTTAAATGTAATCAGTTTCCGATATTGTCTATTTACACTATTGAAGGTTAGCTTAGTTGAATTTAAAGACTGTTTTCCAACTTTGGGTATGAAATAAAAGTTTTCTTCCTCTTTCCGTATTTTAATAATTATAATGAAAAATTCAGAAATCCGCTAGCGAGTATGCCCGGTTCGGTTTCATGATGCTTAAATATCCTTAAATAAATTGAAAATGTTTGAAGCAAGGCATAAATTGCATCAATATTAAGCACGGAGCTAAGTATTTAATGAGATTTGTAAGTTATAAGGCAGTTGCTATGCGAAACTGGTTCAAGACAAAATGGATGCTTAGGTACTTATCACTCTGAGTAGATACACCTATTAATGCTTGCACTTTACGTACTTACGAATACAAGTAGGCTTCTCTTAATGCACAGAGCTAACAAATAACTTTTTAAATACCTATTCAATTATTATAGGACTGCTTGCCTTATGTATGAATCACGAATTATGAGCACTTCCAATCTAACACTAATGAGGGTCGAGCACTAAGTATGAACACAAATTAAAGGCTAGATCACGAAGGTTCAGGATAGTAAAGGATTGGGCTACTTTCCTTCGTAACTGCGATGTCAATGCACTGGATTCTGGTACAACTTTTTCGGCCCTTCTGGAATATTCCGCTCGCTCGCCGGAGTCCCGTTAGAATTGGTCGCGCAAACAACTTCGGTACAGTCCTTTCTACGGTCGCCACTTGTCGGGGCTGTTATTCACGAACAGCCCAGCTGAGGAGGAAACTCCTGCTTCTTTTTATGAATTTATTATATATATAAATTACATTTTTGTATGCAGGTATGCGCGTATGATGCCGTGGTCTAAAGCGGTGTCGCGCGCGGAGATGTTCTGCTTGTGTGACGTCATCTCCTCCGCTCTCACCCCTCTGTGCCCGGTGTATTGACAGCCGCGTTAACAATCACCTTGATTGGGCTCAGTAATCCACATAATTTCTGATAGCTGTAACGTCTGATAAGTTCATCTTGACGCACTTTTCTAAATCAGTTCCAAGCTCTTCGTGGGGCCCGAGTAGCCAACTGCGAGGTCCTCTATTCTTGAGATTTTGACCAACCAAGCTTCATCGTGTCTTGGCGTTCCATGTCGTAATAAACAATCAATCATAATATGTCCTATATATATCGTAAAACCATATTATAGATTTGCTAGTGTATGAAAATACTTCTATACATTGTGCATTGCTGATTCATGTATGTACATACTTTTAGGTTACCGCAATAGGATTTGCTTTGCCTTGCTAGATTGAAACGAATATCTGGCCAGATTTTATTATCATCTTTATACTTGTTTCCTTTTTCCATGGAATGGAATCCTCCCCCGCGGGCAAAATTGCTTACGTTATTAAACGAATGCACGAAGCATTAACACAACTAATGTTAATTTATCTGTTAATCTATTGATTTCCCTGATTCCTCCTCGACCTACTATAAATATTTAAAATTTATTCTGCGCGGGTCAGTGTGTTTTTTTTATTTTTTTTTTATTTTTAAAGCGTTTTCTTGTCTATACAATACGAATACACTCCACTGATCACCTAAAAAAATAACATAGGATATGAACATGAAAGAACATGATAGAACATGAAGCTTGAAAGTAGAGGCAAACAACGGGCTGCCCTATGGCTTGACGTTGTTTTTTCTTTTCTTTTCCTAAGACCTGGTTATTATTATTTATTACATAATACCGAAAATGAATTGAATTCTTAAATAAAATACGATCCACCACAAACTAAGTTTGACGGTGGAGTGAGCACTCAGTCTCAATATAAATTAAATGAATTATGTCTCATACTTGATATAAAACCTCTTTTTCTCAAACATGCTCGGAAATGTATGCGTTAATGTCACGAAATGAAGACATGAAGTTCCTTGTTTATGGCTCCCTACATTACTTCTTGGCCTAGGCCAAGAAGTAATGTATGAAAACCCTAACTAAAAACATTATTGGCCGATACTCTAACTTTTTAAATTTGCTTACTGATATTAAACAGACAAAGGAAAAAATACATACTGCCAACCACAAATACTTTTATTTAATTGTTTTAGTTTTTTGTAAAAAAAAAATTGTTAGTTTTTTAAATTTTTTTTGTTATTTTTCGTTTATTTTTTAGTGTTGTTTATCGTTTTTAATGATTTAAAAAAAATCTTTTCTTTTCTTGATGTTTGTCTATTTTTTAATGTTTAAATTTTTGTAGGGTCTTTAATGTTATTTTTAAGTTTTTTTTTTATCTATTTTTCCTTATTGTTTCACTTTTTTTAATGTTTTTGTTTTTTTTTGTCGTTTTTTTTAATTTTTTCAAGTTTTCCTTTTTGTTTTACTTTTTTTAATGTTTTGTTTGTTTTTCTTTTTTTCGGTTTTTTTGTTTTTTTTTCCTTTTTTTTTTGTTTTTTTAAATGTTTTTTGTTTGTTTTTTGTTTTTTTTTTCCTTTTTTTTGTTTTTTGAAATGTTTTTGTTTTTTTTTGTTTTTTTCCTTTTTTTTTTAAATGTTTTTTGTTTGTTTTTCATTTTTTAATTTTTTTCTTTTTTTTTGTTTTTTTTTGTTTTTTTCCTTTTTTTGTTTTTTTTTTGTTTTTTTTTTGTTTTTTTTTTGTTTTTTTCCTTTTTTTTAAATGTTTTTTGCTTGTTTTTCTTTTTTTTGTCCATTTTTTTATTTTTTTCCTTTTTTTTTTGAATTTTTTTTGGGCGTTTTTTTAGTTTTTTTTTGTTGTTTTTTTTTTAATATTTTTTTCCTTTTTGTTTTACTCTTTTGTAATGTTTTTTTAATATTATTCTTTTTTAATGTTTTTTATTTTCTTTTTTAGATTTTTTTATCTAGAATCTTTCTCACTTTAGTGAGGTGAAAAGGATTCTATTTTTAAACCACTTACATTCGCTAGCTCGTGTTTCAATTCCACACTCGCGGTTAAATTATAACTGCACCCTTGTATAACAAATAACTATTTATTATTTCCTCACATCGTTTGAGAAAAGCACTATACAAGCCTCGGCCGGAACAGGGATTGCTGGACTCGTTGTATCTAGCCCAAACTCGTCCATCAATCCCTTACTTCACGGCCTTTGCAGTAATGTACTATTACTAAGACTATATTTAAAAAAATACTTTTGTAAAATTGTTTTTGATTTATTTCATACGACGTATACCTCGATAACTGAAATAACGTTAATTCATTACCTCGTATAACTCGTACTTTATTGTTGATTCATTTTCGTCTTGTTTCATCATTCTTGGCTAAATGACCTCATGTTACTTCCAAATTACACAAAACAAATATACAGTTTATTTTAATTTTTATAAATGTTTTTTTTTTTGTTTTTTAATAATATGTTGTGTTCTATTTTGATTGAAGGATTATGTATGCCTTTATGTACTGTTAATAGAAACGTGCTTAATTATTTCTGTTTACTAACTTTTTTATTATACATTTAATAATCGCACCTCTCTGTAACGAAAATAATCTCTTATCTCACCTGTATTAATGGAACCCTCTGTAAATGAGACAGATATTAATACACTTGGATATCTGAGATACTTGTTAAGTGGAATACTTCTTTAAGCGAGACACATCTGCCGGTTCCTTGAAGTCCCAGTTATGTCAAAGTTTAACTGTACACATTTGGCTATATCTGCACAGATCTTGCCTATTTTTACGCGCAGTTGTATACGTTTTAATTCAACAATGAAAGTAGTATGCTACGGTGATTTTCGACTCCAATGCTCTACTATCAGTGGTCAAGTCAAGCATTTACCGACCGTGAGAAATATTTTTCTCAGCCTCAAATCTGATCTTTAACAGCCCATTTTATTCTGAGCGTAAATCCAAAATTGGCTGAGCATTGCCAAAATAACCTGTATTGTTGTAGCACTATTGAAATCGCTCAATTGTGCTCGAGTCTGAGGACCACCAAAAATAATTCTGAACACCATGGAAACTGTTCTGATGACCGCTAAACCAAGACCTCTGAGCCCTGCGAAATCTGTTCTGAGGACTGCTTAACCTAGGCCTTTGAGTCCTACGAAAACTGTTCTGAGGACTGTTCAGCTTAACCTAGGCCTCTGAGCCCTACGAAAACTGCTCTGAGGACTGCTTACCTAGGCCTCTGAGCCCAACGAAAACTGTTCTGAGGACCGCTAAATCCAGACTACTGAGCGTCGCGAAACTGTTCTGACGATCGTGAAGCTGTTTTGAGCACTGCCAAACCAGTATTTTGAGCACTCCTAAAGTGTAATAATGATATGTTGGCTTTGAAGGATACCAAAACTCATAATTTTTGGTTGAGTTTTAAATAAAGACTTTGTTTCTGAGCTGAAAGCATGAAAATCATCATTTTCAACTATTGCTTGTATTCTTCATATTATTTACGTCTGCCACGAGCCACCGAGAGCGCCATATAGTATGACGGGTGTCCTTCAACATGTGATTTTCCAATAAGATTTTAGGTTTTGCGATATTGCGTATCTCAATCCTCGCACACGGTCAATATGCGCCATTACATTAGTTCTTATGACCGTGCGACGTTTTATCATGCCTCCTTCCATAGTGTATCGGTTATTAATGATGTTAAACTTGTTTAAATATTCGCTACCCCTCAACCGCTTAACCTCTTTAGTAATCATGCACTGTGTCTGTCACATCAGTATAAATGACTAAATAAAATATATATGTGAATTATTTCCTGGACTACAGAGATACCAGTTTACGCTATAAAATTTATTTCTGCTATTAACTTTAGTGTCACTTGCAGCAGTTCATATTTCATTAGTTATCGATGGATAGTCTCTGTATGAATCTCAGTTTATATACATTGACGTGACGTGCTGCAGTCCAAAGTGTTTGCGACATCTAGCGCAACGTTCAGGTCTTTGTACTAGGTATATGGAAAATTAATTGTGAGCTTTGGATCAGATTGGTCCTTATAGTGCTTTTCCGAACCTTTCAGATTTAACTAACCTTGGTTTATCAATGTACGTAGAGATTCTTCTCTCTTCTCCTTATAAGTACTGTATTCATTCCGGAATTGGTCATATAGTGTGATGCCCACTCGCTAACACAGTAGGTTAATATTTTAAATTACATTGAATTATCGGTCACCATCAGTATAAGTGACTTCCGTTTAAATTTTATACTAATGGTATTAGTTTCGCTTTCCTTTCCTTCCCCTTTAACACCTATGTAAGGTCGGGTCTCTTAGTCAGTTTGCGACAGCGCGATCGATTATGAGTTGTCTTTTCTTCGACCAGGTTCTTCACATTACATTTTTTCTAATATTGGACTACCACGTGGATTTTGGTATAATACCTCTTCCTCTGGAATGTTTGGGAAGGCGAAGTGCAATGTTATTGATACTATTATGGTATTTTCCTCCTTTTTGAGTGTGTCCGAACCATCGCAGTCTTTGATTGAAGCTACTTTAAAAACTTCCGTGAACGTTAAGTTATGTTATTAATGTCATCATCCTTGCCGTGCACACATGATATCTGTTCTAAGTTATCATCCAGGAGCCAAAAAAATTTCACTAGTTTTTCTGCAGTTCCTAAGATTGGAAGAACAGTCGTTGCTATAATCAATAATCAAATGCGATGATTTTGATGTCGGTTTTAAAGAAATCCATGATGCTGTTTAAATTAAGGTTGAGGATGGAAGCTTCATGCACCGGGACACCGATTTCAAACCCTTTACCTTTACCATCGGGTTTTAATACTTCTTCATTTTGTTCAATACTCTTTCATTTGATACTTTGTCTGTCCACAAGATTTTCAACATTCTCCTATATAGCCACATTTGAAATGCATTCAGTTTTTTTTAATTGTCAATTTATTTAAAGTCCAAGCCTCTGCACAATACACAAGGATTGACAATACATAGCATTTAACTAATCTCCATCTCAGTTTTAGATTTATATCCTTATGTGTGTATAGTTTTTGCATTTTCAATACTGTTTTTAATACTTAACCATGTAATTTTTGTCAAGGCTGATATACCAACACTGGTACCTTGGTACCTAGATATTGTCGCCTTAGTACTGCCTCGTGAGATATCACAAGCGATATGATTGAACGCCTTCTCAAAATCTATAAAACGAATGAATTATGTTTGAGTATCATTTAAAGAACATCTCTAGGAATGATGGAATAATATTTCTTGATTTAATTCTAGCTCGTAGTTGTCCATAAAAGAATTACGTACCAACTCGTAAGGTACAACAAATGATACAATTCATCAATATTAACGCGTGGATTTGTTTGATCCTTGCATACAGTCGGCGTCAGCTTATCCTACGAGCAGGTATATTCATATCGAAAGGCAAGTTCGCCATATGATGCTTATGTATGACGTGTAGTAACATGGGGACAGTCAGGTACTTAGTTACTTAAGTTCATGTTTAATGCCGTTGTTGATCGTGTTTTGTATTTTAGAAATGAAGTCCCAAACTTGAACTCCTTTCTGTTATTCATCGCGGTCTGCTGACATTCTTCTGATGAAGAAAGCGTGATGTTTCGTAAGTTACGCTACTTGAGGTAACACTGAAAACTAGTGGTCAGTTCCAGCTCCAAGGCTATTTGTCTGCGGATGTCCAGGTTTGAGTCTTCTGAGCTGTTGTCAGGATATTACTAAGTGTTTCTAACTATCAGGTGCCCGAATAGCCATGTTTTTAGACATACAAATTGCTTTGCAAGTGTCAGATGCAGAATTACTTAGGCTTTATGATTTGCCTCTCAGAGAGGCGTTAGACTCATCGGCCTCCACATCGTGTATTGACTTTGTGAACTGTGTCTGATAAACCTGATTGATAATGAACATTATACATTTACACTAATGCTTTTTAAAACTAAAACATGGCCCACTTGACACACATAACTACCAATAACACCATTGTGCCTCAGGTAAACGCATACCGATTCCTTGAATACTAGCTCAATAGCGACAGCCATCTCGGTTTATCACGCCTATATTTGCTCCCAAATACGATATGGGATCGTACTATGGGCAAGTTGCTCCGAAGCAAATAGAGTATTCATTGCCCAAAATAAATGCCTCAGAGCAATCTGGGGTCTGAGAAATGTAGACTCATGGAGACAAATCTTTATAATAAGTTTATGACAGCGCCTAGTATATATATTTTTGAAATTGCCAAATTAGTAAAGTCCAATATGTCACTATTCAAATTAAATGACAACTCTTACCGTAGAGCAGTTACGCATACGGCCTTGTCTATGCTAGCTCCAAGACTAGAAATTTACCGCAAAAACTGCTACTACATAGCTTGCTTAATTTATAACTCCATACCGAAAGAAATTACTGACATGTTTTACAATAGTTTCTGTAGGAAATTGAGCACCTGATTGACCGAAAATTGCTTTTATTCGGTCCAAGATTTCCTTAAAACAACAAATTGTAGGTATACTAAGTACGCACAGTAAATGTTAAGTAAAATTCGTTTTGATAGTACCTATTAATATAATACTATGACAATGGAATTATTTTAGTCATTATTATACTGGACTTTGTTTATATGTTGAATATTATTGAATTGTAAATGTTGTAATGTATGTGACGATTTTCTTTAAATATTTGCACGCCATCAGCCGGCAGAATTGTGCTGGACTATAAAATTGAAATGTAACACTTATAATTAAGGGCATTTATTTGTGTGTTTATCACGAATGTTTGTTCCTGAGTTATGGATGTCATATATGTATATAAGTATCTATATGTATGTATCTATTATATATATCATCGCCTAGTACCCACAAGTCCACAACACAAGCCTTATTGAGCTTACCGTGGGCCTAGGTTGATTTGTGTAAGATTGTCCCGTAATATTTATTATTTATTATTATTTATTTATTATAATGACCATGATTCAAGCAAATAAACGATCTATATCTCTATCTATCTATTGACTTCATGATCGATTCAGGGTCTCATCAGGTCATCATATATTGACTACTCGTATGTATGTGACAAGCTATCCGCCGCGTGCTACGCACTGTCTAGACTCGCACTTATATTGTCTCTCAGTAAATTGAATGTATTTGATTCTAATTTAAGGGGTAAATCTTCGCGCCGGTGCATGGCAAAGGTTCGCACGGCACTGCCTTTTTTACAAGAAACTTTAGGAACTTAAGTATAGTTTACTGACCCTTTGTGCTACACTGTAAATGAGGTTCTTCAGAATGATCATTGTCCCCAGCACATTCCAAAAATTTTAAATTCTATATATTTAGACATGTAAATGAGATGTACAATTTTCAATAAATAATCTTAAATCTAACATTTAAGAGTCCAATTACGAAATATTTAAAACAATCATAATTACAAATCTTTGTTTAACCATAACACTTGATTATACTCAAGTCTGAAGTCTAAACGTATTCTATCCACGAGCCGAACCTTTCGGTTGCACCTACAAAACGTATTCGTGATTCGCGAGATTCACTTAACGAAGTCACGTGAGTTATCTAACTATTTACTTTCAAGTCACAAATGAATTTTTCCCTGCCCTCTAACAATCGACTTGTACCTGAGGGCCACCAGCCACCTCCACAGATTATTTTGGAGTAGGTATACTATTTGTGTATCATACTGACAACATTGTTCCATCCCCTGTTTCATCACAGCTGAGCATCACGCACGACCCAACACAGTATACTCACTATGCGACTCATAATATGTCTGAACTCACTTCTTTAACTCTTTAACCAGCATTATCTGATATATCACAACTGTCAATAAATAACACTTCCTTGATTTTCTATGACAGACCGCAAAAATTGGCTATGTCAGTCACCTGAGGGCGCACCAACGACGCTCTCCGCATTGATTAGCAGTCGCTGAGGCCGAATACGGCTAGGAGAAGATGATAATGACACAGTTAAAATTGCGAGTAACTTATTATACGTTAAAAGTTAATCCTTCTCGGCATAACCTGGTAATGAAATCATAGCAACTATGCGTGATCGGAAGTCAGACCTAAAGTACACTAGTGGTCTTGAGATAAGTTGCTGGTAACCAAACAATAATAAAGTCAACATCAATTAGATCCATAGAATTGCTGTCAGATCTCTCATTGACAATAACCGCCGAAATAAAAGTGAATCAGCACAAAAGCCTACTGCCACAAACTAATATTACAAAAAACAAGTGAATTCCCAGGAAGCTACCATTCTTTTGATCTCAATAATATGGTAAAATAGATATGAGCAACGTATACCGATTTCAGTAATTTATTCGGTATAAATGTACCTATAAACAAATACACTGATGAAATCAAAACGAAACTTGAGAATAACATCATACTGTCTAAAACTTCCTCCTCCTGACAACAAGAAAAATATAGGAAAACCACAGATTGCTCCCAAAGGTTATTATTTGTGTCTGCAGCTTATAGTCTCCTAAGTTCGTACACCCTTGAACCTCTGACGTCTTGATTGCAATCAGAACAATAAATCCGATTCACCAGAAAACATTAACTTAGGTCATATTTTCAATAAAAAAGTAACCATCAAATATAGTACCTACATACCTGAAAGAACAGGCTTTGCTCTTTGTTTTTTCCCAAGAAAGGGAGTTGATTCTTTTCACCTCCGTAAACCCGTGTAGTAAATAAATTGCATTGAAATCTGATGCGCTGTTTACGACAATCCATTGACAATCAAATAAATATACCAATGCTGCTCATTGAATAGTTTAGAATTATTATATTTTGTATATAATCCCATAATTTGTCATTGAGTCAGTAAAAAATACAAATGCTATACATATTTTTTGCATTTATAAGGTCCAAACCAGCCACGAATGTACTTTTACCTACTTTAGTATGATACCAATAAATATTTTTGATTTTGATTGAGAGCCGTACCCATTACCCTATTTATCGTAAGATGACATTAAAATGTACTACTTATGGAAGGTTAATTCCTTATGATGTCTAAAAGGTCTTAAATGTTTGCACCACACTAAACATTGATGAATGGTATGGGTCTGTTATATAACTTGGTTTTAACTGTAACCTTTGCATAAGGAGCACCTCTGACATAATACAGTGATAGTTTGCTGTAAGTATGTTTTCTGAAAAGTCAGAAACTTTTAAACCGATTAAGGCTTGGCATCTCAAATTTTGGTAAAAATGAGTTGTTTAGTAACCAGTTTATACCTTATAACCTAACAATTTTCGTGTTGGAAAATAGATATCATAATCTGCAAGATATAAGAAGTGACATTGTTTTCGTAGAAATCCATTTTAACATAAGAAAGTGGAGAAAAATAAATCTAAAGTCAACCCTATTTTTTCTCTTGTAACCAGCTTACTGCTCCATTTTTTATCAGAAAGAGATGAAATTTTATAATCTTCTTCATAAAGTAATGAACTATAACTTCATTTTCTTACTTTCTTAAATTTCGTCTCGTTTCTAAAATATTCCGAAAAACATGATATCCGCGCTTTCGACCACGAATTTCCATCTCGCTCACGCTCACGCTCAGTGAGAGGAAGAGAAGACCATGAACGTGCGGGCCTTAAGACAGGATTTTATTAATGTTAATCTCTTTCTCGTGGATGGTTTTAAAATCTTTAGATTAACTTTATGAACAGTTATCTGTTTTTGAGTCAATCATGCACATGCTACATTTAATATTGGTTTAGCAGGAAGTTGGGGCAAATAAAGTGTTAAACAGATGAAGACTGGCTTAGATCCCAGCATGCTCCACCATGTCGCGAAGCCACTTCTGGTCACTCTCATGGCCGCGAATGAGAACCTATAGCACTTAAGCTAAGACCCGTATTAGCATATATGCAACTATAAACATACCCTTACAACTTGCGGAATCCTTTATATATCTGACATAGGGGCTGCCGCCTCGTGCGTGCCAGCTCCCTATGACGTGTGGGGACTTTCGTCCCCAAGAATGTCCTCCAACCTCCCCTTCTAGACATCCCTTACCACCATTGATACTGTCCCAATTCACACGCTATTGTTCCAGTTACCCGGGTGCACCCTTGACTGATGATGATATGGCCTGAAGCCGAGACTACCGAACTACCCTGTTGTTACACTTGTAACTAATCCTCTAACACTAAAGAACTCCACAACTAAGAACTGTGATGTGTGTCCTACAGGTCACGTACATGCGCGACCTGTAGGAAAACCTTATTCATCTACATGATATACCAATACGCCTCCCAAAGAGAATGAGACCTGTGGACGCACATAAATACATCGCATCATAAACAATCATCGTCAGATCTGTGAAAGCACATGAACACACGTGTAAATGTTACCCAATCGTTACAATATCATAGGACGCATCGAAAGTTATTATGGAAAGAGCTCACCCTGGTTTTCCTCCAAATCAAGCACTACAAACCGCACTTAACTGTTCGTTCCCAATATAGCCGTTCGGAACTCTGACAGCCCGCCTACCCGTCAACCTTGTTATAAAAATGATTCCTTGTAGGTGTTGCTACATAAGATAAATCGGCTGTTTGAGACATAATTATAAACACCAATATAAATACTATCGTGAATCATGACCATTCACGACACTCCCGGCCTCATTAAAAATTACTCTGCGCGGGTCAGTGTGATTTTTTTTTTTTTTTTTTTTAAAGCGTTTTCTTGTACAAATACACTCCACTGATCACCTAAAAAAATAACATAGGATAAACATGAAGCTTGAAAGTAGAGGCAAACAACGGGCTGCCAGGGCTTGACGTTGTTTTTTCTTTTCTTTTCCTAAGACCTAGTTATTATTATTTATTATATAATACCGAAAATGAATTGAATTCATAAATAAAATACGATCCACCACAAACTTAGTTTGACGGTGGAGTGAGCACTCAGTCTCAATATAAATTAAATGAATTATGTCTCATACTTGATATTAAACCTCTTGATATACAGTACACTTGGTTAAGTATATAAATAAGTGAGAAACCACCTCTGTTAGTGGCAGAAACCCAGCCTATATAATGTATCTGGGACTAGTGCTTTCGATTTTATTGTCATCATTACCTCTATAAATGAGACAGCGAGTGTATTTTACCTCTTTTACTAAGACTATATTAAAAAAAAAATACTTTTGTAAAATTGTTTTTGATTTATTTTATACGACGTATACCTCGATAACTGAGATAACGTTAATTCGTTACCTCGTATAACTCGTACTTTATTGTTGATTCATTTTCGTCTTGTTTCCTCATTCTTGGCTAAATGACCTCATGTTACTTCCAAAGTACACAAAACAAATATACAGTTTATTTAAATTTTTATAAATGTTTTTTTTTTGTTTTTTTTTTATTTTTTAATAACATTTTGTGTTCTATTTTGATTGACGGATTCTGTATGCCTTTATGTACTGTTAATAGAAACGTGCTTAATTATTTCTGTTTACTAACTTTTATATTATACATTTAATAATCGCACCTCTGTAACGAAAATAATCTCTTATCTCACCTGTATTAATGGAACCCTCTGTAAATGAGACAGATATTAATACACTTGGATATCTGAGACACTGGTTAAGTGGAATACTTCTTTAAGCGAGACACATCTGCCGGTCCCTTGAAGTCCCAGTTATGTCAAAGTTTAACTGTACACATTTGGCTATATCTGCACAGATCTTGCCTATTTTTACTCGCAGTTGTATACGTTTTAATTCAACAATGAAAAAAGTATGCTACGGTGATTTTCGACTCCAATGCTCCACTATCAGTGGTCGAGTCAAGCATTTACCGACCGTGAGAAATATTTTTCTCAGCCTCAAATCTGATCTTTAACAGCCCATTTTATTCTGAGCGTAAATCCAAAATTGGCTGAGCATTGCCAAAATAACCTGTATTGTTGTAGCACTATTGAAATCGCTCAATTGTGCTCGAGTCTGAGGACCACCAAGAATAATTCTGAACACCATGGAAATTGTTCTGATGACCGCTAAACCAAGACCTTTGAGTCCTACGAAAACTGTTCTGAGGACTGTTCAGCTTAACCTAGGCCTCTGAGCCCTACGAAAACCGCTCTGAGGACTGCTTACCTAGGCCTCTGAGCCCAACGAAAACTGTTCTGAGGACCGATAAATCCAGACTTCTGAGCGTCGCGAAACTGAACAGTTTCGCTGACGATCGTGAAGCTGTTTTGAGCACTGCCAAACCAGTATTTTGAGCACTCCTAAAGTGTAATAATGATATGTTGGCTTTGAAGGATACCTTAAATCAATTTTTGGTTGAGTTTTAAATAAAGACTTTGTTTTTGAGCTGAAAGCACGAAAATCATTATTTTCAACTATTGCTTGTATTCTTCATATTATTTACCTCTGCCACGAGCCACCGAGAGCGCCATATAGTATGACGGGACGGGTGTCCTTCAACATGTGATTTTCCGATAAGGCTTTGCGATATTGTGTATCTCAATCCTCGCACAAGGTCAATAGGCGCCATTACATTAGTTCTTATGACCGTGCGACGTTTTATCATGCCTCCTCCCATAGTGTATCGGTTATTAATGATGTTAAACTTGTTCAAATATTCGCTACCCCTCAACCGCTTAAACTCTTTAGTGCACTGTGTCTGTCACATCAGTATAAATGACTAAATAAAGTATATATGTGAATTATTTCCTGGACTACAGAGATACCAGTTTACGCTATAAAATTTATTTCTGCTATTAACTTTAGTTTCACTTGCAGCAGTTCATATTTCATTAGTTATCGATGGATAGTCTCTGTATGAATCTCAGTTTATATACGTTGATGTGACGTGCTGCAGTCCAAAGTGTTTGCGACATCTAGCGCAACGTTCAGGTCTTTGTACTAGGTATATGGAAAATTAATTGTGAGCTTTGGATTAGATTGGTCCTTATAGTGCTTTTCCGAACCTTACAGATTTAATTAACCTTGGTTTATCAATGTACGTAGAGATTCTTCTCTCTTCTCCTTATAAGTACTGTATTCATTCCGGATTTGGTCATATAGTGTGATGCCCACTCGCTAACACAGTAGCTTAATATTTTAAATTACATTGAATTATCGGTCACCATCAGTATAAGTGACTTCCGTTTAAATTTTATACTAATGGTATTAGTTTCGCTTTCCTTTCCTTCCCTTTTAACACCATTGTAAGGTCGGGTCTCTTAGTCAGTTTGCGACAGCGCGATCGATTATGAGTTGTCTTTTCTTCAACCAGGTTCTTCACATTACATTTTTTCTAATATTGGACTACCACGTGGATTTTGGTATACCTATTCCTCTGGAATGTTTGGGAAGGCGAAGTGCAATGTTATCGATATTATGGTATTTTCCTCCTTTTTGAGTGTGTCATCGCAGTCTTTGATTGAAGCTACTTTAAAAACTTCCGTGGACGTTAAGTTATGTTATTAAAGTCATTATCCTTGCCGTGCACACATGATATCTGTTCTGAGTTATCATCCATGAGCCAAAAAAACTTCACTAGTTTTTCTGCAGTTCCTAAGATTGGAAGAACAGTCGTTGCTATAATCAATAATCAAATGCGATGATTTTGATGTCGGTTTTAAAGAAATCCATGATGCTGTTTAAATTAAGGTTGAGGATGGAAGCTTCATGCACCGGGACACCGATTTCAAACCCTTTACCTTTACCATCGGGTTTTAATACTTCTTCTTCTTAGGGTGCCATATCCTAACAGAATATGTCGGCGATTATCATGCGAAAGTCTTCCCTGCTCTTCGGCGTCCTGGCGAGAGCAGCGGCGTCAATAGTACCGGTCTAGTCCCTTATATTTCCTTATATACCACGTTGTTCTAGGTCTTCCTCTTCCTCTTCTACCTTTTATTTTCCCGTCTATTATGTTTGTTATTATTTCATATTTCTTGTTTCTGTAAATATGGCCAAAATATGCTGTTTTCTTTCGTTTTTATGTTGACTACAAGCTCCATTTTCTTCTTCATTTTGTTCAATACTCTTTCATTTGATACTTTGTCTGTCCATAAGATTTTCAACATTCTCCTATATAGCCACATTTGAAATGCATTCAGTTTTTTAATTGTCAATTTATTTAAAGTCCAAGCCTCTGCACAATACACAAGGATTGACAATACATAGCATTTAACTAATCTCCATCTCAGTTTTAAATTTATATCCTTATTTGTTACAATAGGCTAAGGAGTTTATCTAATGCACACAGATTTTTATTACCAGCAATGAAAAACGTTTACGGCATGAGAACCAATCATTACATGCTTCCAAAAATAATAAATAGTCTCCCAAAACACATACAAGATTTATACCTATCCAACCCTATATCAGCTAAAGATGTAAACAAGTATTATATGTCAAGCAACAACTATGATTACGCCTTGTAACCAACCAAGTTATTGTTCATCAGTGATACAGTAAACGGAATGTAAGTACATATATTGATGTAAACTAACATACCTACTTAAATAGTAAATAGTTAGACCGTACTATAGCTGTAAATAAGCCACTAATGGCTTTAGCACCTAATTATGAAACTCTGCGATAAGTATGAATTATTTAGAACTTTAAATAAAAAAAAAAAAAAAAAAAAAAAAAAGTGTATAGTTTTTGCATTTTCAATACTGTTTTTAATACTTAACCATGTAATTTTTGTTAAACCAACACTGGTACCCTGGTACCTAGATATTGTCGCCTTAGTACTGCCTCGTGAGATACCACAAGCGATATGATTGAACGCCATCTCAAAATCTATAAAACGAATGAATTATGTTTGAGTATCATTTAAAGAACATCTCTAGGAATGATGAAAGAATGATATATTGATTAAATTCTAGCTCGTAGCTGTCCATAAAAGAATTATGTACCAACTCGTAAGGTATGATGAATGATAAAGCAGCGTGGGATTAATTGTAACAGATTTTTATTATTTATTTGGAATTAATTATGACATTTGAGTTTTTAATTTAAGTATTAATTTGGTTGTATTTAGTTTTGACATTCATTATTTTTTTCTAGAAACATTCTAGACTAGTATTTTATATAATTTCTTTTTTACATTGTGACGATCTTATTGTGAAATTATTATTAATTATTTTGGCACCTACACTGTTCATATCAATTGAAAATATTTGACGCATTACAATCAATATTTAAGATTATTTTTCAAAAAATTGACGATTCAAAAGTGCTTGTACTAGGCCTACCTGAATAAAAAATATTTTGACTTTGACTTTGACTTTGTACAACAAATGATACAATTCATCAATATTAACGCGTAAATTTATTTGATCCTTGCATACAGTCGGCGTCAGCTTATCCTACGAGCAGGTATATTCATATCGAAAGGCAAGTTCACCATATGATGCTTATGTATGACGTGTAGTAACATGGGGACAGTCAGGTACTTAGTTACTTAAGTTCATGTTTAATGCCTTTGTTTTTAATGAAGTTGTTAATGAAGTCCCAAACTTGAACTCCTTTCTGTTATTCATCGCAGTCTGCTGACATTCTTCTGATGAAGGAAGCGTGATGTTTCGTAAGTTTAGCTTCTTGAGATAACACTTTAAACTAGTGGTCAGTTCCAGCTCCAAGGCTATTTGTCTGCGGATGTCCAGGTTTGAGTTTTCTGAGCTGTTGTCAGGATATTACTAAGTGTTTCTAACTATCAGGTGCCCAAATAGCCATATTTTTAGACATACAAATTGCTTTGCAAGTGTCAGATTCAGAATCACCTAGGCTCTATGATTTGCCTCTCAGAGAGGCGTTAGACTCATCGGCCTCCACATCGTGTATTGACTGCGTGAACTATGTCTGATAAACCTGATTGATAATGAACATTATACATTTACACTAATGCACTTTAAAACTAAAACATCCTATACTAAACATAACTACCAATAACACCATTGTGCCTCAGGTAAACGCATCCCGATTCCTTGAATACTAGCTCAATAGCGACAGCCATCTCGGTTTATCACGCCTATATTTGCTCCCAAATACGATATGGGATCGTACTATAGGGAAGTTGCTCCGAAGCAAATAGAGTATTCATTGCCCAAAAGAAATGCCTCAGAGCAATCTGGGGTCTGAGAAATGTAGACTCATGGAGACAAATCTTTATAAAAAATAAGTTTATGACAGCGCCTAGCATATATCTTTGAAACTGCCAAATTAGTAAAGTCCAATATGTCACTATTCAAATTAAATGACAACTCTCACCGTAGAGCGGTTACGCATACGGCCTTGTCTATGCCAGCTCCAAGACTAGAAATTTACCGCAAAAACTGCTACTTGCTTAATTTATAACTCCATACCGAAAGAAATTACGGACATGTTTTACAATAGTTTCTGTAGGAAATTGAGCACCTGATTGACCGAAAATTGCTTTTATTCGGTCCAAGATTTCCTTAAAACAACAAATTGTAGGTATACTAAGTACGCACAGTAAATGTTAAGTAAAATACGTTTTGTACTATGACAATGGAATTATTTTAGTCATTATTATACTGGACTTCATTAATATGTTGAATATTATTGAATTGTAAATGTTGTAATGTATGTGACGATTTTCTTTAAATATTTGCACGCCATCAGCCGGCAGAATTGTGCTGGACTATAAAATTGAAATGTAACACTTATAATGACCATGATTCAAGCAAATAAACGATCTATCTCTCTATCTATCTATTGACTTCATGATCGATTCAGGGTCTCTTAAGGTCATCATATATTGACTACTCGTATGTATGTGACAAGCTATCCGCCGCGTGGTACGCACTGTCCACCTATATTGTAAATTGAATTTATTCGATTCTAATTTAAGGGTAGGTAAATCTTTGCGCCGGTGCATGACAAAGGTTCGCACGGCACTGCCTTTTTTACAAGAAACTTTAGGAGCTTAAGTATAGTTTACTGACCCTTTGTGCTACACTGTAAATGAGGTTCTTCAGAATAATCATTGACCCCAGCACATTCCAAAAATTGTAAATTCTATATATTTAGACATGTAAATGAGATGTACAATTTTCAATAAATAATCTAAAATCTAACATTTAAGAGTCCAATTACGAAATATTTAAAACAGTCATAATTACAAATCTTTGTTTAACCATAACACTTGATTATACTCAAGTCTGAAGTCTAAACGTATTTTATCCACGAGCCGAACCTTTCGGTTGCACCTACAAAACGTATTCGTGATTCGCGAGATTCACTTAACGAAGTCACGTGAGTTATCTGACTATTTACTTTCAAGTCACAAATGAATTTACTTACAAGAATTCTGGACACTACTGTGTAAGTCATGGTTTATAGCTAAAGGATTAAAAGAAACTAAGCACCAAAGGTTTCATACCCATTTTACATCCTGATTCAGAGCATAGTATCGGAGTCAACAAAGCTAAGTGTTTACGATTTCTAGGTGTACATCTTGTTGTATTTACTAACTTGTTGTAGCTATGGTTACGCATGTAGGATATATTCATGATTAAATTGTAAGTAATTTTACTATTATATTTATCGTTGTGTATGGAAAGCATTTAAATGATTAATACCTGCTGATTATGGTCAATATTGCAATTGACAATATTGTCAACGTATCACGTAGGTATCCGATGAATCTTCATTGGTTTATATTTCAAGACTCCACGTGATGATGATATTTTTTTTGTAATAAATTAATTTTTCCCTGCCCCCTAACAATCGACTCGTACCTGAGGGCCACCAGCCACCTCCACACATTATTTTGGAGTAAGTATACTATTTGTGTATCATACTGACAACATTGTTCCATCCCCTGTTTCATCACAGCTGAGCATCACGCACGACCCAACACAGTATACTCACTATGCGACTCATAATATGTCTGAACTCACTTCTTTAACTCTTTAACCAGCATTATCTGATATATCACAACTGTCAATAAATAACACTTCCTTGATTTTCTATGACAGACCGCAAAAATTGGCTATGTCAGTCACTTGAGGGCGCACCAGCGACGCTCTCCGCAGTGATTAGCAGTCGCTGAGGCCGAATACGGCTAGGAGAAGATGATGATGACACAGTTAAAATTGCGAGTAACTTATTTTACGTTAAAAGTTAATCCTTCTCGGCATAACCTGGTAATGAAATCATAGCAACTATGCGTGATCGGAAGTCAGACCTAAAGTACACTAGTGGTCTTGAGATAAGTTGCTGGTAACCAAACAATAATGAAGTCAACATCAATTAGATCCATCGAATTGCTGTAAATATTGGAATATAAGTGAATCAGCACCAAAGCCTACTGCCACATACTAATAATACAACAAACAAGTGAATTCCCAGGATGCTACCATTCTTTTGATCTCAATAATATGGTAAAATAGATATGAGCAACGTATACCGATTTCAGTAATTTATTCGGTATAAATGTACCTATAAACAAATACACTAATGAAATCAGAACGAAACTTGAGAATAACATCATACTGTCTAAAACTTCCTCCTCCTGACAACAAGAAACATATAGGAAAACCACAGATTGCTCCCAAATGTAAAATTGTAACCGTCAAATTGATACATTTCATTCGCAATTTATTATTTGTGTCTGCAGCTTATAGTCTCTCAAGTTCGTACACCCTTGAACCTCTGACGTCTTGATTGCAATCAGAACAATGAATCCGATTCACCAGAAAACATTTAGGTCATATTTTCAATAAAAAAAGTAATCATCAAATATAGTACCTACATACCTGAAAGAACAGGCTTTGCTCTTTGTTTTTTCCAGAGAAAAGGAGTTGATTCTTTTCACCTCCGTAAACCCGTGTAGTAAATAAATTGCATTGAAATCTGATGCGCTGTTTACGACAATCCATTGACAATCAAATAAATATACCAATGCTGCTCATTGAATAGTTTAGAATAATTATATTTTGTATATAATCCCATAATTTGTCATTAAGTCAGTAAAAAATACAAATGCTATACATATTTTTTGCATTTATAAGGTCCAAACCAGCCACGAATGTACTTTTACCTACTTTAGTATGATACCAATAAATATTTTTGATTTTGATTGAGAGCCGTACCCATTACCCTATTTATCGTAACATGACATTAAAATGTACTACTTATGGAAGGTTAATTCCTTATGATGTCTAAAAGGTCTTAAATGTTTGCACCACACTAAACATTGATCAATGGTATGGTTCTGTTATATAACTTGGTTTTAACTGTAACCTTTGCATAAGGAGCAACTCTGACATAATACAGTGATAGTTTGCTGTAAGTATGTTTTCTGAAAAGTCAAAAACATTTAAACCGATTAAGGCTTGGCATCTCAAATTTTGGTAAAAATGAGCTGTTTAGTAACCAGTTTATACCTTATAACGTAACAATTTTCGTGTTGAAAAACAGATATCATAATCTGCAAGATATAAAAAGTGACATTGTTTTCGTAGAAATACATTTTAACATAAAAAAGTGGAGAAAAATAAATCTAAAGTCAACCCTATTTTTTCACTTGTAACCAGTTTACTGCTCCAATATTTTTTTATCAGAAAGAGATGAAATTTTATAATCTTCTTCATAAAGTAATGAACAATAACTTAATTTTCTTACTTTCTTAAATTTCGTCTCGTTTCTAAAATATTCCGAAAAACATGATAAATAAAAAAAATAAAATAAAAATAACTTTATTTAGCCTTCATACAGGTCATACACTGCTTACATAATATGATATCCGCGCTTTCGACCACGCACTTCCATCTCACTCACTGAGCATGGGAGAGGGAGAGAAGACCATGAACGTGCGGGGCCTTAAGACAGGATTTTAATAATGTTAATCTCTTTCTCGTGGAAGGTTTTAAAATCTTACCTTTATGAACAGTTATCTGTTTTTGAGTCAATCATGCACATGCTACATTTAATATTGGTTTAGCAGGAAGTAGGGGCAAATAAAGTGTTAAACAGATGACTGGCTTAGATCCCAGCATCTCCACCATGTCGCGAAGCCACTTCTGGTCACTCTCATGTCCGCGAATGAGAACCTATAGCACTCAAGCTAAGACACCCGTATTAGCATATATGCAACTATAAACATACCCTTACAACTTGCAGAATCCTTTATATATCTGACGTAGGGGCTGCCGCCTCGTGCGTGCCAGCTCCCTATGACGTGTGGGGACTTTCGTCCCCGAGAATGTCCTCCAACCTCCCCTTATAGACATCCCTTACCACCATTGATACTGTCCCAATTCACACGCTATTGTTCCAGTTACCCGGGTGCACCCTTGACTGATGATGATATGGCCTGAAGCCGAGACTATCGAACTACCCTGTTGTTACACTTGTAACTAATCCTCTAACACTAAAGAACTCCACAACTAAGAACTGTGTTGTGTGTCCTACAGGTCACGTACATGCGCGACCTGTAGGAAAACCTTATTCATCTACATGATATACCAATACGCCTCCCAAAGAGAATGAGACCTGTGGACGCACATAAATACATCGCATCATAAACAATCATCGTCCGATCTGTGAAAACACATGAACACACGTGTGAATGATACCAAATCGTTACAATATCATAGGACGCATCGAAATTGATTATGGAAAGAGCTCACCCTGGTTTTCCTCCAAATCAACCACTACAAACCGCACTTAACTGTTCGTTCCCAATATAGGATTAGGAACTCTGACAGCCCGCCTACCCGTCAACCTTGTTATAAAAATGATTCCTTGTAGGTGTTGCTACATAAGATAAATCGGCTGTTTGAGACATAATTATAAACACCAATGTAAATACTATCGTGAATCATGACCATTCACGACAGTCCGTCTTTAACTCGGATTTTTGGGATCCTTTAAATGTAGTTGCTTCCATACAAACATTTGTTCATCTAAAAAAACTGGTTCGAATGGCATCGTAAACAAATTTAAGGTCACAAGCCCATTAAGTGGCGAGCAGGGTCATAAAATATTAGAATCATGCTATTATTACGCACAAAAAGGTTTCATTGTTACTTTTATTGCCCAACTTGCCCCTTATTTCTGCGGTTACTATAGTTCCTATTTTTTTTCTAACAATGTCATTCGAGACAGTTGTTGAGATGACCAAATGTCTATATTGACTAACTCCAGGTACAATTAGATGCATCAAAAGACAAAAATGAGTTTGAAAGCGATTTCGCCCGCGAGATTTGTAAACTTTTACTTTTTAATTAGTTGGGTGTAATAAAAACAAAAAAATTGTGACGTCACAAGTGTAAACTATAGTCAGGAGGAAGCAGCACTTTGAAGAAAACTCTAACAACGCTTTAGGATTTTATTGAAATACTCTTTATAATGAAACAGGTACACTTTTTAACTTTTAACATTTATTGATGACACCTTACACCGTTGACGATCAGCACCAGAATGCCCACCCGGGCACCAACTTCTGGCCAAGCAATCCCCGTTACAATCGTCACCTCTCACTGGTTTAACTGACTTCCCCCTCCCGTTCTTTTTTTTACTTTCGCATACCCGCTTTTTATTTCAAAAAAAAACCCAAATACCCCTCTTTTATTGTGTTGCCAGCCTTAAAAACTTAGCTAGTCTTCATAAATGTACCGTAAAATGAATCGAACCTTACACTCGTCCATCCTGACGACGTGTATGGCCCCATACACGCGCCCGGTGGAACCTTACACTCGGTCAGTTAAACCAGTGTCACAACCCGATATAGTAACACTAACTTCATTCTTAATAAATACAAATGACAGAAAAAATCATAACATAGTTGGCGAACTATATTACATAATCAAAATTCAACCGATATGCACTATTGTAAATTGACATTTCAATTAACTAACTATATTCTTAGTAGCTTCATCAAAATCCAAATTCTCTTAAACTGAGTTCTCCAACAGTGTCTTAAGGTAAATTCCTCAAACAATCAATTCTCGAGGAACTTACAAATATAATTCCTTGAACCGATCAATTCTCGAGGCACTTAAATCTATTTCCTCGAACCAATCACTTCTCGAGGCTCTTATAAATCTAATTCCTCGAACCAATCACTTCTCGAGGCTCTTATAAATCGAATTCCTCGAACCAATCAATTCTCGAGGCACTTAAATCTAACTCCTCGAACCAATCAATTCTCGAGGCACTTATAAATCTAATTTCTCGAACCAATCACTTCTCGAGGCTCTTATAAATCTAATTCCTCGAACCGATCACTTCTCGAGGCTCTTATAAATCTAATTCCTCGAACCAATCACTTCTCGAGGCTCTTATAAATCTAATTCCTCGAACCAATCAATTCTCGAGGCTCTTATAAATCTAATTCCTCGAACCAATCAATTCTCGAGGCACTTAAATCTAACTCCTCGAACCAATCAATTCTCGAGGCACTTATAAATCTAATTCCTCGAACCAATCACTTCTCGAGGCTCTTATAAATCTAATTCCTCGAACCAATCACTTCTCGAGGCTCTTATAAATCTAATTCCTCGAACCAATCAATTCTCGAGGCACTTATAAATCTAATTCCTCGAACCAATCACTTCTCGAAGTTTTTATAAATATGTTTCTCGCATTTTCAGTGTCAAAGCGCAAACCAATCATTTCTTGCCTCAGACTGTAAGTAATTAAATATATGTTATATACATATACAAATATTATACCGGTAAGTAATCGATCTACTGCCTATACATCCTACCAAACCATTACAGAATCCTTATCTATTGTTTCATTATTTTCATCGCAATCGAGATTATCAACCTCGTCGTCTTCATTTAATTCTAACGCGGGTAAGTGAATCCACGGTCGCATTCTATCAGCAGCTACCGTGGTTTTGCGTCTATTTTTCATGCCTTCAAAACCGGGGATCGGAGCGACTTTGTATCGATCATTCCCTAGAATTCTATCCACCTTATAAGGTCCTTCATAACTAGGGAGTAGCTTTGAGCTCTTCCTATTGTTTTGAAAGACACTAGTAGTACCTACCTAAATACTAGTGTTATTATCATTATTTTGACGAGAGACATCATTCTGTCCTTGACACTTTTTTTTGTTATTGACCCTGTACATCTCTGACAATATTACATTAATGATCCTTTTTTTTCTGTTTTAACGCTTAGAGACAGTATACATACATCTCTATAAGAACATTAGAATAATTATTAATTGAATTTGGACGCTCAGAGACCTTATACATCTCTGGAGTACTAAATTAATATCATAAACTTATTGTTAATTCTGATACAGACTTTATATCGAATGTAATTGATAATATTTTACAATTTTGGATTTTTTTTTTTACTTTTCATTTACAGTTCTAACACTAACTAACTTTAGAAGGGAATATGAATAATACAGTCCACGGCCCTTTTGCCCACTAGTCGCATTGATTAACTAAAACAGGTTTCTCGTAATAGTACAACTCGATGGGCTCCCTGAACTTGCTCTTCCTTTTCAGCATTTCCTCCAAGGTCTGGTCGTACTTTTGTTCGTAAGGGAATGCCTTTATCAATTTGTCTTGCCATTCCTTCCATGGGAAAAGGATTGACTTCAAACTCTCGTATCACGTTTTAGCCAGGCCTTGGAGTTTTTGCACGGCAAATTGTGTTGTGGTTCTGTCATCCCATCCATTACAGATGCACACTCATTGACCTTTGTTAACCATACGTCTGTAAGTTGGTTTTTAGTGCAATGATCAAAATTGGGCAGTATGTTCTTATGGTCTATCTTTTGAGATGATTGTGAACCCTGGTTAATGCGGCTGGGATGACAAATCCACTTTAAACAATTTTAACATAACAAGATCATTTCTAGAAAAAGATGGACTACGTGACCTTTTCATACGTCCAGTGTTGCCGTCGCCGTGTGGTTGTCCCGCGCGTTGCTCAGGCCGCGAGTCCGCAGTTCTGCGTTGCTCGCTGTGCCGTCGCGATGATGTCCGGCGGCGTTCCTCCGTTGCATGAAGTCGCTTCCGTTCACGACGTAGCTCCATTTCCAGCATCTCAACGTTGTAATGTCGCATCAGGTCACGAACCAATCAATTCTCGCGCCTGATCACGAACAGAACTTGTCGTCGTAGTCAGTTGTAATGTAACAGCCTGTCGCATCAGGTCACGAACCAATCAATTCTCGCGTCTGATCACAAACAGAACTTGTCGTCGTAGTCAGTTGTAATGTAACAGCCTTTCGCATCAGGTCACGAACCAATCAATTCTCGCGCCTGATCACAAACAGAACTTGTCGTCGTAGTCAGTTGTAATGTAACAGCCTGTCGCATCAGGTCACGAACCAATCAATTCTCGCGCCTGATCACGAACAGAGGTTTTTGTCGTAGTAAGTTGTACTGTAACAGTCGGTCGCGTCAGGTCATTTTATGTACCTACTTATGACTACTGGCACACTACACGGGTGGTAATGCAAGACCATCTCTCAATTCTGAAACAAAATCAAATAAATCTTTTTAGTGTTCCGTACCAAAATTGGTCCAACGGAATACTTATGCGATCATTCGGAGGCTGTCTGTCACAGCCAGTTTTCTCAAAGACCGTATGACATAGGAAGCTGAAATTTGGTACAGATATAGGAATTTATAGCCTCATTACATAGATAAAGTCAAAAACAAGTAAACCCCAATTTAAGGGGCAGTTTTGGGGTAATAAGGATTACGCCATTTTTTTTTTATTGTAAGAAAAGTGTGTGGTATCATTGGAAAAGGTCATTAGATTTTAAGGCGGTATACAAATTTTGAGTTATTTTTACGATAACTCTTTCTAGTGTAAAATTTAACCGAAGTAACATTTTTTTTTTTCATAGAAGGAATAGAGGTGGTTAAAGAGCCTTATTTCATAAGTTATAACCAACTAAGACTTGCAAATACACATGCATAACTGAAACGAATCTAAATCTAGATGTCAATATATACTAGGGATGATTAGTGAGATACTATATAGGCTATCTCCCTGTCACACTCGCCGTCTAACAATATATATATCTCAATCGGTTGGTTCCGTATTTCCAAATGAACCCGATGAGTTTTTGGATCAAGTAATAATGAGGGTTATCAGTGTCATAATCCATACCAAATTCAAATAAAGAACTCCGTACCCCACAAATGTTTTGTGTTTAGTGATCCGTATACATAAAATTGATATAGGCCTAAGATGAATAAACCAAACAGAGGCGTCATAGTTATTTAGGGTACATCATAAATAATAAATAAATAATGTAAATGTATAAGTATAAAATCATGTAATAATAAGGATTGCCGAAATATAACGGTACCTTTATTTTTTCCGGTACCGTAACCGCTATTTAAAGGTACCGATATATCGACTTTGGCCTGGTGTTATTGCCAAACCGCCGGCAAAGGCTCTGCCGCTTTGTATTTTTGTCTTTAAATGTTTAGTAGCCAATGCTTCCTCTGTAGAGTGCCAGCTTGCTTACTTTTCTCGATAACCTTTATAATACCGGTATTATAAAGGTAACGGTATCGTTTAAAACTGATACCGCTAACCGTTATTTCAAAACGGTTACGGTACCGTTATGTTCGCGCGGCGCGCATAACCTTTATGACAAACGGTACCGTAATGGAATACCGGTTTCATACCGGTATAACCGTAACCGAAATCAGTCCCTGGTTGTCAGGCTTGTTGTCCTCTCGCCACTTCGGCCCCAGTTAACTATCGAGGCGCTAATTCTCCCGAACACGGCTGACACCTCAGAGCATAGAATACTAGAGAGAGGACAATCCTCCGGGGGCCGTGTCGCAGTTGTTAGCTCAATGGGCATACTCTGCCTTACTGTGCACGCGTGCTGCGAGCAGAGAATATTACGTTTTTTCCCAAAATGCCTGATGTGATGCGCGTGTATTGTCCAATAAGCGCGTAGGTATACAAGTGTGTGTGTTTAGATGTGTGCGTGCTTTGTCTTGTCAATTACTTGGGCGTTGTGTGGGTTAATGAACTTGCGACAGGCATACTCAATTCAAATCAACCGGCATGTCCGATCTCCTTATATTCATACATCTGTGGCTGACACCGTCGGACGGTGTCGCTATCGTTCGTGCCAGGTGATCCTATTGTGCGCCATACCCAGCACGATCCCATGGGTTTTTTAAGTGGTGATGCAGACGAGGAGGAGCTCAAATATCATTTTGAAAATGATAGCGGAGAGGTGGGACTCGGACATACTCCGCCGATACACCGACCTACGTGTCGTACGTCCTAAAAATAAAAAATAATGTAGGTACTAAGTATATATTATAATGTCAAGGTCCTTAATAGTCCTACTTCACTCTTTACAGAAGGTCCCTTACGTTGGGATATCAATTAAATACGTGTTACTCGAAACTATCTATATTTCAGACTGTTATTGCGCGGTGCAACCGCTACTACGCTAACACATACATAATAGGTATACCTAGGTATAAACACAATGTGGGCACAGGGCACCTACAAATAAAAATAAGCATAGTTCATGTGGCCATAATATTAATTTACTAATGTAGTTGTATATGTGTTTTGTAACTAACAATGCTATGCTATGGATCTAAGGAATCTGAAAAAAAAACAAATTTCAATTTTTATTATTTTTTTATAAGTGGACAGAATTATATCCAGTAGGATACCCCAGAAAGTAATATTACTTTCTGGGGTATCCTACTGGATATAATGGGCTTGTGACCTTAAATTTGTTTACGATACCATTCGAACCAGTTTTTGTAGATGAACAAATGTTTGTATGGAAGCAACTACATTTAAAGGACATTAATACCCAAAAAATCGAGTTAAAGATGGACCTCGCTGACAGCAGCCGAAACGCTTCATACTGATTGGCATTAAAGTATGACGTCACACCGTGCAATTTGTACTAACCGTTTGCATGGAATTAGGTCCATAGTTGTTGTACAAATTTGTTTCTATAAAAGCGTAAGGATTCTATTGGTACCTTTAAATTTACTCTTGGACAATAAATAAAAAAACTTTTTTTTCTAAACTTTCAAGGTTCATATCTTTTTATGATTTGAATTATATTTTGTAATTTATACTTTATTACAATCATGTGATGGATTACTATCCATTTAGCAACACGACGTTATCAATTTTAACACCACGCAACAAGCCTATTATATTCACTAAAATCACCCACGGGATCGTGCTGGGCATGGCGTACTATAGGATCACCTGGGTGATGTCATAAGACATATTCGTCTAATACGACCACCTGGGTGATCGGTTCTGGTGATGTTAGTGTATGCGGTTATAGTCTCGCGGCTAGAGTTGTCATTGTCGACGTCACACAAAAGGCGTAGCCTATACTAGACGAAATAACACATGCTTTGCGCTCCGAGAGCGTTGATGCTGAGAACGTCGTCGTCGTGCCTAAACTTGACCTTAAAATTGCGCCTAACTATGACACCAGGATTAAAAAATTACTCCTGTCACGATTACATAATAGGGAACGTGCATCTTATTGTAAAACTTAGAATTATTTCATCATCCTCCTAGCGTTATTCTCGGTTGTGCCCCTAAAGGAGCCCGGGGTCCGCTTTGACACCTAATCCCAAGATTTGGCATAGGCACTAATTTACGAAAGCGACTGCCATCTGACCTTCCAACCCAAACTAAGAATTGGGAATGGATGAAAATTTTAGAAGTGGCTGATAATGTTTTTGGTGGTAGGAATAACCTTCCTTAGCACCAGAAAAAAATTTGCAGACTTTTCAGCTGCGTCAATTATTTTTGAAAAATATAAACAGTTTCCTCACTTACGTTTTGGGTTTAGGACGGCGAATGAGACAATTTGCTTGATTCGTCTCATATTAGATTCTGTCTACTCCCCCAGGCAACAAGGCCTCGGCGCAGTATGGGTGGCGCTCGGCGGGCGCTGCCTCGCCTGGCTGGGCGCGCTGCTGGCCGACGCGCGGCTCGAGGCGCTTGGCGGCGACGTGGGCGCGGCCGCGCCGGCGCCGCTCGCCGTGCTGGGCCAGCACACCGCGCACGAGCGCGAGCTGCGGCTCGCGAGCGCGGCTCCTCTCCACCAGGTAATGTGTCCAACGTAAACTTTACTTTAAAAGCGCATTTTCTTTGGTGATATTATAATAGTCCAGGTTGCCTCTACGGGTGTCGTGAATGGTCATGATTCACGATAGTATTTACATTGGTGTTTATAAATATGTCTCAAACAGCTGTTATATGCTTGCATAAGCAGCGACCGCCCAACTAGCCATGCAGGTGGTGCCGACTGCCGACTCAGCATTTCGCCACACCGTGCCCCGTTTCCTAAAAATACGAAAGCGATCGTCACTCTTGGTTCTCACATCGACCATTAGGCACCTGTTAAATATAATTAATTTTAATTGATTTATTTTAATCTTTTTGTAATTCCGTCATTAAAGGAATTAAAGTTAGCATTCTGGTTTATCTCGAATCCTCCGACTCCCAGCCTACATATTTGGCGCAGTCGAGAGACGCACCTCGCGGGCCGGTTCGCGAGCGGTCACCGAATTTCCAAAATCGAAACTTCGCGCTCGCTTAGCGCCCGGGCAGCTATCCGGTCATCTCGTCGAGGGCGGAACCTACAAGCTGTGGAGAGCGGAGGAGTATCCAAACTTCGATACCGCAGAGAGCCAGAAATGTTCATGTAAGTACTTTAGAATCGTTCTAGAGTTGTTTATGTTAGGAAAGGAGGTACTTTCATAGTTGTAATTATTTTAAAGCTCAAAGATTTTCCATCCACGGCAATCGAGCACTCCTAGGCTAGGCAGTAATAATAGATTCGTTTTACTAGACGGTCTTAGGAATATTAATTTTGATTTAAGTTCTGAATCGGACTCGGAACCGGAAGTAGTTAGTATGGCAGATCTAGATTCAATTTTTAAAGCCTTGCGCTTGTTACCCGAGTTCGACGGGAACCCTAACATACTTACGAGATTTATTAAGTTATGTGATCAATTAGTAGATGAGTTTGTTCGCCCCGATCAAGCTTTGGCTAATTACGCACTTTTAAATGGTATACTTAATAAAGTTACCGGGCCCGCCGCCCGCTTAATCAATGCGAATGGGGTCCCAGAAAGCTGGGCTGGAATTCGCAATGCACTTATTAATAATTTCGCGGACCAGCGCGATGAGACCTCTTTGTATAACGATCTCGCGCTTTTATCCCAGGGGCAAACCACCCCTCAGGAGTTCTATGAAAAATGTCAAAACCTGTTCAGTACCCTTATGACATACGTAACTTTACATGAAACTGTGCAGTCTACGATTGATTCTAAACGCGATTTATATAAAAAGTTGACCCTCCAAGCGTATGTGCGAGGCCTTAAGGACCCCCTAGGTTCGCGCATTCGTTGTATGCGGCCCGAAACTATAGAAAAGGCTCGGTAATTAAAAGTATTTCTGGAAATCTAGATTATACAGACGCCATAAAATATAATGCCGCAATTAAAACCCTTGAAAATAATGAAAACAAATTACAGTCTGAATTTAATAATCATATCAGTTTATCTAAAGAATGGATGCTACAACACTCCAAGATATTAGATGACATAGTTAAAAATCAGGAAAAAATTGGCCAAGCCGTTACGCAAGCCATTCAGAGTGAAAAGAACGGTGAGACCGAATTAATTAGATTTGCACACTTGGCACAATACTTGGTCATCCTGAATGATAATGTAGAAAACTTGTCTGAAGAGCTGGACAAGTTAGGAAATGCGTTAGCTCTTATTCGGGCGTCTAGTATACCTCACGCGATACTTAGTTTTGCTGTGTTTAAAAGTATGTTAGATAAGTTAAAGGTTCTCTACCCTAAGGGAGAGATCCTTGAAGTAGATCTTAGGGAATATTATGACCTAATTAAAGTTGGGTCATACTATATAGATAAGCAGGTAGTGTTAGTTTTTAAGGTGCCGATTGCTGTAGATAGAGTCTATGATTTATACAAACTAGCGGTAATACCGAATAGAAATCATCAAGTTCTAATACCTCCCTCTCCCTACATAGCGGTTCATGAACAGGATTCTATGTACATGGAGACAGAATGTCCGAAGGTCAAATCATGGCATCTCTGCGAGGAATCACTGAATCAGAAGATACAAAACCAACTTGACTGCACGTACCAGCTCATCACTTCGCAGCAGCTCAACCCGTCCTGTAAACACACGAGAGTGTTCCTAACTAGACCAGCAGTACAACAACTCGACAGCAGACAATACGTTATAAGTCTACCAGATCCGACTAAGATACAAACCTCCTGCGGCCAAGAACAGTTCAAAACGATCCAGGGAAGCTACCTTGTTGAAATCCCGCACAAATGCGTCCTGAAAACCCCAGATTACACCATTACCAACTCTAACGACCAGGTTGAGGGTCATGCATTAAAAATTATGGAACTACCAGACATTACTTCGATAGATGAAGTGCGAGCTCGGGTGCCATCTCCTTCACTGACCCTGAACTCTATTAATCTGGAAAACCTGCACGCCAGCGATAAAAAGATATCCTCGCAAATACCCGTGAATATACGCCAGATCGACCGCTTAAGCCTGTACCATACTACTATACCAGTCTACCTACTCATATTCTGCGCATGCACAGTCGCTGCCGGTATAACCAGTCGTCGCCTATTCATGAAACGATGCCGAACAAATACATTGGAAACCATCAAAACTGACGCTCCGGAAGCCATCAACCAGACACCAGATAAACCAAAGCTGCACCCCAGAAACATAGAAGTGAATCATGGCTCGGCAATATTCTCGAAGAATCTCCAATAGTTGCCTAGCTGAGGATGGAGGTGTTATATGCTTGCATAAGCAGCGACCGCCCAACTAGCCATGCAGGTGGTGCCGACTGCCGACTCAGCATTTCGCCACACCGTGCCCCGTTTCCTAAAAATACGAAAGCGATCGTCACTCTTGGTTCTCACATCGACCATTAGGCACCTGTTAAATATAATTAATTTTAATTGATTTATTTTAATCTTTTTGTAATTCCGTCATTAAAGGAATTAAAGTTAGCATTCTGGTTTATCTCGAATCCTCCGACTCCCAGCCTACATATTTCAGCCGATTTATCTTATGTGGCAACACCTACAAGGAATCATTTTTATAACAATGTTGACGGGTAGGCGGGTTGTCAGAGTTCCTAACGGCTATATTGGGAACGAACAGTTAAGTGCGGTTTTGTAGTGGTTGATTTGGAGGAAAACCAGGGTGAGCTCTTTCCATAATCACTTTCGATGCGTCCTATGATATTGTAACGATTTGGTATCATTTACACGTGTGTTCATGTGCTTACACAGATCGGACGATGATTGTTTATGATGCGATGTATTTATGTGCGTCCACAGGTCTCATTCTCTTTGGGAGGCGTATTGGTATACCATGTAGATGAATAAGGTTTTCCTACAGGTCGCGCATGTACGTGACCTGTTGGACACACAACACAGTTCTTAGTTGTGGAGTTCTTTAGTGTTAAAGGATTAGTTACAAGTGTAACAACAGGGTAGTTCGGTAGTCTAGGCTTCAGGCCATATCATCATCAGTCAAGGGTGCACCCGGGTAACTGGAACAATAGCGTGTGAATTGGGACAGTATCAATGGTGGTATGGGATGTATAAAAGGGGAGGTTGGAGGACCTTCTCGGGGACGAAAGTGCCCACACGTCATAGGGAGCTGGCACGCACGAGGCGGCAGCCCCTATGCCAGATATATAAAGGATTCCGCACGTTGTAAGGGTATGTTTATAGTTGCATATATGCTAATACAGGTGTCTTAGCTTGAGTGCTATAGGTTCTCATTCGCGGCCATGAGAGTGACCAGAAGTGGCTTCGCGACATGGTGGAGCATGCTGGGATCTGAGCCAGTCTTCATCTGTTTAACACTTTATTTGCCCCAGCTTCCTGCTCAACCAATGTTAAATGTAGCATGTGCATTATTGACTCAAAAACAGATAACTGTTCATAAAGATAATCTTAAGATTTAAAACCATCCACGAGAAAGAGATTAACATTATTAAATCTCTGTCTTAAGGCCCCGCACACTTAAGCGAGATGGAAGTGCGTGGTCGAAAGCGCGGATATCATGTTTTTTGGAATAGAAAGTAAGAAAATGAAGTTATTGTTCATTACTTTAAGAAGAAGATTATAAAATTTTATCTCTTTCTGATAAAAAATGGAGCAGTAAACTGGTCACAAGTGAAAAAATAGGGATGACTTTAGATTTATTTGTCTTTACTTTCTTATGTTAAAATTTATTTCTACGAAAACTATGTCACTTCTTATATCTTGCAGATTATGATTTCTATTTTCCAACACGAAAATTGTTACGTTATAAGGTATAAACTGGTTACTAAACAACTCATTTTTACCAAAATTTGAGATGTCAAGCCTTAATCGGTTTAAAAGTTTCTGACTTTTCAGAAAACATACTTACAGCAAACTATCACTGTATTATTTCATAAGTAAGCTTATGCAAAGGTTACAGTTAATACCAAGTTATATAACAGAACCATACCATTGATCAATGTTTAACATAAACATTTAAGACCTTTTAGACATCATAAGGAATTAACCTTCCATAAGTAGTACATTTTAATGTCATGTTACGATAAATAGGGTATGGGTACGGCTCTCAATCAAAAACAAAAATCAAAAATATTTATTGGTATCATACTAAAGTAGGTAAAAGTACATTCGTGGCTGGTTTGGACCTTATAGATGCAAAATATATAGCATTTGTATTGCTTACTGACTTAATGACAAATTATGGGATTATATACAAAATTATAATTATTCTAAACTATTCAATGAGCAGCATTGGTATATTTATTTGATTGTCAATAGATTTTCGTAACTAGCGCATCGGATTTTGATGCTATTTATTTACTACACGGGTTTACGGAGGTGAAAAGAATCAACTCCTTTTTTCTAGAAAAAACAAAGAGCAAAGCCTGGTCTTTCAGGTATGTAGGTACTATATGTGAAGGTTACGTTTTATTGAAAATATGACCTAAATGTTTTCTCGTGAATCGGATTCATTGTTCTGATTGCAATTAAGACGTCAGAGGTTCAAGGATGTACGAACTGAGAGGCTATAAGCTGCAGACACAAATAATAAATTGCGAATGAATAGTATCAATTTAACGGTTACAATTTACCTTTGGCAACAATCTGTGGTTTCCTATATTTTTTTGTTGTCAGGAGGAAGAAGTTTTAGGCAGTATGATGTTATTCTCAAGTTTCGTTTTGATTTCATCAGTGTATTTGTTTATAGGTACATTTATACCAAATAAATTACTGAAATCGATATATGTTGCTCATATCTATTTTACCATTTTATTGAAATCAAAAGAATGGTAGCATCCGAGGCATTCACTTGTTTGTTGTATTATTTGTATGTGGCAGTAGGCTTTGGTGCTGATTCACTATAATTTCGTTGGTTATTGTCAATGAGAGAACTGACAGCAATTCGATGGATCTGATTGATGTTGACTTCATTATTGTTTGGTTACCAGCAACTTATCTCAAGACCACTAGTGTATTTTAGGTCTGGCATCCGATCACGCATAGTTGCTATGATTTCATTACCAGGTTATGCCGCGAAGGATTAACTTTTAACGTTAAATAAGTTACTCGCAATTTTAACTCTGTCATTATCATCTTCTCCTAGCCGTATTCGGCCTCAGCGACTGCTAATCACTGCGGAGAGCGTCGCTGGTGCGCCCTCAGGTGACTAACATAGCAATTTTTTGCGGTCTGTCATAGAAAATCAAGGAAGTGTTATTTATTGACAGTTGTGATATATCAGACAATGGTGGTTTAAGAGTTAAAGAAGTGAGTTCAGACATATTATGAGTCGCATAGTGAATATACTGTGTTGGGTCGTGCGTGATGCTCAGCTGTGATGAAACAGGGAATGGAACAATGTTGTCAGTATGATACACAAATACTCCAAAATAATGTGTGGAGGTGGCCCTCAGGTACGAGAAAGTTACATGCACTAGGTTCCTATCGATTGTTAGGGGGCAGGGAAAAATTCATTTATCATAAAAAATATCATCATCACGTATCTGTCACTCAATAAATCAGGCGGAGTCTTGAAATTTAAACCAATGAAGATTCATCGGATACCTACGTGATACGTTGACAGTATTGTCAATTGTAATATTGACCATAATCAGCAGGTATTAATCATTTAAATGCGATAAATATAATAGTAAAATGATTACAATTTAATCATGAATATTATCCTACATACATGCGTAACCATAGCTACAACAAGTTACTAAATACAACAAGATGTACACCTAGAAATCGTAAACACTTAGCTTTGTTGACTCCGATACTATGCTCTGAATCAGGATGTAAAATGGGTATGAAAGCTTTGGTGCTTAGTTTCTTTTAATCCTTTAGCTATAAACCATTACTTACACGGTAGTGTCCAGAATTCTTGTATAAGTATATTCATTTGTGACTTGAAAGTAAATAGTCAGATAACTCACGTGACTTCGTTAAGTGAATCTCGCGAATCACGAATACGTTTTGTAGGTGCAACCGAAAGGTTCGGCTCGTGGATAGTGATTGAGCCACTGGCTCGTAAAACTACTGCCAATCTTGGTCTCAAATATATCTTATCAATTTAAATAGGTGCGGGTGATTACTTTAAAATTAAACGTAATCGAAGGCGGGGCGGGAATGAATTGCGATACTTTCGCCGATCAAAAACGTAAGACTTGACTTTGCCTTAATCTAGGGGCTTACTTGGTAGATCCTCGGTCTTCCTTAGGCCTCTGTACTCTGAAGAACTGGCCTTGCTGATAGAGAGCTCCTCGTGGCCCACTCGATTGCGCAAACACATCAACTCCTTGTCGTGATCACAAACTCCGATGTTGTCCACACAATAAACAACCCCGGGGCGAAATATCTCTCCAAAAAAACACGTTTAATTAATAAGGGCGGTGCTGCGGTTTAAGATGCAATAATTTGCTCCTGACCGTAGGAGTTTCAAGCGAAAACTGATTTCTTAATCATGGCCACCGTTGTCAACGTCCGTTCACGGTTGACCCCTAGATGGCGCGGTCGTGCTTAGTTCTGAAGGCGATTATCGCATTGGCTCAAACATAGCCCCGACCTTGAAAGGTTCCCTTTTCAAAATTAAAATAAGAATTTACTGACTTAAACTATATAGGTACATTTATTCTAAGAGGGCCGCTTAAACAGCTGATGAAAACTAAAGTTAAATTATTGTTATACCTTAACCTACTTAAACTACAGTTTTTGCTATAGCAGCCTAAGGGATATTAGATGGAAGTGGGCACAAACGTACTACCGGACGCTTATACGTACCATTTTTTGTTTTTACTAAGACCACTCTAATCGCACCATCTTTTCCCGGGAAAATCTCAGTAACTATGCCCAGTGGCCAGTGTAACGGTGGGGCGTTATCAGTGATAATAAGAACTACAGTCCCAACTGTTATAGTTCGCGAATCCGTGTTCCATTTCTCCCGTGATTGTAACGTATGCAGAAATTCCATGGACCAACGACGCCAATAAGATTGCACCAGGTTTTCGAGTAGGCTATAACGAGACAATCGATGGAGGCGTTCTTCAGTTATCTCCGCGGCGGGTAACGACCTTAAGGGTACCGTATTCAAAAAATGTGCCGGCGTAAGCGGCGCTGGTTCCGAGGGATCGGCGCTTAACAATCCTAAAGGTCGCGAGTTTAGCACGGCTTCAATTTGACACAACAGGGTATACAACTCGTCGTAAGATAATATTTGAGCCCCGATCACTCTGAACAGGTGAGTCTTAAATGATTTTACAGCAGCTTCCCAGCTGCCTCCCCAGTGTGGGGCGTTTGGTGGAATAAATTTCCATTTTATTTGATTATCTAAGAGCTCCCGTTTAAAAGTCTCAGAAAAGCCTTGTTTAAGGAGATTCTTTAAATGAGAGACAGTTCCAACAAAATTTGTCGCATTGTCCGAATAAATCGTATCTACTGGACCTCGGCGAGATATAAAACGTTTAAGCGCGTTAAGAAACGTCTCCGAGCTTAAGTCCGAGCATATCTCCACATGAGTACCGCGCGTAGTCAGGCAAATAAAAACACAGACGTACACCTTAAGACTTTTAGCACCGCGTTTCCGAACCATGGTAACGTGGAGGGGTCCACATAGGTCAACACCCGTATGTGCAAAGGCCTTGGAAATTTGAAGCCTACACTCTGGCAAGTTTGCCATTGTAGGAGGGGTTATTCCTTTCGGACGTGCCTTGAAACATCGCACACATGATTGGACTCTGGAGCGCACAATAATCCTAGCGGATAATATCCAGTAACGGAGCCTTAACAACGAAAGCAAATGCCTTTCGCCTGCATGACAATTTTTGCGGTGGGTATAATCTATAATGAGGTTAACGACGTGATCTTTTCGCGGTAGCAAAAATGGATGTTTGTGGTCGAAAGTAAGATCACTGTTCTCCAACCTGCCACCTACTCTCAATACACCGTCAGTTAAAAAGGGCCTAAGCTTTTGAATAGCCTTCGAGGCGTTATCTTTGCCAGCCCGACCAGCCTCCACATACTCAGGAAAGTGCACAGATTGTATTGCCTTGATCGCGGCTAGCTCCGCTGCTCTCGTGTCATCTACTGTGACAGAACCTTTAGAGGGCAGCAATTTCGCGAAACGTAAAACGTAAACGATCACGCGAAGATATCTTAGCCAAGAGGAAATTCTTTTCGACAACATATACAATATAGGCTCTTCAGCTAACTGGGTGGTAGCTGGTAGGGCTATGATTTTTCGTTCCGGCATTTCCGCCTCCGAGCTCGCAACGAACGGCTTTATAGGCCACTTGGAGTGTTCCAATCGCGCCCAAGATGGACCTTGCAACCACAGAGGATGTGTCAACAACTGCGAGGGTGTCAATCCACGCGAAAGGCAATCACTTGGATTCTCTTTTCCTGATACGTGAAAGAAACAATCAGGTGTCAAATTCTTTTGTATCTTTGCTACACGATTCGCAACGAAAATTTTCCATCTATGGGGACTCGAGTGAATCCAGTGCAGAGTCACGGTCGAATCCGAAAAGGCGTATATACGGCCAAGCAAAATGCGAGAGCCATAATGGTCCATAACTACCCGGACCAATTTTGACATAAGATGTGCCGCGCACAGCTCCAAACGGGCCAAGGATACATTTTTTACGGGCGCCACCTTCGATTTCGCGCACAAAAGGCGAACTGATATGCTTTGTTCAGTGGTTACATGTAGGTACAACACCGCACCATAAGCCTTCTCACTAGCATCTGCAAAAGCTAAAAGCGAGATCGTGCATGAAGGCGTTACACCTATGTGACGCGGTATTCTCATTTCGCTTAAAAAATGTAATTCTCTAACAAAGTTAGTCCACGCATCAATGATAGCTGAAGGCGGGGTCTCATCCCAATCAATCTTTTCTAACCACAGCTGTTTTATCATGAGTTTGGCGTATAGGATAACCGGAGCTGCAAACCCTAAAATGTCCCATAATCTTGCCACCACAGATAACATGTTACGTTTGGTGCATCGTTCCAGGTTGGAGTTCACTTCGAATGAAAATGAATCAGACCGCGGCTCCCATTTTATACCTAAAACCTTTTGAGAGGACCCATCATCAAACTTAACCCAACTCGGGTGTAAGTACTCTTCCGGTAAGGCCTTGAGGAGCTCTGACGAGTTACTCGACCATTTCATCAAGTCGAAACCCCCAGCCTTGAACATCTCGATGAGCTGTACCACCGTCTCGGCAGCTATAGCTTCAGACTGCGCACTAGACGCCACATCGTCCATATAGTAGTCGCCTTGTTTAATAAGTTCGGCCGCGCGTGGATACTGAGGTCCTTCGTCTGACGCCAATTGCTGAATGGTGCGCAAGGCTAAATACGGGCTAACGGACAAACCAAAACAAACCCGCTCAAATTCGTATAATTGTAATGGGTCGCCCGGGTTAAACCTATACAATATTCGTTGAAACTTCCGAAACTCGGGGTGTACCCGAATTTGGAGGTACATTTGTTTAACGTCTGCACAAAATGCGACGGGAAATAATCTGAAGTTTAAAAGCACTTGAAATAAATCCGACTGTAGGTTAGGGCCTGGATTCAAAATCGAATTCAGCGATACGTTTTTATCAGTAGGGGCGCTCGCGTCCAGCACCAAACGCAATTTGGTGGAAATTTTATCATTTCGCGCTACGCCGTGGTGAGCTATCACGTATCCTTCCTCCCTCTTATCCTCTGTCACGGGATTCAAATAACCCTTTTGTAAGTACTCCCGCACAATGTCATTATATGCAGCTCGCAAAGGCGGTGCCGAACTAAATTTTCTTTCTAGTGACAAAAAACGTTTCTCTGCGGTGACTATTGAATTTCCGAGTACCTCGGGGCGACTCTTAAATGGTAAAGCTACCGAGTATCGTCCTAAGTCATCCCGTGTGGTAGTATTCTTGTAGTTTTCCTCACAATCTTGTTCATCAGTGCTCATAAAACTAGATCTACAGGTGGGCACTTCTTCTAACTCAAAGAATTGTTCTACTAATTTATTTAGCGGAGCCTCCGTAAATGCACACAACACCACCGATCTCGGTCTAGACGATGCTACTGCTAAGGGGACCGTTCCCATCAACAAGAACCCAAGCGTAGACTGCACCGCGTTAGGTAAGCCGCTTGGACCTTGAACCCGACCTGTCATAAGCAAGGATCCAAATAAATCCGCTCCAATAAGCAAATCAATATCCCCGGGGATATGGAAAGAGTCATCCGCGAGCGGTATTCCGGAAAGGTATGTCAGCGCGGCACGGTCAACTGGAGCGGTAGGTAAACAAGCCGTCACGTGATCCACTACAAGCGCCTGAATATCATACGCTACGTCGCTCGTATACGTCGATCGAATCGTTAGCTGTGCCTTTCCTTTAGTAGAATTACACGTACCTCCAAAACCGTTCACGATTGTCGGCAATTCTTCCGTCGCATAATCTAATGATAGCCTATGGCAACAGGCGGCAGTTATGAAATGGTTTTGGGAACCACTATCAATCAAGCAACGAAGATAGTGTAGTTCTCCATATTTGTCTACAGCGGTCACTTTCGCGGTAGCTAACAATACTGTCGAGAATTCACGCGAGATATTTGCTTGTAAATAATTATGTGATACCTGCACATTATTAGTTTCTACGGGCGCGGGAACGGGCGAGTCTAAGTACGCGGGCGAGTCCACATCCACACTCGCGAAAGGGCGCGAGGGCGAGCGCGGGGTAGGCGCGGGGAGCGAGCCGTGCGCGCCGCTACAATGACAATCCATGCGGCCGCCGCCGCCGCCGCCGCCGCCGCCGATCGCTGCTTCGCCATGTGTCACAACCAACGGAGGAACAGCTATCTCAGTTGTGGTTAGCGATGTCGAAACATTTTCCACGAAATGTAATAACGAATGGTGTGTATTGGCATTACAGCTATCGCATACTTGAATAGAGCGGCAATTCCCACTTTTATGTTTATGGCTAAGGCATCTTACACACGCACTGTGCCTTTTAACTGCATTGAAACGCTCACGCGGGCTTAACCTTTTAAACTCCTTGCATTGATAAAAATGATCGTGGATTTGACTGCATAGGTCGCACGGAACTGAGTTTTCCGTGGCCGTTACGAACGATTGAGTACGCTTCGCGTTCGCCTGTTTACCAAATTGCCTTAGCGAGCGCGCGGTCGGAGTTGAACCTGCTACATTTAAACTTGGGTCCCCGCGGCGTTCCAATATTTTTGCTTGTTCCTTAACGAATGTAAGAAAACTAGCATATTTAGGCAGTTTCTCTGAACGTACTGAATTTTCAAACATACGCCCGGTTTCGGGATCGATTTTCTTTAAGGCTAAGTACAAGAAAATAAATTCTTTCTTGTCTGATATTTCAAGTTTATCAAAGGCCGCGGCCGAGGTTACGAAACAATCTACAAAGTCGTTTAACCCTTTCGCGGTCGGCGATTCCAATTGTCTAAAGTTGAACAGTTCGTCCAAATATGACGTACCTAACAACCTTACATCTTCATATTTATCTACCAGCGTATCGTAAATTAATTTGTAGTTTTCACCACAAGCAACAATTCCTGCTATCGTGGCTAACGCCTTGCCCGATAGTTGGCCGCACAGGTAAAATACCTTCTCCGCATTTGAAAGCGACTCATTATGGTGCACTGTACTATTGAAGCATTCGATAAACGAAGCAAACTTCTTTTGATCGCCTTCAAACGTTTGGAGAACAATAGGAGGGAGCTTTAAATTTGGTTTCAGAGGTGCACGCACGATCGCCGCCGCAGCGTCGGGCTTAATTAAAGTTAATTGCTTTATGACATGATGAATGTGTGAAAACATTTCCTCAAAGGCCTCCCATGTTTGAAACGCGGGCACATACTCTTTATCTGCCTGCATACGAGCTGCATTTACCTGTTCTACCAGCTGATTAAATTCCGAACGTAATGTATCTACCGTGGCCGATTGCGACAAAAACCGTTCCTGTTTTTTGGCCGTTTCAACGTGCAACGACATGTCATAGATGCTTTGAATTCTACCGAAATACGCTTGTACTCGAGATTCTAATAACTTAATATTAGGCCCGACGTCTTGGTCTGCCTTTGGCGGCATTTTATTACCAGTATGCAAACACGGTAGGTATATAAGTGGTACCTATATTGAAACGCAAATACGCACTATATTGAATATGATACAAATAGTTATTGCAAAAGAATACCAAGCTTTATTCAGGAACGGTCACAAGTGTATCAACTAATTAAGATTAAGACTATTTAAATTCAAACACGTATCTAAGTCGCTAGGTAGGTAGGTGTATTTACTAAAACACAAACAACTGACCGCGCGATCAGTGGCCAAACGAGTGCAGGCGATTCTATGCCTTGCTGCCTAATACTACTAATTATCTTTATGTATGACCTAGACCTAACGTCTTATACCGATTGCTCGTAAAGTTATAAGCAACTATAACGATGAACGTTTTGTTTTATTACTTCTAATTTTATTATTACTAAGCTCGCGCGTAATTCTTATAAAATAGTGTAGGTAAGAATGGAACACGAATGTCGGAGCCTACTTCTGAGCGAGCGCGTATGTATATACCTACTTTTTTAACCAAAGATGCACGATTTGTGGTATGTAGGTACTCAATCTATCTGAATTGTGTAGGTACTAGGCACGTATCGAGCGTTCGGTATTGAATTAATTTGGATTGGTACTAACTGTAACGAGACAAGTACCCTTTTTAGGTTAGTTTGGTATGAAAATGTATTTTAAACATTGAACTGATAATCCAGGGGTGAAGGACCATTAAATGATTGAGCCACTGGCTCGTAAAACTACTGCCAATCTTGGTCTCAAATATATCTTATCAATTTAAATAGGTGCGGGTGATTACTTTAAAATTAAACGTAATCGAAGGCGGGGCGGGAATGAATTGCGATACTTTCGCCGATCAAAAACGTAAGACTTGACTTTGCCTTAATCTAGGGGCTTACTTGGTAGATCCTCGGTCTTCCTTAGGCTGTACTCTGAAGAACTGGCCTTGCTGATAGAGAGCTCCTCGTGGCCCACTCGATTGCGCAAACACATCAACTCCTTGTCGTGATCACAAACTCCGATGTTGTCCACACAATAAACAACCCCGGGGCGAAATATCTCTCCAAAAAAACACGTTTAATTAATAAGGGCGGTGCTGCGGTTTAAGATGCAATAATTTGCTCCTGACCGTAGGAGTTTCAAGCGAAAACTGATTTCTTAATCATGGCCACCGTTGTCAACGTCCGTTCACGGTTGACCCCTAGATGGCGCGGTCGTGCTTAGTTCTGAAGGCGATTATCGCATTGGCTCAAACAGATAGAATACGTGGATAGACTTCAGACTTGAGTATAATCAAGTGTTATGGTTAAACAAAGATTTGTAATTATGACTGTTTTGAATATTTCGTTATTGGACTCTCGTGCAGAGGCAAATGTTAGATTTCAGATTTTAGATTATTTATTGAAAATTGTACATCTCATTTACATGTCTAAATATATAGAATTTACAATTTTAGGAATGTGTTGGGGTCAATGATCATTCTGAAGAACCTCATTTACAGTGTAGCACAAAGGGTCAGTAAACTATACTCAAGTTCCTAGTTTTTTGTAAATGAGGCAGTACCGTGCGAACCTTGCCATGCACCGGCGCGAAGATTTACCCCTGAAAATAAAATCGAGTAGATACAATTTACTGAGAGACAATATAGGTGCGAGTCTAGACAGTGCGTAGCACGCGGCGGACAGCTTGTCACATACATACGAGTAGTCAATGTATAATGACCTGATGAGACCCTGAATCGATCATGAAGTCAATAGATAGATAGATCGTTTATTTGCTTGAATCATGGTCATTATGAGTGTTACATTTCAATTTATAGTCCAGCACAATTCTGCCGGCTAATGGCGTGCAAATATTTAAAGAAAATCGTCACATACATTTAGGGAATGCAATTACCGGGCAAATTTCACTACCGGTAAATTATCGACTTGAGTGAGGCATTACCGGTTAACCGGTAAATTACCGGTAAATTATATTTGGCTAATAAGTAGCGTTGTTTGACGTTTATTTATCGTAAAATAAGCTATTATACAGTATAAAGAGTTATCATGTGCCGTAAATGCCGTAATAAGCAGATTCTTTAATATTTAAAACTTGCTCAGTGGTAGGAGGGCAAAAAACACAACTGAAAAAGTTCCTTGGGGATTAGTAGGTAGGTAAGAATTGTCCCCAGTTCTACAGAAACTAAAAGCCCACTTAGTAGTCTAAAATAATATTTCACTAAATAGATGTTTCTACGGGCTTCAAGAGACGTATATATAAAAAAAAACAACCATACCTAGATCAAAAAGAGTTGGATAGAGAAAAGGGTAGTAATAGTAACAATACATTGTATTTAAGAGCGTTCGTACAAACGGACTTTTTCTAGGAGTGGAGCTCATGGGGGTTCCAAATTGCGGCATTGGTTTAGCAATTCGGAGGGCTATATCTGTTACCTTAGTTCTGCTGCGGAAACCCTCATTTCTAATGCGATCACGCAGATAAACTCCGAGCATAGCCATCTTCATTGCCCTTTGGGTGACTTCTAGCCTTCTATTGAGGCCCATAGTGAGCGACTACATTTCAGGTGCCACATATTATGTCATCACTGGCAACACACACTGGTCAAACCGAGCCGACAGGACTGAAACTGGACAGTCTGTCATAGGTATATATAATCGTCTACAACTCTGAGCGTTAAGCGTCTGATTGTAATGGGAGTTGGCACGACGAGTTGGGATTTGACATGATCTTTGTCTTATCCATGTTCATCTTTAGACCGACTCACTCGGGGGCTTTACTGAGGTCATCGAGCATCGTACCAAAGTCTTCCATGGTATCAGCCAAGACTACTAAATAGTCAGAAATTCGAATGTGAGTGATGTACTCGTCGTTGATGTCTGCCTAGGGTTTGCAAGATCCGTTAATATTTTGGATCCGGATATTTCGGATATTTCAATTCAACAGATCCGGATATCCGGATCTTTCGGATAATACGGATCCACAAGGTTTTTTTTTGTATAAAGTAGGAATTGTAAGTTTAAATCAAGAAAAAAACGGCTACACCACCGTATACCTGAAAGATTTTAAATAGGTACGCAATACCGAGGTCATAAAGAGTATAAACTTCTTTTTTTTATTCAACTTTTTATTTACAACTACAAACTAACCGGCAAAGTGAGAGTTACGTCACTGAAAACTGTCACTTGAATAACAAGGGGTAATCAACGTAACGTTCCAAACACGCGTTAGCTATCGAACTGTCATTTTCCCACATAAAATTTGACATGTAGATCTACCTTACGTGCGTACAATGCGTTACGTGATTGACCACAGCAGGTCAAGTTAACTCCGTATCGTACATATATTTCAATGAGCTCTATGTACCGGAGTTAATTCAATAGGGTTGTAACTAGGTATCAAACCTAGGAGGAGAAATTGACAATGTGATCCGGACGAGGGAAAAGGTGTTTGTCTAGCAGGGGGCATTCCTTTAGGCAAGACTGTGTCTGGATATGGCAAAAACGGTGAACGGGCATTAATATAGCGTACCATGCGTATTATATTACATGATCATATTATAGGTCAAGATCATCATACTAAAAATTTAAAAAAGTATTACAAGTATTAAACGTAGGTATTGTTGCTGCATTTACTTTTTACTTCCTGGGTCAACTATACTTCTTAATTATTTCTATAGGTTTATTTAACTAAACTAATCCCCTTATTCATAAAACTTAAAATGGCTGCTAAATAAAATGTGCTTTGTCCACTTCTTACGAACACAAATGTCAAAGTGACAGATAAGGACAAACGAATTTTAACGCCATTTTAAATAGTTAAAATAGGCTTTTTGAACGTTTATGAATACGGGCGTAAGTCTTTAGTAGGTAGCTATATAGGTAACATTGGATTTATAATAATTACTTTGTGTCTTTGCCTACGGTGAATTAGTGCATTTAAATCAACGCCAACTTTCACCATGAAACTGCGGCATTTTTACTTGTTTGTAGTATGTAGGTTTGATTCGTTTTTGTGACTAATAAATTAAAAACAAAAATAATCTGGTCTGGGATGATGAAGTGGCGAATAAAAACAGAGATTGAGTTATCTACCATTCGGTTTTCAGCGTGGACTCGGTTAAAACATCATTTTGTAGCCGTATTTTCGGTTTTCATTGTTGTATTTTAAGGATCCGTAATATCCGAAAGATCCGGATCCAAGAGCCTGTAAGATCCGGATCCGAAATTCGGCGGATATCCGGATATTTCGGATATCCGGATATCCGGATTGCAAACCCTATGTCTGCCTTCTTGTCTTGCCAGAGTCTTGAAAAAATCCTTAAGTGCAGCGGTGAACAGTTTTGGGGAAATAACATCTCCTTGACTGACTCCCCGCTGCAGCAGAATAGGTTACGCGTTCAAATCCTGGAGTCGGACTGACACATTGGCGTTTTCGTACAAACACTTCAATACTGCTTCAGGCTATGGAAGAGTGTGGTATAGCGGGCCCGCTACAGGGGTGGCTCTGCGCGTATCTCGGGGATCGAACCTTGCGCACAGCCGTGGGAGACGAGTGCGGTGCGCCCGCGCACGTCTCCTGCGGCGTGCCGACCGGGTCAGTGATCGGGCCTGTTGGGTACATAGTACATGTCAACAGCATGTGCAATGTTGTCAAAAATTGTAGCGTCTATATGTATGCAGATGATACCTGCCTCGTATATGCGGAAACAGATCTGAATCTCATAGAAAATAGAGTACAGGAAGACCTCACTAACATTATAAAATGGGCACACGATAATGGTATCATAATAAACATCACAAAAACAAAGTGTATGTACATACGGTCACCGTACTGCAGAGGTACCTATAGGTCGCCTCGCATTGTGGGGCACACCTTCGAGTGTCTCCACAGTGCGCGGCTGGCCGGGGTCGCGTGTGGCTGCGCCTGCGCCGAGCTGCAGGTGGTGGAACAGTACAAGTACTTAGGCCTGCTTATGGACCATAAGTTCACATGGCAACCGCATGTCAACAGTGTGTGCAATAAGTTAAGATCGGTGCTTGTAAAGTTCCACCATCTGAAGTTTGTACTAGACAAGGCTACTATGTATACAGTGTACTATGCGCTCGTAGACTCACTTTTATCCTATGGATTGACAAGCTATGGTCGGACATTTAAGACTTACTTAGACAAAATAAAAGCGTTACAGATACGATTCATGAAACTAATGGTTGATAAGAAAACAAAAATAGAATGTAAAAATAACACCTACGAACAGCTTTTCTTAGAATGTAAAATATTGCCAGTCCATAAAAAAGTAATGTTGTTGTTGGCTGTGGAACAATTTAGTAACGACGAGTTTAAACAACCTATTGGTACTAAAAGGCTTGTTAGAAACAGAGACAGAGATAAACTAATATTGCCTAGGTTTACTAATTATTATGGCCAAAGACATAGAAAGTACCTAGTTCCGAAAATATATAACGACCTGCCGTCCGAGACAAAGAGTGCAACTGTCACAAAAGAAAGTAAGCGACGTCTTATTAAATACATTAAAAAATGAAATTCAGCTGTCTTACGTAACTTTATAGATTCCTTTAATTGTATCTAGCATAAGTAATACCGTACGTATATATTACTATTCATACAGCTTTTAGCTAATAATATGTAAAATCAATTAGGAGCGTTGTTTGCCAACAAACCGCATTGTGGTTTGGCAGATTAATTGTACCTATGTAAATTTAGCTATAAGCCTTAAAGAGAGAATAATTAAAAAAAAAAAAAAAAAAAAAAACTTCGATATAGCGGTAGTCAACTTGGCACCGCTGGAGAGACTAAATAGTACAACCCAGGTTTCAATCAAATCGAAGGCTTTCTCGTGGTTCGCCAACGCTAAGCATAAGGGCAGGTTATACTAGTCTTATGTATAACCTGACGGAGCGTATGGACGTGGTCTACGGTGCTAAATCATCTCCGGGAACCGGCTTGTCCGGGAGGCTTGAAATCATCTAGCCTGCGTACGAGACGATTTGTAATGACTCTCGAAAACAGTTTATAAACATGGCTCAGAAGTCAGATGGGTTGGTAGTTCTTCAGCAGGGTGTTGTCACCCTTTTTGAAGAGAAGCACCACCACACTTCTGTTCCTTGCGTTTGGCTTTCTCCCTCCCAGTAAGACGAAGAGAGGTATTTCTTTGGATTGTAATGATGAGTATACCTCTTAAGTATTTAAATAAGTTGTCTCTATTGTACTTATTCAAACTGATCTTGATTCATATTTTATAAAACGGTACCGGGAACGTGTTTATATTTTAAGAAGCTTCTTCAAAAGATTGCATAAATTTGATCCTAAGTAAGAGAACTGAGGTAAGATAACGGTAACAAGTTTAGTCAATTCACATTTTTACATGATAAAGATTATTGAGGTATAATCATGACTATGAAGCATTAACAATCGTTAAAATGTAGTATTTTACTAATAATTTGTGTTTCGGTAAATTACCGGTTTTGATTTTAATTTACCGGTAATTTACCGGCCTCATATTTAATCAATTTACCGGTTAACCGGTTAGCCGGTTAACCGGTTTGCATTCCCTACATACATTACAACAATTACAATTCAATAATATTCAACATAATAACAAAGTCCAGTATAATAATAACTAAAATAATTCCATTGTCATAGTTATCAAAACGAATTTTACTTAATATTTACTGTGCGTACTTAGTATACCTACAGTTTGTTGTTTTAAGGAAATCTTGGAGCGAATAAAAGCAATTTTTGGTCAACCAGGCGCTCAATTTCCTACAAAAACTATTGTGAACCATGTCCGTGATTTCTTTCGGTATGGAGTTATAAATTAAGCAAGCCATGTAGTAGCAGTTTTTGCGGTAAATTTCTAGTCTTGGAGCTGGCATAGACAAGGTAGTATGCGTAACTGCTCTACGATGAGAGTTGTCATTTAATTTAAATAGTGACATATTGGACTTTACTTATTTGGCAGTTTCAAAAATATATATGCTAGGCACTGTCATAAACTTATTTTTTATAAAGATTTGTCTGCATGAGTCTACATTTCTGAGACCCCAGATTGCTCTAAGGCATTTCTTTTGGGCAATGAATACTCTATTTGCTTCGGAGCAACTTCCCTATAGTACGATCCCATATCGTATTTGGGAGCAAATATAGGCGTGATAAACCGAGATGGCTGTCGCTATTAGCTAAGGAATCGGGATGCGTCTACCTGAGGCACAATGGTGTTATTGGTAGTTATGTTTAGTGGGCTGTGTTTCAGTTTTAAAGTGCATTAGTGTAAATGCATAATGTTCATTATCAATCAGGTTTATCAGACACAGTTCACACAGTTAATACACGATGTGGAAGCCGATGGTCTAACGCCTCTCTGAGAGGCAAATCATAGAGCCTAAGTGATTCTGCATCTGACACTTGCAAAGCAATTTGCATGTCTAGAAATATGGCTATTCGGGCACCTAATAGTGAGAAACACTAGGTAATATCCAATAATATGTACAGGCTTCGTAGACACGTCATTACTGTCGCAATGCGTGTACACACGACATATAAGAAGAATAAGAATTTTTATTAATTCACACATAGGTTAACAGTATTACACCAAATCACTTATGTGGTACCTACAAAATACATAACATAACTAAAGATATTTATACACACTTTATGCAAAATTTAAAACATACGGTAACGATATAAAACAATAAACAAAAACTAAAATAAACTCATAAACAACTTCAACAAGAAACATGTCCCAGTTTAAATCTAAACTCTGTTATGCGATAAGAATGTTAATACTTTTCTACAGAACACACCAATACTGTCAGCAAATATGTCTATACCGTCGGCTTCCTGTATTATATGGTTTAGAGCTGTGCGCGCTCTGGCAGTAGGAGCGTTCGCACCGCGCCTCGTGCGCTCGCCGGCTACAGCGAACAGCCGCCGCGGGCGCCGCGCCGCCACCGCGCCGCCCGCGCCGCCCGCCGCGCCAACCGCCGGCCCACTCGCTCGCGGCACCTGCAGGCCCATGCGTTCCAACACGGACGCGTTGTCTACTCTATTATTTAGCAGCTGGTAATAGTGTACTATATGTATAAATTTTCTCCGAGTCTCAAGCGTGTGAAGGCCAGTCATTCCCGAAACAAACAGGGATGGGTACATGAACGGATAGTATCCGTATCGTCGCTTGTAGATATGCCTGGCGAATTTCTTTTGGATTTTCTCCAACATTGTGCTGTATTTGATCTCATGCGGATCCCACACTACTGCACCGAATTCAAGTCTACTGCGGATATACGCATTGTATAGCATGATTGCGACTTTGGAGGTCGAAAATTGGGAAGCTATCCTCATTATGAATCCCAGCGTTTTAGATACCTTTTTGCAGGTCTTCGTAATATGTTGTCTAAAGTCGAGTTGGGTGTCCAGAGTAAGTCCTAAGTCTCTTATTTCGTCGGTCCGTTGAAGTGGGTTGCCGCGAAGGTTGTACTCAGTAGCGATTGGTGAGCGGAGTCTAGCAAAAGTAATATATTCACATTTCGAGGCGTTAAAGTCCAGTCTATTGTTATCACCCCATTCAGCAATAGCGTCTATGTCATTCTGTAGACGTACTCGGTCATTGTCGTCCCTAACACGGTGGAAAAGTTTTATATCATCTGCGAACATTAGACATTTAGCCGTGCTGACGGCGCTCGGCAGATCATTAATCATGATTAAAAACTGGGTAGGCCCTAGCGTGCTGCCTTGACTTACACCAGAGCGAGTGTAGTATGTTTGAGACTCGAATCCAGTAAGTTTGACGTATTGTTTCCGATCTTGTAGATAACTGGCAAAGAATTTTAAGAGCCTAGGTATAAATCCTATATCTGCGAATTTGCGCAGCATATGATTGCTGTTCCTACAGGTACTAAATATGAAACGGAGAATGCTATTTAATGACATGTTTGTATAATCTTAAGATGACGAGAAATATTTTGGACTTTACAAAGGAAATGATTAGTACTAAATAACCCTGATGTCATATGTAGCAACAAAGCATTCCAGCAAAAGTACCTATATGTATGGAGCGGCTAACCTAAGTAATGGGTCATCAGATCTCATCATCCTCTTAGCGTTGACCCGATGGTACCAGGGACCGCTTTGACACCTACTCCCAAAATTTGGCGTAGGCACTGGTTTAACAAAAGCGGCTTCATATGGCGTCCCAGCCCAACAGGAGAACAAATAATTCAGTGTCCTACAGACAATGATCATACTCAATCTAATATCTGGACAACAGCTCAGAAGACTCAAACCTGGACATCCGCAGACAAATAGCCTTGGAGCCGGAACGACTATATTTTAGATAAGATTGCTGTTAGACACTAGTTTTTAGTGTTACCTCAAGAAGCTAAACTTACGAAACATAACGCTTCCTTCATCAGAAGAATGTCAGCAGACCGCGATGAATAGCAGAAAGGAGTTCAAGTTTGGGACTTCATTTCTACAATCCAAAACACGATCAACAAAGGCATTCAACATGGACTTAAGTAACTAAGTACCTGACTGTCCCCATGTTACTACACGTCATACATAAGCTTCATATGGCGAACTTGCCTTTCGATATGAATATACCTGCTCGTAGGATAAGCTGACGCCGACTGTATGCAAGGATCAAAGAAATTTACGCGTTAATATTGATGTATTGTATAATTTGTTGTACCTTTTACGAGTTGGTACATATTTTTTTTATGGACAGCTACGAGCTAGAATTCAATCAAGAAACATTCTTTCATCATTCCTAGAGATGTTCTTTAAATGATACTCAAACATAATTCATTCGTTTTATAGATTTGAGAAGGCGTTTAATCATATCGCATGTGGTATCTCACGAGGCAGTACTAAGGCGACAATATCAAGGTACCAGGGTACCAGTGTTGTACTTCTTTACAAAAATTACATGGTTAAGTATTAAAAACAGTATTGAAAATGCAAAAACTATACACAAATATGGATATAAATTTAAAACTGAGATGGAGATTAGTTAAATGCTATGTGTTGTCAATCCTTGTGTATTGTGCAGAGGCTTGGACTTTAAATAAATCGACAAATATAAAACTGAATGCATTTGAAATGTGGCTATATAGGAGAATGTTGAAAATCTTGTGGACAGACAAAGTATCAAATGAAAGAGTATTGAACAAAATGAAGAAGAAAATGGAGCTTGTAGTCAACATAACGAAAGAAAACAGCATATTTTGGCCATATTTACAGAAACAAGAAATAATAACAAACATAATAGAAGGGAAAATAAAAGGTAGAAGAGGCAAAGGAAGACCTAGAATAACGTGGTTGGGAAATATAAGGGACTAGACCGGTACTATTGACGCCGCTACTCTTGCTAGGACGGCGAAGAGCAGGGAAGAATTTCGCATGATGATCGCCGACATCTGTTAGAATATTGCACCCTAAGAAGAAGAAGTATTAAAACCCGATGGTAAAGGTAAAAGGTTTGAAATCAGTGGTCCGCTGCATGAACCTTCCATCCTCAACCTTAATTTAAACAGCATCATGGATTTCTTAAAAACCGACATCAAAATCATCGCATTTGATTATTGATTATAGCAACGACTGTTCTTCCAATCTTAGGAACTGCAGAAAAACGAGTGAAATTTTTTGTCTCCTGGATGAAAACTCAGAACAGATATCATGTGTGCACGGCAAGGATAATGACATTAATAACAAAACTTAACGTCCACTAAAGTTTTAAAGTAGCTTCAATCAAAGACAACCGTCTCTAAAACCCGTCTGCGATGGTGCGGACACACTCAAAAAGGAGAAAAAAGACCATAATATCAATAACATTGCACTTCGCCTTCCCGAACATTCCAGAGGAAGAGGTATACCAAAATCCACGTGGTAGTCCAATTTTAGAAAAAATGTAATGTGAAGAACCTGGTCGAAGAAAAGACAACCCATAATCGATCGCGCTGTCGCAAACTGACTAAGAGACCAGACCTTACATAGGTGTTAAAAGGGAAGGAAAGGAAAGCGAAACTAATACCATTAGTATAAAATTTAAACGGAAGTCACTTATACTGATGTGACAGACACAGTGCATGATTATAAACTAAAGAGTTTAAGCGGTTGAGGGGTAGCGAATATTTGAACAAGTTTAACATCAATAATAACCGATACACTGTACGAGGAGGCATGATAAAACGTCGCACGGTCATAAGAACTAAATTTAATGTAATGGCGCCTATTGACCGTGTGCGAGGATTGAAGATACGCAATATCGCAAAGCCTAAAATCTTATCGGAAATCACATGTTGAAGGACACCCGTCATACTATATGGCGCTCTCGGTGGCTCGTGGCAGAGGAAAAGAATATGAAGAATACAAGCAATAGTCGAAAATTATGATTTTCATGAATTCAGCTCAGAAACAAAGTCTTTATTTAAAACTCAACCAAAAATGATGACTTTTGGTATCCTTCAAAGCCAACATATCATTATTACACTTTAGGAGTGCTCAAGTTACTGGTTTGGCAGTGCTCAAAACAGCTTCACGATCGTCAGAACAGTTTCGCGACGCTCAGAAGTCTGGATTTAGCGGTCCTCAGAACAGTTTTCGTTGGGCTCAGAGGCCTAGGTAAGCAGTCCTCAGAGCAGTTTTGTAGGGCTCAGAGGCCTAGGTTAAGTTGAGCAGTCCTCAGAACAGTTTCCATGGTGTTCAGAATTATTTTTGGTGGTCCTCAGACTCGAGCACAATTGAGCGTTTTCAATAGTGCTACAACAATACAGGTTATTTTGGCAATGCTCAGCCAATTTTGGATTTTCGCTCAGAATAAAATGGGCTGTTAAAGATCAGATTTGAGGCTGAGAAAAATATTTCTCACGGTCGGTAAATGCTTGACTTGACCACTGATAGTGGAGCATTGGAGTCGAAAATCACCGTAGCATACTACTTTCATTGTTGAATTAAAACGTATACAACTGCGCGTAAAAAATAGGCAAGATCCGTGCAGATATAGCCAAATGTGTACAGTGAAACTTTGACGTAACTGGGACTTCAAGGAACCGGCAGATGTGTCTCGCTTAAAGAAGTATTCCACTTAACAAGTGTCCCAGATATCCAATTGTATTAATATCTGTCTCATTTACGGAGGGTTCCATTAATACAGGTGAGATAAGAGATTATTTTCATTACAGAGGTGCGATTATTAAATGTATAATAAAAAAGTTAGTAAACAGAAATAATTAAGCACGTTTCTATTAACAGTACATAAAGGCATACAGAATCCGTCAATCAAAATAGAACACAAAAATTTTATAAAAAAAAAAAAAAAAAACATTTATACAAATTAAAATAAACTGTAAATTTGTTTTGTGTATTTTGGAAGTAACTTAAGGTCATTTAGCCAAGAATGAGGAAACAAGACGAAAATGAATCAACAATAAAATACGAGTTATAGAGGTAATAAATTAACGTTATCTAAGTTATCGAGGTATAGGTACGTACTTATGAAATAAATCAAAAACAATTTTACAAAAGTATTTTTTTAATATAGTCTTAGTAAAAGAGGTAAAATACACTCGCTGTCTCATTTATAGAGGTAATAAAATCGAAAGCATTAAAGAAAAGAAGAAGAATTAAAGATTAGTTTGTGGTGGTTCGTATTTTATTTAAGAGTTCAATTAATTTTCGGTGTATATAATAAATAATAATAACCAGGTCTTAGGAAATGAAAATAAAAAACAATGTCAAGCCATAGGACAGCCCGTTGTTTGCATCTACTTTCAAGCCTCATGTCCTATCCTATGTTATTTTTTTAGGTGATCAGTGGAGTGTATTTGTATTGTATAGTCAAGAAAACGCTTTAAAAATAAAAAAAATAAAAATCACACTGACCCTCGCAGAATAATTTTTAAATATTTATAGTAGGTCGTGGAGGATCAGGGAAATCAATAGATTAACAGATAAATTAATATTAGTTTGTGCATTACCACAAACGTTTAATAACGTAAGCAATTTTGCCCGCGGGGGAGGATTCCATTCCATGGAAAAGGGAAACAAGTATAAAGATGATAATAAAATCCGGCCAGACATTCGTTTCAATTTAGCAAGGCAAAGCAAATCCTATTGCGGTAACCTAAAAGTATGTACATACATGAATCAGGAATGCACAATGTATATAAGTATTTTCATACAATAGCAAATCTATAATATGGTTTTACGATATATATAGGACATATTATGACTGATTGTTTATTACGACATGGAACGCCAAGACACGATGAAGCTTGGTTGGTCAAAGTCTCAAGAATAGGGACCTCGCAGTTGGCTACTCGGGTCCCACGAAGAAAAGTTTGGAACTGATTTAGAAAAGTGGGTTTAGATGAACTTATCAGACGTTACAGCTATCAGAAACTATGTAGATAACTGGGCCCAATCAAGGTGATCGATAGGATTCAGAGCTTGTCAATATTTGCAATGGGAAAAGAACGGTTATTTCAAAGATCTGAGGAAGAGTTAAATAAAGCTGTGAAAGATGATAATCTCTACTGGAGATATGATCGCCAGTTTTCTGGGGGGGCCGGGAGTGTCGTGAATGGTCATGATTCACGATAGTATTTACATTGGTGTTTATAATTATGTCTCAAACAGCCGATTTATCTTATGTGGCAACACCTACAAGGAATCATTTTTATAACAATGTTGACGGGTAGGCGGGTTGTCAGAGTTCCTAACGGCTATATTGGGAACGAACAGTTAAGTGCGGTTTTGTAGTGGTTGATTTGGAGGAAAACCAGGGTGAGCTCTTTCCATAATCACTTTCGATGCGTCCTATGATATTGTAACGATTTGGTATCATTTACACGTGTGTTCATGTGCTTACACTGATCGGACGATGATTGTTTATGATGCGATGTATTTATGTGCGTCCACAGGTCTCATTCTCTTTGGGAGGCGTATTGGTATACCATGTAGATGAATAAGGTTTTCCTACAGGTCGCGCATGTACGTGACCTGTAGGACACACAACACAGTTCTTAGTTGTGGAGTTCTTTAGTGTTAAAGGATTAGTTACAAGTGTAACAACAGGGTAGTTCGGTAGTCTAGGCTTCAGGCCATATCATCATCAGTCAAGGGTGCACCCGGGTAACTGGAACAATAGCGTGTGAATTGGGACAGTATCAATGGTGGTATGGGATGTATAAAAGGGGAGGTTGGAGGACCTTCTCGGGGACGAAAGTGCCCACACGTCATAGGGAGCTGGCACGCACGAGGCGGCAGCCCCTATGCCAGATATATAAAGGATTCCGCACGTTGTAAGGGTATGTTTATAGTTGCATATATGCTAATACAGGTGTCTTAGCTTGAGTGCTATAGGTTCTCATTCGCGGCCATGACAGTGACCAGAAGTGGCTTCGCGACAACGGGTGCCCTCCAGGCTTCGTTGAATTTAGAACTTAATTCTTGTATGTTTGGGCTTTTAGCCAAACTAAAAATTGTCAGTGCCGAGGGCATTCAAAATCCAAGGAAAGTTCGTGATTTCGGTACATTCATTTGTTTAGATCGGCGTAGCAGTAAAAGAGGTAGTGGTAAAGTTCCGGAATTGTTCAAGTCATCATCATCATCATATCAGCCGAAAGACGTCCACTGCTGGACACAGGCCTCCCCCAAAGAGTGCCAAAATGACCGGATTGATGATTGTTCAAGTAATGTTTCATATTTTTTTTTAGGCCAATCATGACTTCACAAATTACAACACAGCAGAGCAGACACACAGTTTCCGACTTCTTTGCTTACTAACAAAGTTCACTTCCCCCCCAGCTCCTCGTGGCGCTCGGTGTCGTCTGCTACCGCAAAGCGACCAACCTGAAACGGACGGTCGTACAGAAACAGAACGCGGACGCCGACCCCGAGCGGTCAGACTCGACCGTCTACTTCCAGGACATGACCATGTGCTCGGAGGACTCGGAGACTGATGATGGTAAGACCTGTTATAGAAATCTCGGATAGCGCAGAGGTTATGTCAGACTCACAACGATTAAAAACCTCCAACTGTCCTCCTCGGCGCATTACAGACGGCTCTGAGATCTCCTTAGCGTCACACCTCTGTGTACAGGGTTGGGCAGTTTAAGTGTCCTAGTTTTATCTCTTGACTTTTCATTTGTAATATGCCAACTTTTTAGTTGACATTATTTGTTTAAGATGAATTTGTATTTAGTGTATATGCATGTCAGGCCACAGCTTCGTATCTTATGTTTTATGTATTTTGCAACAATGAAAGCAAAACGCGAACTCGTAGTGAAATTACATCCACAAAATTTCAGACCGTGTGGGATATTAAAGAAGCTGAAACACTTTAGTATCAATATTAAATTCATATCGTGGACTACAAAACGATGCAAAGAAACAGGAACGTCGAGAATCAGGCCCAAACCTGGTCGGAAACCATCGATTAGTGTCGAAAAGATGATTAAGTGTGTTAGTGAGCGAATTCGACGAAATCCAGCTCAGAGTGCTTACAAACTCGCAAAAGATATGCAAGTAGACAGGCGATCCATGAGCCGCATCTTCCGTGACGATCTTGGGATCAAAGCCTACAAAAAATAAAAATAAACATGGACTGGCTGCCGCTCCAAAAAAAGCAAGAGTGAAAAAATGCAATGAGCTACTAGCTTGGCACGCAGGTTATGACATAATTTTTTCCGACTAAAAAATGTTCTTATTACAAGATAATCTCAATCAACAGAATGATCGCGTCTATGGTATTTCATTGAGGGATCTTCCTGTTAATAAATCAGCTGTACAACGTTTCCAAAGTGCATCGGCGGTCATGGTATGGGCTGCGATATCTCCAAGAGGGATGTTACCGCTACTTTTCATAGACCGAGGGGCGAGGAGTCATAATTAATCAATATTACTACATTGAGAACGTTTTGCAGTATCATTTGCTAGACAATGCACGAAATTTGTATGGGGACGAGTATTATTGCTTCCAGCAAGATAGTGCTCCGTCCTACAAAGCTCGACGCACTCAAGACTGGTGCTAAACAAATTTAACCGATTTTATACCTTGGAATGAATTGCCTGCAGCTTCACCAGGGGCCTATTGCATAACAACTTGTAACTTATATTACAAGCGGAAACCTCTTTTCAACTCCTCGCATTAGAAAGAGACTTCCGCTTATATTATAAGTTGTAAATTGTTATGCAATGGGCCCCAGATTTGAACCCTGTGATTTCTCCATATGGAGTGATGTTAAGCAAGATCGGGAGTACCCGTGGCCTGAATTTAGATGCGTTCAAGCATCAGTTGCTTAAGGCGACGTGAGCTCCGAAAACGGATTTTTAAAAAACCGTTGCTCTTATTTGGATTATTATACGGCTGTCCTAAATTTAAATAGCAATTTTGAGGCCTTTTTCGAGGGAAATCAGCTATTCGAATCCTGAGTTTTTGACTTTCGCTCGATAGAAAAAAATCACGAACATAGGTCTAAGATACACTTAAAAAAATCATAACAAATTATGCACAACAGCTAAACATATTACAATTGGTTTTAAAAATTGGCAATGTCATGTTTGAGGGAAATCAGCTATTACTTTTTTATTTATTAAAATGCACAAAAAATTAAAATTAAAAAACATGATATCCGCGCTTCCAAACACGCACTTCCATCTCGCTCACGCTTATGCTCAGTGAGAGGGAGAGAAGACCACGAACCTACGTTCCCTGTCGCGAATCATGGCAGTTGATGATATCGCGATGACTTTAACTCGTGGTCGGACCGTGTGGTGCCGCCTTAAGAGATTATTTGCGCTGGCAAGGTTATGATATAATTGTGACTGTGGGTAGAATAAGGTCGTAGTCTTTGGAGCATTTAAGGGCTTGCTCTGTTGGAGAAGCCTCATTTTGTGATCTGAAATTGGCGAGTGACGAAGTAGTCTGAGGAGGTGTTCTCGCCAAGGAGCCGGGAGCTACGCAGCTGATCTCTGAAAGCTAAGTGTCTTAGATTCTCAGCACTTTTCCTTTCTCCTATTTGCTTTATTGTTCTACTATAAATGTGATATATAATTTATGTATTATGACGATGTTTCATATCATTAGAATCATGAGTTTTACGTAATGATACTGGTATATGTCTCATGCTAACTGAGGGTCTCAATATCCTGATATTTCGTCTATTCTTAATGTCTCAATTACGCTCATACTTACTGTAACTTTATAACTAGCTACCCAAGTGAAACTACCCCGTTTTTGCCGCCATTAGGGCGTTGTGTAAGGTAACGAACGCTCTCTGTTAATGGTACTCGTTGATATTATGGATGTTAGTTCCCGTAGCTTTGTCCCCGAGGGTCTTACACGGAGGTGAGATCCCACCATGCAACGTCCGGAGCACCGGGTTCCGCGTTGTATGGTGTCTAAGAGGGAGTTCCAAGTTTCGCCAGTGTGCTGGTGTGAGACACCGCCGTACTAGCGTGAGCCTACGTAGTACGGCGGTTGTGGAAAGGGATAGTCGGGTATCGTTCAGATTGCCTCCTTGAGCGGCAGGAAGGTGCGTAGTAGCGCTGTAAGCCCTGTAGCGGTCAGGCCGTAAGGTGCGCGCCCTAGTGAGTGGCCGGCCACGCGAAGGTGCCTCGTAGGTTGTGAAGGAGGACAACTCGAATGTAAGGCAGCCTTGACGTGCACCGATAGATTCGTGTCGAATCGCTTGATGGGAACTAGGCGGGCTATGTAATACCTCATAACGAGACCGACTGACTATACCTGTAGAGCCCGTATAGGATGACCTCTTTAATGTGATGACGCAATATATCCTAGTTACTAATATGAAATCATCTGAGACTGCTACTTGAGACTACTTGTATATAATCCTTTGTTTGTGAGAGCGAGTTCAGTATAAGAGGAGGTTCATAGTTGCTCGGCCGGTAGGCGAGAACATGAGAAAGTATACAGCGCACATAGTGTGTGGCTAACCTCCTATAGTGCAAGGTGCACCATGTCATTTTGCTTAGTAGGTAGAACTTGTATGTGCTAAGAGTTCTGGGGCATAAGTGACCGGTGTGTCATGGTTATATTTATAACCACAGGTGGTACAGGCGAGCGTCATCGTGTGGGCACGCGAGCACCTTCGTGTCGCGTGTCGTGTCAGAAAGCGAAGCAGATATCCGTGGACTGCATTGGATGTAAGGTAGGATTCAAATTATCCCTACTATGTTCATATATAAACCTTTCGCGGCGCCCTCTAATTTTGTGCAGTCTGACGGTATTTGTACCAGTTACATTCCTATATAAAGAGAGTGCGTTTGCGACATCCCCTTAAGGTGGTTCGATTGCCATACAAAACGTTATTTGACATTCGCAGGCCAACGACGTGATATTTTAAGAAACTTATGTAACAAACTTTCATAAATTGGCTTCCCATTTGCGCCAAATTCCCCCTTTCCTAGAATAAACTTGTATAAACTAGATTAATTTGAGAAATTGGTTTGGGACGTGATATTTTGGAAAAACTATTTTTCTCAAATTAATCTAGTTTATACAAGTTTATTCTAGGAAAGGGGGAATTTGGCGCAAATGGGAAGCCAATTGATGAAAGTTTGTTACATAAGTTTCTTAAAATATCACGCCGTTAGCCTGCGAATGTCAAATAACGCGTTGTATGGCAATCGAACCACCTTAAGATATGAAATGAAATACCTGACTAAGTAGTGCGTGCCGCATGCACATCATCTTTCGGAAGAATGCGTAAAGTTATACAAGCAAAAGGAGAGCGATTCAAACTTTACAATTAATTTAGTATCTATATATTGTAATTAACCAAAAAATGTATTGCGTTTTAATTTTATTATTTGTTTCCAACTTTTATAGCCCTTTCAAACTAGGACACTTAATCTGCCCAACCCTGTATGCATAATTTTATAGACGATTGCAGCAGCCCCAACTGAGAGCGTGTACTACACCGAGAAATCATTTTACTAGTATACCGAAGCCGTATTCTAATGCCTAGACTATGGTCTCTCGGAACCGGTGCGTTGGAAAATGTTCTTGCACGCCGGTTCCCAGAATCTGATTGGGGAAACAGAGCGCTCGTGGCTGTGAGCGGTTTGAAAACCACAGCGCTCGAATGCCTATGAAAATGCTAGGTGCTGCTATCTACCCACCCCAATCGCATGTTAAGGAATTGACGTGTGCGTTGAGCTTTCTTGCTTCATCCCACGCAATTTTTTTACACAAGTAATTGAAAGCCCTGAATCGATGTTATGTCGCAACATGATGGAGGCCTACGTTCAGCAGTGGACTGACTACGGCTGATGATTGAGTACCACTTAATTTTCTACTCACATTTGTTCTCTCACCAACAGACAGCGAGCTGCTCTCCGGCCTCTGGTTCGAGTCCACCCTGGCCGCCGCCAACGCAACAGAGAGCACCCCAAAGTGTGGTTTGTGGGCGACGATGGATTTGTCTATCGAGTTATCCAGCTCGGGATACGGCTCGTGCAGTGAATGCTAATAGAATAGAATAGATTTATTTATTTCAGACATTTTTTTTCGCCGCGCCGCGCGGGACAAGATCTACAGTCCTGTCTCGACCTGTTCATTGTTCGCGAGTCGACGCGCGGTGACGCGCGGTTTGAGATCTACAATCCTTTACAATTTTGCGACCGCTTTAGGCTAAGTTCAGATGACCGCGCGGCGACGCGCGCTACCGCGCAATTCAGCTGTTGAGATGGCGGCAGCTTCGTCCGCGTCAAACCGCGCGGGTCAACTGAACAGGTCGATACAGGAGTGTAGATCTCAAACCGCGCTTCACCGCGCGTCGACGCGCGGGTCAAGAACTTACGCGCGGTGCATGGCGGTGCGCGCGTGTACGCGCGGTGACGCGCGGTCATGTACACAACACCATTGGTTTGTTACAATCTCAAACCGCGCGCCAAGCCAACCGCGCGTCGTCGCGCGTTCAATTGAACTTAGCCTTTGACCGATCCAATGCGCCAACATAGGACAGTCGTATCTGTCGGCAATGACACTCAGAATGCTGTTGGAACTTTCCCTGCACCGGCTCAGCATCGAGACGATTTTCTTGCGTATAATCGCTTGAAAACCGTCCGTGTGGGCCTCGGCGAACATAAGCGAAGCGCTACACCACCGGGGTAGTCCTATCAGCACCATGAATGCGTTGTTATATTGCACGCGCAGGGCATTATAGCCTTATTTGGTATATTTCACCCACAGGCTGCTCGAGTAGAAGGAATGCATGAGGTACTGCCAGTTAAATACCTTATCTATTTGTTTGTTACCAGTACATCCGCCTGGCTACCGAAGTGTTCACACTGCTGACGGCGGAGATCATCAGCGACGGCTCGGAGCGGCTCGGGCAGGGCGCGCTGCAGCTGCACGACGCGCACCAGGCGCTGCTGGCCGCGCTGGCCAAGGACCTGGACCGGGAGTCGGCGCGGACCGACACTGGTACGCTGGTTTCCACGACATACATCCAAGAGATCTCCTGCCACGTTTAGTTTCTCCCTACCGAACTACCCTCTCGCACGCTCTTGACGTGATAACGAGACAAGAGAGGTAGGGCACAACGGAATGTCATCTTGCTCGTATGTTGAGCAGACGCTCTTGACGTGATAACGAGACAAGAGAGGTAGGGCACAACGGAATGTCATCTTGCTCGTATGTTGAGCAGCCAACTGGGGAAGTACCTCCACCTTACAGAAGCCCGCAGCCATAATAGCACCACTGCTTTGTAGTGTTGCTATATTATTGCATGCTATGACGCATGTGGTGTGGTGCTCCTGGTGGTGAGTAAGGTCGCCAGAGCTCCCTAGGGTGCGCTGTGTTGGGAGTGAGGGACCTGCATGTCTCTATCTGCCAACAAAGCGCATCTTCAAGTGAATAAAGGGTCGGGAACGCACTTGTGATTCTTCTGGAGTCAACATCAGGCAGGCCGTAAGCTTGTTTGCCACCGTCGTTGTATAAAAAAAAAAGTCTTATAACTCGGATTCGTCTTATGCCCGGGCCACACTAGCGGGAAATGCCGTCAATAATGGCGTTTAAGGTTAGTGTAGCCACGATTTCGCGTTAATCTCTTTGATGTACCGCTACTTGAGCTATTGCCTAACGTCAAATGGCAATTCCGCAATCAATGCCGTTGTTTCCCGCTAGTGTGGCCCGGGCATTATAAGGCGACGAATCGAACGCCGGCTGCACGCACGAAAAAGTGTGACTCATTGTCCCGTTCCGAACGCCGGCAGCGCGCACGAAATATCAACGCACAGCCTAAACCGGTGGTTCTAGAGATTCCAAGTTTGGCACGTAGGTTCCTTACAAGATTTCTAGGGGTGCACTACGAAAAAAAATTCAAAATTAACCCTTTAAGGGGGTGAAATGGCGGTCCAAAGTTTGTATGGCAGTACAATGTTTTCTTATGACGATATCACGTAAAATTATCGTCCGTCTACAACCAATTTTTATTCACCGATAGATGTCAGTGGTAGTCATACCGCTTGCGAGCAATACCTGCAGTAAAATGACGCTCGACAGATGACTTTCTTAACTTTACGGTGCCCAGCGACATCATATGATGCCACATGTGCACTAAAATCTAGACCTACTGGTGTCATCAATTGATTTCGCATTAGTACTGAAGTCTAGACCTGTCAAGGGTTAAGGGCGGGCCAACGTACGACTACAGATCGATCAACATTAAATATGGCACCGGCAGCTGTCATGCCATAGAGAGTTGTCAAACTGTGCATACATTCGGATTTTAACGAACACCGCTTGGGTAACACACACATTGGCATTCAGTGTGCGTTGCTGCGTCAAACGGCGGGACACAAGTCACGATTTCTGAACTAGAGTTCTACCAAATATATGAAAATTATAGGTACTACCAAAATAAGATGGCTATATGTGAAGATGGTGTTAATTAGGTAGGACGACTATCCAAGTTTATTTAATTGTGCTTTAGATAGTAATAATATTAACCTAGCGCGCCCGCGCACGCTGTGCCGGCCTCAAGGCCCTGTTGGCGCGGCAGGGCAAGCGCGGGAGCGGGGTGGCGGGGCGCAATCGCATGATGCGCGCCGGCCGCTATAAGGATTAAATTCAGTCTGCGCCTAGCAACCGTGTACTGCTAATTGATATTGTTTTCGCGCCAAAAATATTGTGTTCATGCTGTAACGTTGTGAATCTACTTATTGTGTTCCTTTAATTTGTGTTTTTTCCGTTATTAGAGTCTTATCAGTTCAGTTCGTTTTTCATTTAATATCTACCTATTCACTGCAGTTATAAACAACCCTGCACCTCCTGTACAATTTGTGGTCCTTCGAGCCGGATGAAGTGAATTGGTACCCATTATGAGTGACACTAATCGGAAACCAAGGTCACGTAGTGCAACGAGAGCTGAGATGAAAGAGGGCAAAGTACGCGCAGATTCGGGAATAAATACTTCGTCGGGCTCCGGATTACAGTCAACGCTGCCTCAACAAATCGCTGATGCCCCCGCGGTAGGTGGTCTTAGTAACCACGGAGAGAAACTACTGCCGCTGGAGGTGGGTACGCCGGTTTCAGAGCGCACCGTGAGAGCGCGGAGCGATGGCAGCCACACGTCGAGACTAAGCCAAGCCGGGCGCGAAGCACTACGGATGCGCGCTGAATATGAGGCGGAGCTCGAGGTGGCCAAGCTCAAGGAGAGTCTCATAAAGAAGAAGCTTGCACTCGAGATGGCAGAATTAGCGGCACAGGAAGAGGAAGAGGAGGACGCGCCGGCGAGCGTCGCGAGCGGTGCCTCAGCGCGCGTGGCGCGCTGGCTCTGCGACGCACCCGCCGCCCCCCGCGCGCCCGTCCCGGACCGGCCGCACATGCCCACCGAGCCGCTGCCACCACCGAAGAGCCAGGCTTTAACAGATATGGATCGGCTGGCGGAGGCTATTGGCAAGCTAGGACAGGCGAGAGGAGTGCCGCGACAGGCGCACGAGATACCGCTATATGACGGTAACGCCGCGGACTGGCTCAGCTTTGAGAAGGCCTACCGGAGTACCACTGAGATGCACAACTTGAAACCGTTCGAGAACATGGCGCGCCTCAGGGTAGCGCTCGTCGGAGAGGCGAAGGCTGCCGTCGCGGACCTGCTAAGAACAGCCTCCGACCCTGAGGAGGTCCTAAGGGCGCTCGAAGACGAGTTTGGACACCCTAATCGCCTTCTAGAGTGTGCCATCAAGAAAGTGCGTGATTTTTTGAATTTTGAATTGAAATTGTTTATTTCGGACATCATCCATAGTTGGTTAGTGATACATTTACTTACGAACTATGTTAGTAGCTACAAAATTTACTAAAAAATATAATATTTAATAACAATACATTAAGTTACATTACATTTAAATTAAATTGAATTACATAAAATTAAAGTTATTATTCGGCCTCACATGCATGCCTGCCCAGTGCCTGATCATAGGACTATCTATCCTATCTGCGACCACCTTCAGGAGAGTGTTAGGGCTGCCCCGCACGCGCGCCCACAGGGACGCCACGCGCTTGCGCAACACGGCGGTGAAGCCGTCCGTGCTGCTATCGGCAAACATTCCCGACGCGCTGCAGCGCCAGGGCAGCCCCAGGAGTCCCCTGAAGGCGTTATTATATTGGACACGCAGAGCGCTAAATGTCCTTTTCGTGTAATTGCTCCACAGGGCGCACGTGTACATCGTCTGACAATATGCCTTAAATAAGGTGATTTTGACCTCTCGTGAACAACGTGCGAACCTCCGTGAGAGCATATTACCCCGGACTGATAGCGCCCTGCGTTCCCTTTCTAGGTCTTCGTTGTCTTTTAGGGTGTCCGTGACCCAGTGACCCAAATATTTAAAGCTGGTAACCTGCTTAAGAGGAGAGCCATCGAGAGTAATTGGCGGAACAGGGTAAGTTTTTGTACCAGATTTAAAAATCATTACCTCGCTCTTTTTCACATTATATTTGAGTCCATGGGCCACGGCAAACCTTTCACAAATAGACAGTAGTCTCCTAAGTGCTTCGATTGAGGGGCTCAGCAGTACCATATCGTCGGCGTAGCTGATATTATTAACGCAACAGCCGTCCACCGAGCAACCCACGCCGGCACTGCTGAGCTCCTCAATCAACCCATTCACATACGCGTTAAACAAAACTGGTGATGTAAGACCCCCCTGTCTCACACCACACTTCATCTTATAGGTTTGTGAATAGCTTCCAGCCCATCTAACCGCATTGGTTTGGTTATCATACCAATACTTAAATATACCTATTATTTCAGTCGGTAGACTTGTGTCGTTGCTCAGCTTCTCCCACAGGTCATTATACGACACTAGGTCAAATGCTTTCGACAAGTCCAAAAAGCACGCGTATACCGGCGTCTTTCTATCAGTGTAGTAACGCACGGTGTGCTTAAGACATAGCACAGCCTCCTCGGTTGACAGCCCAGGCCGAAAGCCGAACTGGGCGTCATGAAGACGTATGTGTTTATTTAAATATGTATTAAGCACCCCGTCCATCACCTTCGCCAGTATAGTGGCGAGAGAGATCGGCCTGTAATTGGACTTGTCGGAAGCATCGCCCGTCTTATTTTTAATGATAGGTACAACTATCGTCCTCATGAGATCATCCGGAAGGTAATTGTGACGTATACATAGAGTGAAGAGCATTGCAAGAACCCTGGGGAGATGGACACCCGCGTTCTGCAGATGCTCGATACTCAGACCGTCGTGTCCGGGCGATTTACCTCCAGTTACCGAAAATGGACCCGAGATACGTAAATTTACCACAACAGTGCGAAATTGCGTATCCGTGTTAAGAAGTATACGTGCGGACGGATATCTAAATAATCCACAGTTAGTGAGCGAACTATTGAACAAATTAACTCCATATCAACGTGCGCAGTACGGAGAATACGCGCTGCGCTTGGACAATTTGTGGGTGTGTGTGAGGTGTTGATTTACGATTGTCTCCTAACCTAAACATGTTAGTCGATTTCCTCAGTCAACTCTCACGCGCATCGTCATATTACACACCGATTAGTTTAAGTGCGGAATGTGCGCCATGGCCTGGCGCTAACCGACGGGATAAGGATAAGGCTGTGGTGCCTGCGCGAGCGGGCGGACAGAGACACCGTGTACATACACAGGTTGAGACAGTAACTGCTGTTACTAAGGCTGATAATTGTAATAAAAATGTGTGTGCTAAGTGTAAAGCCAACCATAAGTTAAATGAGTGTAGTCAGTTCAAAAATCTTCCCATTGATGAACGTTGGGACTTGATAAAACAAAACAGACTGTGTTTCAAGTGCATTTTGAAGACTCACTCGAGTAGATTCTGCCGCGCTAAACGTTGTAGTAAGTGTAATTGGTCACACCACGAGTTACTACATAAAGATGTCTCGAACATTTCGCCGCCCGCGCCCGCGGTGGGGCCACAGCCTAACGTACCGCTGCCGCCGGCTACGTCGCCCGCGTCGGCGCTCGCGAAATATGAAACTGTGACAAACATTGGAGTGTGCCGTGCGCATGCTTTGTTAAAAGTGATACCTGTGACTTTAGTGACAAACTCTGGTATTGAACGACCTTCGTATGCACTCTTAGACGATGGCGCGTCCGTGTCGATTTTAGACGATAAACTCGCGAGTGATGTCGATGGACCCGTAGCGCCGCTTAAGTTAAAGACCGCGGGCGGACATTGTGTAACTGATAACACCTCGCGAAGTGTTCAAATCATTGTGCGTGGACCGAACGGAGTGTGTCATGACATTTCAGTGCGTACTTTGCGTAACTTCGACTTACCGTCGCAAGCGTTACCGGCGCGAGTGTTTGAGGACAACGCACACCTGCGGGGCCTGGATTGCAGCGAAATGAGGGAGGCGAAACCCATGCTGTTGTTGGGGCAGGACAACTGGGAGCTCATCGTTGGCAGGGAGATTCGACAAGGTAAATCCGGTCGTCCAGTTGCTTCTCTTACTCGCTTAGGCTGGGTCGTCCATGGCCCGCTAGGGGGGGTTGGTGGTAGTGATGTTGATTCCGCCAACTGCATATCCGTGCCACTTGACGATTTACACGCGTTAGTGAAGGGACAATTCGAATTAGAAGCGATAGGTATTTCACATGTTTTGCGTAAAAACTCTAATTCGGAACGCGCTTTAGAAATATTAGATAGGACTTGCCGACGCGTGTCGGATAACCTCCAGCAGTGGGAAGTAGGCTTATTGTGGGCGCGTGATAACATAGAGATGCCTGACAACTATGATAACGCGTTCAGACGTCTAGCCGGGATTGAACGAAAAATGGATAGGGATCCTAGTTTTGCGGACGCGTATACAAAACAGGTAGACCGATTGCTAGCCGCGGGATACGCGCGCAAAGTCAACGGTATTCAGGCGAACCCCGTTTGGTACCTTCCGCATTTTGGTGTGTTTAATCCCAACAAGCCCGGAAAATTACGCCTTGTGTATGATGCTGCTGCCACTTGCCAGGGGGTATCGTTGAACAGTAATTTACTTAGTGGGCCCGATTTAATGAATTCTTTGTTGGGTGCTCTAATTAAATTTAGATCTGGGCGTATAGCTTTCACCGCCGACATTGCGGACATGTTCATGCGCGTCAAAATCCGTGAGGCCGACCAGGGGGCACAGTTATTTTTGTGGCGGGGTCAAGATAGGGACAAGGATCCTTCAATTTACGTCATGAATTCGATGATCTTTGGCGCCGCCTCCTCTCCCACTTCGGCCATTTATGTCTTGAACAAAAATGCAAAAGAGTTCAAGGACACGCATCCCGCGGCGGTGGAAGCTATAAAAACCAAACACTATGTAGACGACTATTTGGATAGTGTAGACTCTGTGCATACGGCGGAACAGCTGATCGCTGACGTCACCCATATTCACCGAGCCGGTGGTGTTGATATTAGGGGGTGGGTGACGAATTCACCCGAATTGGGTGAAAAGCTACCAGCTGTTGTGCCGGGTAGAGTCAAATTGGACAAGTCTGAGAGCGAGCGCACGCTAGGGATGATATGGTGTCCATCAAGTGACTGTATGAAATTTGATTTGACATTTAAGCGGTTGCCGACTGAAATAATTGATGGCCAAATCAAACCTACTAAGCGCGAGTTCCTCAGATTTATAATGAGTATCTTCGATCCACTTGGGCTGGTGTATCCATGCATTATACAATCACGAGTCCTAATGCAACGCGTTTGGCAGTCGGGAATAGGATGGGACGAGTGCATTAAGGACTCCGAGGCCGCTACCTGGTTTCAGTGGCTGAACAAATTAAAAACTCTATCAAGCCTTGCTGTGCCTCGATGGTACGGCCTGCGACGGATAGCGAACGTAGATCTGCATGTTTTTGGAGACGCCAGCAAAAAGGCGTATGCTGCCGTTGCGTTTTTAGTAGCCACTGATAGTGACGGGAATAGGGTATGTAACATGGTAGCCGGTAAGGCACGCGTAGCTGCCGTGAAGGTAGTGTCGATTCCGCGTCTTGAGTTACAGGCATCAGTATTAGCTTGCAGGTTAGCAGTGACAGTAAAATCAGAGCTGGACTTCGCTATCACCAACCTTTACCACTGGACTGATTCTAAAACAGTCCCTTATGTGGATCAACTCAGACGCAAGGGACTATCAAAAATACGTCTCGCATAGATTGGCAGAGATCGATAATTTGAGCAAGCGAAGTAGCTGGCACTGGGTACCTTCTGAGTCCAACCCTGCTGACGAGGCTACTAGGATGGACTGGCCTAATAATAAAAACATGTGGCTTTCGGGTCCCCCCTTTCTTTGTAATCCACAGGTGCCGTGGCCGAGCTGGAGCCGCGAGGAGGCCCCCGCGGACGACCCAGAGCGCTTGGAGAGAGCGCTGGTGGCGGCTGAAGATGACCAGCCTCTTATCAACGTGAAGCGTTACTCTACGTGGACACGAGCCGTGCACGTTACTGCGCGCGTACTCACCTTCATAAGCGCGTGCAGAGCCAAGCAGAAGATGGGGGTAAGCAAGCTTACAGTGGAGAAGCTGCAGGAGGCCGAGCGCCTTCTACTAAGGCAGTCTCAGGCGCGCTCCTTTCCTGACGAGTTGGGCGCGCTGCAGGCTGGTCGCTCACTGCCTAAGTCGAGCCGCTTGATGAAACTCGACCCCATGCTCTACGATGACGAGTTGCTCCGTGTCAGGGGACGCCTTGGGGCCTCTACCGAGTCGTCTTTCGACGAAAGACACCCGTGATTCTCGATGGTAGCTGTCACATCACACGACTTCTAGTGCAGCACTACCATGCTCGTGCGCTGCACGCCAACCACGAGACAGTCGTCAACAACGTACGAGAGAGGTTCTGGGTGATCTCCATTCGGCCCGACTGTGAAGGCGGTCGTTGCGCGCTGCCAGTACTGCCGCGTACAGCGCGCGCGGCCCAATCCACCGAAGATGGGCGACTTGCCGCTCGTCAGACTTACCACGACGCGGCGAGCGTTTGTTAACTGCGGGATCGATTATTTTGGTCCCATGCAGATCATCATCGGACGGCGCCGGGAGAAACGTTGGGGTGTGTTGTTTACATGCCTCGCTACACGCGCCGTGCATCTTGAGTTGGCTGCATCGCTCAGCAGCGACTCTGCGATACTTGCCTTGCGCCGCTTGATAGCGCGCCGCGGGCAACCTGCGACGATTTTGAGCGACTGTGGCACGAACTTTGTTGGGGCGAATAAGGAGCTACGTGCCGCGCTGCGAGGCCTGAACGCTCAACGACTTCAAAGTGAGGCCTTAACTAAGGGCATCGACTGGCGCTTCAACCCGCCTGCAGCGCCACACATGGGCGGTGTCTGGGAGCGGCTTGTTCGTTCCGTGAAGAATGCTCTCCATGCCACGCTGAAGGAGCGAGCGCCGTCCGAAGAAGTGCTGCACACCGTCCTTTTGGAAGCGGAGCTGGTTGTCAACAGTCGCCCGCTCTCGTATGTCGCATCTGATCCCGACGAACCAGTCGTACTTACACCCAATCATCTGCTACTTGGCACAGCGGCAGGAGATACACGCTCGACGACCTACGATCCCTCGGATGTCGACGCTCGCCGCCAGTGGAAGAAAGCGAACGGGCTGGCTGATATGTTCTGGAGACGGTGGACCAGAGAATATCTACCCACTCTTCAGAGACGGCAAAAGTGGGCCACGGCAACGGACTCTGTCAAAGTCGGTGACGTGGTAGTGTTTTGTGACGGGAAACAACCGCGTAATATGTGGCCCCGTGGCATAATATCAAAAGTGTTTCCGGGCAGTGATGGTCATGTGCGTGTGGTAGACATAAGAACACCCACTGGGTCGCTGCGTCGTCCCGTTGCTCGGATAGCCGTGCTACCTACTGACGGTACATTTATCGGTTGAAGCCTCCAACTGGGGGGTGGTAATGTTAATTAAGTAGGACGACTATCCAAGTTTATTTAATTGTGCTTTAGATAATAATAATATTAACCTAGCGCGCCCGCGCACGCTGTGCCGGCCTCAAGGCCCTGTTGGCGCGGCAGGGCAAGCGCGGGAGCGGGGTGGCGGGGCGCAATCGCATGATGCGCGCCGGCCGCTATAAGGATTAAATTCAGTCTGCGCCTAGCAACCGTGTACTGCTAATTGATATTGTTTTCGCGCCAAAAATATTGTGTTCATGCTGTAACGTTGTGAATCTACTTATTGTGTTCCTTTAATTTGTGTTTTTTCCGTTATTAGAGTCTTATAAGTTCAGTTCGTTTTTCATTTAATATCTACCTATTCACTGCAGTTATAAACAACCCTGCACCTCCTGTACAGATGGCTATGTGGCAAAGTCGGTAGTGCATGCTTTGCGCTCCGCCGTCTGGCTCGTGTCGTGCCGCGGCATGTTGTCAGAACTAGCTACTTTGCGACCGTACACTCACTCTTACAGTACGGTGCTGAGATGTGGGGACGGGCCGCAGACTGGCAACGTGCCTTCCGGTTACAAAAAAGAGCCGTGCGGTCTGTGGTACAGGTAGACCAAGATACCTCCGTGCGACCTTATTTCAAAGAATTAGGCATATTAACTCTGCCAGCAATAGTCATTGCACAGATTGCAGCTTACACACACACACATTTATGCGACTACAATAAACGCGCAGACTCGAACCGCTCGCTTCGACACCCGAATAGACTCCTCCTGGTGGAGCGTCGGCTGGCAAAGTCCGAAAAGGTGACTCACATAATGGGACCGACTATATATAATAAGTTACCGGTAGAAGTCACCTCAGCCCCCTCACTGCAATGTTTCAAAAAAAACTAAAGGCTTGGCTTCTCGAGCACACACTGTATAGTTTTGACGAATTTTTAAACATTAAATTATAGTTAAAATTACTTTTAATTGAAATTTCATGATGGACTATAGTATTTTATGCAACTGTTTTATAAGAAGGGTCTTAAAACGCGAGTGGCGTGGGTTGCGATGCGAGCCTTGGCGAGCATCGCAATTAAAGACGCCACGAGCGTTTTTAGACCAGTTATACACCGTTGCATACAATACTTTTTCTACGACAAATTTTAAATAAATAGCAGACTACAGAATAGTTAAACTTTTTAGGCAGCAAGTTTTCTATTCGTACTTTTGTTACTCACGCAATTTCTTCAGGAGTGCAGTTATTAATTTCTTCGACCATTTTATAAGGAACGTACACTTTTGTCTTCACAAACACGAATAAAATCTTAATAGTTTAGGACTAATAGTTTATCATCTTTCGTCTTTTCATTTTGAACTGTATTTTGGTGGGAAATCGGGAATGTGACAGCTATTGCTTATGGTTTGTTTTGTTTTTAATTTGTTTGCACTTGCCATCCAAACCAAACCGAATCCGGACCCGGGCCGAATTCGAACTGTTTATTTTTATAAATAATACCAAGAATTTATAAAACATGTAATGTAACACACAATAGATGATGATTTATTATTATTGTAGTAAATAATTGATAATATACAAATGTTAAATCGTAAATAAATACTTTTATTTCGAAATATTTGTTTATGAAGTTGGCACCACTGCAATATAGCGGCCGATTAAAAAAAAGTTGAACAGTGCTTTTATGAAAAATGTATGAACCAAAAAAGTACGCTAAATAGTTCGTTTTTGGGCCATAGAGCATAGAGTTTTTCGACGACTTATTAGTGGTGTCATTGTATTTGAGCTACAGCCTATATAAATGACAGATAACGGTACAGGAGTAGAAAAAATTTATAACGAATTTATTACTTACTAACCAATTGGTTTTACTTTATATTTAATGTTTTATTTAAATTGTAATAAATTGACATGTAATATACTAACGATATTATGAATAAATGAATATGAATATGAATAAGACCTACCGATGTGTGTACATTTCAGCTCTAAACAACTTTTTTCCCCGCAGGCACTATTTCACCATGCTTTGGAGCCCGCATCTGCGCGCTCTACGCGTCCTTCAGCTCGGCGCTAGAGCGGTATCTACACAACCTGATCAGCGCGCCAGGCTTCGCGTCCCTACAGCCGGCGCTGCATCAGCAGCTGACTTGCTCCGGCAACGGCACGCCGCTACAGGTGACAATAGGGAACATTACTGCAATGTTCTGCCGCCAGAGGCAGCACTACCACTAATAGTAAACCAGTATTGGAATATAGGGATTCACACACACATGCACAATTGATTGTCAAATGAGTGACAAGGATGCTTGCATAGACAATACCGCTAGTGGGAACGAGATACAATATCAACGCTGCTAGTGTCGCCACCTACGAAGAGTTTTGCGTAATGTTCCCTAGTCCAGAAATCCTGGCCCCGTAGCAGAGTGACAGGATAAGCGCGTCGTCTCGTTCTATCGAACGGTGTCAGCCAGGGACGGATGCTCTATCTTGTCACTTATCGCGTGATAAAGGCCATCCATGCTACGGGGCCTGGTTAATTCGTAACTTGATTGTCTAACCGCGATTAAATAGAATGGGATGGGGGGTGACATTCTTATCATAAAGTGGGTACGAATTTGAGCGGCTCAGCCTGAGGCATGCTCGCCCCGCGCGGCGAGCTGCTCGCGAGCAATTTGTTGCACATAAACATGCGCGGGTGAGACAGCGTGCTCGCGGTGAGCCGATATTGTGGGTAATTCAAAATGGCGTCGGACACGGTGACAACCGCGGCTGCGTTTATCACAATTTACCGAATTATTAACAATTTTGAATTGACACGGTTTTATTTTAATAAATTTATTTTAAAAAACACGCACAGCTCAGCAACTTGAACAAATTTGTACAAAGTTGTCAAAAGACCGACTCTCGGCGTCTCGGCGCGAGCGCGTACGAATTTGAGCAAAATAGGTGAGCCGTGCGTGCCTCAACCCGAGGCTGCTCTAATTCGTACGCAGCGTCAAAGTGTATGGCAACTCGACTACATGAAATATAACCTGTCAATTCACTCCCAGGTCGGTCCCCGCGTGGTGAAGCTACTCGGCGGCATGGTGCTAGCCAAGCCGGCAGCGGAGCGCGAGAACACCATACTGGCGATGTGGCACAAGATCGTGAACACGCTGCAGGAGTGCGCGCTGCAGCCGCTGCCCTCGCAGGACCACGACTACGAAGGTACACTACAGGGCCTACCACTGTTTGTACATTCACTCCCAGGTCGGTCCCCGCGTGGCGAAGCTACTCGGCGGCATGGTGCTAGCCAAGCCGGCAGCGGAGCGCGAGAACACCATACTGGCGATGTGGCGCAAGATCGTGAACACGCTGCAGGAGTGCGCGCTGCAGCCGCTGCCCTCGCAGGACCACGACTACGAAGGTACGGTGTCTCCATCTCTCTCAGCAATGTCCATTCCACACGACGGCAGAACAGTGAGGCAGTAGAGTGCGACAGAACAGTTAAGGCTGAAACGCACTGAAAGCGGTTGCGGTGCGGCGCGGCGCGGTGCGGAGGCGGTACCGGTTCTAAGTGTCGAACTAATTCGAAAGGTTCCGCACAGAATAAATCTTGAACACAGTAAAACATGGGCACATAAAGTAACAAAAATAAAAATGTTATGGAACATATTTCAAGGAATTTTTTATTGCATCTGTTTACTAGACTAATAACCATTTTTATCTACGCACATATCATTAGTGCTCTAAAATGCGTTCAGAAACCGTCGGTAATGACCAGCATTATTACAACCAATTTTACTATGACAACTTTCTTGTCTGTGGTAGTAGGTAAAATCTGTACTGTAATGTTATTACAGTACAGATTATCGGTATCGTTATGAGTTTAAATTTGGAACAGCTGTCAAAACTCAAGTGGGTCTCGTAGTCTAGTATCTATAGATATTAAAACAGTTATCGATACGAAACGTCAATTTATTATGTTTTTTCATTTTACTTAAAAAAATTTTTTTTTTTTACTTTTTTAACTTTTTTTTACTTTTTACACTTTATTTTACCTTTTTCACTTTTTCTTTACTTTTTGAACTTTTTTTTCCGCTTTTTAACTTTTTTTAACTTTTATGCACTTTTTTATTATTTTTTTAATTCTTTGCACTTTTTTTTTACTTTTTGTCGCTTTTATTCCTTTTTTACCTTTTTTTTTACTTTTTCTCGCTTTTTTTTTCACTTTTTTTTCATTGTTTAGCTGTTTTTTACTTTTTTACTTTTTTTTAACTTTTTTAACTTTTTTTTACTTTTTTTTCAGTTGTTGTCACTTTTATTCCTTTTTTTACCTTTTCTTTACTTTTTTTTTACTTTTTTTCACTTTTTTTAATTTTTTTTGCTGTTTTATGCTGTTTTTTACTTTTTTCACTTTTTTTTACTTCTAACTTTTTTTTACTTTTTTTCAATTCTTGTCACTTTTATTTCTTTTTAACCTTTTATTAACTTTTTTTTTACTTTTTTTCACTTATTTCACTTTTTTTTCACTTTTTTTTTAATTTTTTTGCCATTTTTTACTTTTTTTTTTCAATTAAAAAAAAAAACTTTTTTTTTTCACTTTTTTTTTTAAAGTTAACTTACAGGTAGCACTCGTAGTAATGCAGGTCATTTTCCTACGGCTTCTGAACCCATCTTAGAGTACTTATGATATGTGTTTAGATAAAGTAGTGTATGCAACTGTACATAATTAAGCCTTAAAACACTCGTGTGATCCTATTATGAAACTCGCTGACGCTCGTTTCATAAAACCACACTCGTATTTTAATGCCTCTCATTATGTATCAGTAGCATAAACTACTATTACAAATATATACAGTTATTTAATTTGCTTTCTATATGCCATACTGCGTGCTTTGCGTCGAATCCGGCTCATTAAGTCTTGCACAGCACAGTCAGGATATCTTTTGCAAGCCCATTTCCATTTGTTTTGCAATTCAGCTGCCGATTTAACTTCTCCGCCTCCTTTTTTTAGAATCCCTTTCACAATTGACAACATTTCATATTTTCAAGTGTATTATTTTGGGTGTGTAATGATCGGTATAAAAACAAATTATATAATTTCATTGGATATAACTATTTTTGATATAATTTCAAAGGGTAGAATCATTCATTGTATATAATAAACGTTTGGTATAATATCAAAATATATATTTTTATGTAGTATAACTATCATTCGGTATAACGCTTATTTCTTATAACCATCATAGAGTATAATTCTTATTTGATATACCTCTCATATTGTATAATGATCAAGATTCAGACAAAGTCCATATACAATTAATTTCTACAATTATTCATTTTAAATACAAAATAAAATACAAAATAATTACAAATAATCATCCTAAGTCTAAAAAAGGGACATACAAAACAAAGACACTACGAGTACACTACATACAGTAAATTGGTTTGCCTGTCAGTAGATGAATCATGTGGCAATGGTTCAAGTACTGACAGTCAAACCTAGCTGCAAATGCCCTCAGGATGCCGTTGGGGCTGTCTCGCACCCTGCGCGTCAGGGATGTGCATCGCTTGCGCATGGTAGTGTAGAAACAGTCTACCCTGGCTTCAGCAAACATTCCTGACGCGCTACAGTAGCGTGGAAGACCCATCAGCGCCCTGAAGGCATTGTTGTATTGTACACGAATGGCGCTGTATTGTTTTTGCGAGTATGAGACCCACAGGCTGCTCGTGTAAAATGTTGTGCAAAAGGCTCTAAAAAGAGTCACTTTAACCTCAGCAGAACAACGAGCAAATCTGCGAGCCACCATATTCGCCCTAACACACAGCGCCCTTCGTTCTCGCTCAATATCTGCATCGTCCTTCAAGTCAGAGGTTACCACATGACCAAGGTACTTAAAGGTGTCTACTCTATTCAGCGGGGTACCGTATAGGCGAATAGGAGGCACAGGAGGCAGGTCTTTACCTTTGACTCGAAAGACCATGCATTCGCTCTTTTTTACATTATAGACCAAGCCGTGTTCACGAGCAAATTCCTCACAAATGCGAATCAAATGCGCAAGGCCACACGGCGACGCACTCAACAGCACCATGTCGTCAGCGTAGCTTATGTTATTGAGACATACGTCATCAATGTGGCAGCCGACATGAGTGCTGCTGAGCTCCTCTATTAACGCATTCACATAAAGGTTGAAGAGCTTGGGTGAGGTAACCCCCCCCTGCCTCACCCCGCACTCCAACCGGTATGGATCCGAGTAAGTGTTCGACCATCTCACAACGTTGACCTGGTTAAGATACCAGAACTTAAAAATGTGGTATAACTCCGTAGGCATATTAATGTTTTTTAGCTTCTGCCATAAAACGTCATAATTAACCAGGTCAAACGCTTTAGAAAGGTCGAGAAAGCACGCATAGACGGCCGTGTGACGATCCGTATAATACCTGATAGTCTGCTTCAAACACATGATAGCTGTTTCGGTTGAAAGGCCCGGCCTGAAACCGAACTGATTTTGATGTATATTCACGTATTGGTCAAGCTCAGAGCTGAGCAGAGCATCAAGTACTTTCGCGATCACAGTTGCCAACGAAATCGGCCTATAGTTGCTTTTGTCACTAATATCACCATGTCACTAATAGATGTGTTTGTAAGTCTGACTTTCTGAGCTCCAGCCTTAACAGGTTAGAGCCACCTCCGCAAACACTGTCGATGGATGGCATGGTCTCCGAATCCACCTCTTTAGACGGAAAAACAATTAGTGTTTCTTGTGACAAAAGTTTCGTATCGGAACTCCCAAAGTTGAAATACAACGGCAAGACTTGTGCTCGAGCATTTATAAAACGAGTTGATGAATTTACGATGGCCCGTTGTATACCAAGCGCCAAGATACTTTCTTTTGCCACAGAAATTTTCTGCGATGACGCTCTTTATTGGTTTCGCGGCATTAGGGAACAGGTATCCTCATGGGAGGACATCTGCAAGCGCCTTAAAGAAGATTTTAGTCAATCCGATTACGATTACCGTTTCTTATCGGAAATACGAACCCGAACTCAAGGTGAGCGTGAGAACATCACAATATATCTGGCTATCATGGCAGGCATGTTTTCACAGTTAGACAGGCAACCATCAGAGGCGGAGAAACTTGAGATTCTCTTGCACAATATTAGGCCTTGTTATGCTACAGTGCTGTCATCTGTTCAGTCTATACCGGATATTGATACCTTGCGTTTGCTATGTAAAAATTATGAAAACATCCAGGCTCGTCTTTCGCACTTTCGTGAACCTCCAAAGGGTTACACAAGAAACCATGGCGCCGGAGTTTGCTTACTCTCACTCAGGTAGTTCGAGTCGTTTCTTTAAGCCCTTCATATCAAGCCAAAATAGGCCGCCAACTTATTTTAGTGGTTCTCCTAATGAAAATAAGATTACACCAGGGACCGTTCAGCCGGTGCATGCTATGGAGTCGAAGGCAAAATATTGCCCACGCTGTAGGGAGGACTCTCATTCTCTTAGGAACTGTAAGGCTGAACGAACTATTTTGTGTTTTCGATGCGGTCGACCTGACGTTCGTTTCTACGACTGCCCTGATTGCCAAAAACCATCTAGCAGTCAGTCAAAAAACTAGTTCCTCAGAATTGTGGTGCATCCAGTCGTTCCAACTTCAATGCATCAGAGTGGAATGACTGGTTAAATGTGATCAAAAAATACTTTTGCACTTACAAGGTCACTACAATTCTGACGACAAAACCTAAGGGCGATTGCAGGCCCTTCATAACTATCAATATTAAAAAAAAAACCGCTATTGGTCTTTTGGATTCAGGTGCCGCCGTAAGTATCATAGGTAATAACGCACACAAAGAACTATTAGACTTGGGTCTACCCCTACACAAAGATGATTCGGTTAGCGTTGTCGCCGCCGGTGGCCAAACGTTGAAATCAATTGGTTACATGCTGATACCTATAGATTTTAATAATGATTCCCACTTAATAACTGGGTACGTGGTTCCTGAGGTGAGTATCCCCCTGATTTTAGGAGTTGACTTCTGGAGGAAATTTGAGTTATGTCTCAAGTTAATTGGCTCTATCGACATCACTCAAACTACTAATTCCCCAGAAATGCTACTAAATAGTGATTCAACAAATCATATTACCGGTTTCGATACTATGAATGACGAGCAACACACTAAAGTTCAAGTCATCATATATATGTATAAACAGCAATCTACAGCAGTTAGAGGACTAGGTAGGACCACTTTGATTTCTCATCACATTGATACGGGGGACACGCCACCGATAAGACAACGTTATTACCGCATGTCTCCCGAAAAACAGCGTATACTAACAGAACAAGTGGACGAGATGTTAGCCCTGGATGTTGTCGAACACTGCGAAAGTGCTTGGCAATCCCCAGTCCTCATCGTGAAAAAGAAAAATGGAGAGCCTCGTTTTTGTTTGGACAGCAGAAAATTAAACGCAACCACCAAGAAAGACGCCTATAACCTTCCGTATATCTCGGAAATATTAGATAACCTCCGAGATGCTAGGTATCTTTCAAGTAGGTATTGACCTTTCTAAAGCTTTCTGGCAAATACCTATCGCTGAAAATGATCGCAATAAAACAGCTTTTTATGTGCCAGGGCGGGGTACTCTCCGTTTTAAAACTACAGCCTTCGGATTAACAAATGCTCCGGCAACACAACAAAGACTGGTTGATATGATGTTTGGCCCCGAGTTCCAATTAAAATTATTCGCTTATCTTGACGATATCATTTTAGTCAGTAATACCTTCGAGGAACATTTGTCATTACTGTCTCGCGTTCTTGAAAAATTGAAAAATGCCAATCTAACAATAAATGTCGACAAGTGCCAATTTTTTCGCAACCAACTCCGATATCTTGGGTACGTGGTTGATTCCCAAGGCTTGCGAACAGACCCAGAAAAAGTGGCAGCAATTACAAATTACCCTACCCCTACATGTAGAAAGGACATAAAACGATTCTTAGGGACAGCCTCGTGGTATCGCAGATTCGTACCTAATTTTAGTACTTTGGCGGGTCCTCTTAATAAGCTTACTTCTAATAAAAAGAACGCACCCCCTTTTAATTGGTCGCCTGAAGCTGACGCTGCCTTTAAGGGACTAAAGAGGTGCTTGGTGACTGCACCGGTATTGGCTTGTCCTGACTTTTCGCTTCCATTCGAAGTCCATACGGATGCTAGTAGTTACGGGATTGGGGCCATGTTGACGCAGACGCTGGAGGGAAAAGAGAGACCTGTCGCTTATATGAGCAAATCCCTATCAGACGCCGAGAGAAACTATAGTATAACAGAAAGGGAGGCCCTTGCCGTCTTAACCGCTCTGGAGCACTGGCTCTGTTATTTGGATAATGGTAGGACCTTTACGGTTTACACAGACCATTCGGCCCTACAGTGGTTTCTTACTCTGAGTAACCCTACCGGCAGGTTAGCCCGTTGGGGAGTCAGGCTATCATGTTTTGATTTCACAATAAAACACCGTAAGGGATCCGATAATATTATCCCAGATGCACTATCCAGACTTCCGCTTATTGACAGCATTGTCACTGCCAATTCCTTTATTACAACGGCAGACTCGTGGTACAAGGATAAATATCACACATGCTTAACGAATCCTAGAAGCCTACCTAATTTTAAAATTGTAAACAACACCTTATTCCGTTTATCTAAAAATCGTTTCCCACTAACTGCTGAATTTGCCTGGAAGGAGGTAGTACCGGACGAGCTACGTAATAAGGTCATATCTGACCATCATAGTGTGCCTACAGCAGGACATCTAGGCATTCACAAAACGTACTTACGATTGGCCCTTTGCTATTTCTGGCCTCACATTGCATGCGGATGTTGCGGCACTTGTATCTAAATGCTCGGTCTGTCTAGCGGTCAAAGCACCAAATCATGCAACGTTGGGTGAGATGGGAAGACCTAAGCAGTGTTCGAGACCTTTTCAAATGATTTCTATTGATTTTGTAGGTCCCTTGCCGAGAAGCAGAAAACAGAACACATTTCTCTTCGTAGTTGTATGTTGTTTTTCAAAGTATAGTATGATGTTTCCTCTTCGCAAAGCAACAGCTGACGCGGTCATTAAAATTCTTGAAGATGAATGGTTCTTGGTACATGGCGTCCCTCAAACTATTCTCTTAGACAACGGCAGTCAGTTTATTTCCAACAGTCTTAATAACCTATTTCGTCATTACAAAGTTCCAAACGTGTTTTTTACGGCTAAATATTCACCACAGGTCAACACAGTAAAAAGATATAATAAGACCATTTTAACTTGCATAACGTCATTTATTGAAAACGACCATAGGTCTTGGGACACTAAATTACGAAAAATACAATTTGCCATGAATAATTCAGTAAATGAATCAACGGGTTACACACCAACATTTATCGTTCACGGGAGAGAACTAGTGACGTGTGGTTCCCACTACGTCAATCCAAATCTGGACGACGAAATTATATTTCTGCCCAGGGATATATACTGCGACAATATTGGCTATTTAGCCTCTGTGTTCAGTGAAGTACAAGCATCTCTTTATGACGCGTTTATTAAAAATACCAGTAGATACAATTTAAGAAGGAGACGAGCGGAATTTAATATTAACGATACTGTCTGGAAACGCACATTCTACCAAAGCGATAAAGATAATTTTTTCAGTAAGAAGTTAGCTCCAAAATTTATTAAGTAAGTTTATCGAAAAAAAATCACCTCTTATTTATCGCTTGGGGGACATGAGTGGAAATGATCTTGGTCTGTGGCATATCAAGGACCTGAAATTAACAAAGTAGGTTTGAACGGTCACAACGTTGTTCACGACAGGAGTTTTTTTTTTTGTCCTCAGAACTCTTTTGAAAACGTCTCTATAGTCTCTCAAGTACCGGATTTTATTTCTATACATAATTTAACTAAAATCTTAGAGAGGCGGGCGGAATCTGTAACGTTATTATTCTGTTAATAACATTACCTCTAATAACAATGACGTTTTAGAAAGCGTTCAATCATCGACGCTCGGCGCTGCGATAACCGCTGCACCTAAAAACCAGTTTAAGTGGCGACCGCGCTCCATATATGGTAAGAACTTGAGCTAGCGCCTATGATTGGTCGCGCATCGAGAGGGCCCGTTATCCGTCGAGCTAAGCGGCCCGAGTCCAGCGATTCTAGAATGGTACTCACAGATCTCTGGCCGCGTCAATTTTACGCGGTGTCTGTGCTTAACCACACTACGAATATTTTAATACGAATTGCACACCAATCTCTCGACGGCTTGGATGTTTGCATGTGGCCAGTGCTACAAGTTAATCCACTTTTATGAAGTGCAATAAAATTGTGTTTGTGATTTTCCCCTCTTTTGGGTAAGTGTAAACCTTAATTTGATTAACCATGTACCTAGGTTGTGGTTCGTAACGAAATCACGCTAGCTTTAGTTATCTTATATTTTTAAAGAAATTCAGTTCGTGCATATTCCGTGGTTTCTGAATAACACCGCTTGTGTTAATGTAAAACTCCAAATGGTTAAGTTTTGCGTACTTAATAATCTAGGTATTTTGTAGTGCTGCGCCTATTCACTTAGTTATAAAAATATAAATACATATGTGTAGTTGATAGATTTGTTAATAGATTGTTTCATTATACGAAGTGTCTAGCTTGGGCCATAAACGTAAACAGCTTGCGCATTCTAATCTTTTATGCTTTAGTTCGCTAAGTAAACTCCGTTTCTGCTTTTGTTAACCGCCACACTCAACCCTTAGGGTTGGGCACTTTACCGTAATCCTCCCCAGGCGCTTAACAAACGCAGTTGCGAAACAATGTAGGTAAGGTAAGTGTACCAAATTCCGTAAGTGAACATAATTCCGTTAAAATTGCGTGTAAAACCGTAAAAAACAAAATAAATATTTTATCAATCTATTTATTCAAATCTTCAAATAATATAGTTTACACATGTGGGTAAAATTGCTTAAAATCATTTATAACTATTTTATTCTATGGTTTTAAAAACGAATTCACGGGATTATGTTCACTCACGGAATATGGTACACTTACCTCACCGGAACGTTGCAGGAATTTGGTATCGACTCGGGACGCTGCAGGCAGTGGCCACCTGTGACTGGGCGTTCGGAAATTTCCCTATTGGCGAGAACAGTCTACAACATTCATGGCTGCTTATCTTTTACCGCCGTGACTGCATTGGGAACATCTACCGCCGTGCCGCGCACTAAATAAACAAGGGAAGTGTCTTTTGCGGAATCCCAAGTAATTTAGTATATATAGTTTTAGTTAAGTATTCGTCTATAAAAAGAACTGTTCAACAAGTGGTCGGGTAACTCTACGACCTATTGAATTACTGGTTTATTATTTAAGTTAATTCTACTAAAGTAAAATAAGTTATTTCTACTAAAGTAAAATAAGTTATTTTTACTAAAGTAAAATAAGTTATTTCTACTAAAGTAAAATATACTGTTACAAATAAGTGTTGCATTTATTTAACTTCCAACCTTGGGAAAGAGAAAAACGCGACAGTGGGGAAATACTTTTTACGCATCCCGCCTGGCTGGGGATGCAGGCGGGTATGTCGGACTCCCGGGAACCACCCGGACTACCGACTAAAACCCCACGGTTTTGCGACTCGTCACCGTGTTGCCGGGTCACAGGCACGTTCGAAAAACTCTTCCGCGACCCGGCGGTGACTGGCCTGATGGAAAGGCCCCTTAACTCAGTAGCAAGAGGGTGTGAGCCCCACCTGCAACGCCTTTGTGTCTGGTGCGCGAGAGCACGCGCAACGCCATCACGGGCCAGTTTGTCATTCGGCCGACAGACTTCCCCAAGCCTGCCGGCCCTGGCCACGGTTAGGGTGGGATGTTGCGGGCATAGGCTCGCCGCCTCCGCCCTATTCGCCGTTGGCGACCGGGATTTTCGGAAGTTGCCTCCCTCTGTCTCGCAGAAGGCGAGGACCGCTCTCCATGCCCTGTCGCTGTCCACCATACTACGTACTACCGTGGGCAGCGACAGGTCACTGCCAACTGTCGCGCACAACGTCCGGCGCTCTTCATCCCAGGCTTGGCATACCTCCAGCGTGTGCTGGGCCCTCTCCTCCGGGCAGCTGTCGCAGTGGTGACACCGCGCGCTTTCCTCTCGGCGTATCCGGTGCAGGTACCTCCCAAAACATCCATGATCCGAGAGGACCTGCGTTAGCCGGAAAGTCATAGCGCCATGACTCCGGTCCAGCCACTGTTCGAGAACCGGACGAACTGCCCCGATGGTCTTAAGGCCCGCACTTGGTTGCGCCAGCCTCTCTTTCCACCTCGCTACCATCTCCAATCGAGCAGCATCGCGTTGCGCTTCTACCTCCCTCGGTGCTGGCGAGTCGCCTCGACCTAGTGCCTCCTTACGCCAGCGGTAAGCTACCGCAAGGGCCCTCGCATCAAGGTCCCAGGGAAGCGACCCCGCCAGCACGCATGCCGCCTCCCTGGAGATTGTGCGGTACCCCCGTATAAGCCTGACGGCCATCACTCCCTGCGCTCTGCATAGGAGGGGGATATCCCTCCTTTGCAGCCGGTCCGCCCGTACGGGAGCTCCGTAAAGGGCCATGGATCGCACGACCCCCATGTACAGCTGCCGACACGGCGCCTTAGGCCCCCCCGAGTTCGGGAGTATACGCCCTAGAGCACCGGCGGCTCCCATCAGCTTCGGCAGCAGATGCTTAAAATGGGCACGAAAGGTCCACCGGCTGTCGAGTGTGAGGCCCAGGTACCTCATGGACGACTCGATTTTAATCCTGGTGCCGCTCACCATGATATGCGCGTCCGGCGGAGGCGCCCTACGTGCCCCATGGAAGCAAAGAGCTTCAGATTTTTGGAGCGCCACCTTCAGCCCCAATAGGCGGATCCGTCTGACGGCATGCGCCACGCCAGCCGTGGCCAATATGCCGGCATGTCGATGTGTCTTCCCGCGGGCCGTCACCAGCGTGTCATCGGCGTAACACGTTAGGTTGACACCTGGAAGACTTGTGCCACGCAGGACCCAATCATACCCAATGTTCCACAGGAGTGGTCCCAAGACCGACCCCTGTGGAACACCGCATGACATTTCGTGTCGTCCCCACTCCTCCCGTCCCGGGTAAATTACGTACCTTTCAGAGAGGTACGCGCCGACCATTCGCCTCAAGTAGGCGGGCACCTGATGGTATCTTAGGGCCTCCATCACGCATTCCCAGGGCAGGGTGTTAAATGCGTTGGCGATATCTAGAGATACCGCCAAAACCACCTCGTCATCTGACACCACCCTGTCCGCAAGGTCTTTGACGCGGAGGATGGCGTCGACGGTAGAGCGACCACTTGATGTAGTAGTAATGAAACAGCGCAAGACCGAGACAACAACTGATTTATTATATTCTTTGCGGGTGCATTGTTAATCTTAAGTCTACCCACAACATCTCTCCCAAAAGGATTTCGTAAGATTAAACCTAAATTTAATTTATAGTAAACTACGTACCAGTTTATAATTTGTTTACGATACGCTCGTTCGTAACGTATCTGACCTAGGTAGGTACTTACTATAGTTGCCTACCTATATTACATGCCCATATTCCCCTTTATATGAAAAAATAACACTTTATTTTAACATTGTTAATCAGACAAAATAAACGTACTTAGTTACCTAGTTAATTGATGTGAGTAGGTAAGTACCCAGTATTCTAACTTACATTATGAATAGCTTATACTTAACTAGACTACATCTAATACTTATATCTAAACATATATGTATCAGAAAACACCGATAAGTGCAATTAGTACAATGCATAATAATGAATACCTTTATTTAACAATAATCATCAGGTTTTTGGATTTTGAACCTTATCTGTAGGTATTAAGATTAGTAATTACGATCCTATCCACCTCAACTAAGTAGGTATTTGAATGAGATACGCAAACGTCATTATGGAGATAGATCTTGCTTACGAAATTTCTTGAAAAGAAAACAATATGCATTTAACTAACTTGTTTCTCGATTTAAACTTTTTGCAAGTAATTTTGACTTCTTACGAGTCATGGGTCCCTCGAAAGTTGGCATTGTTCGAATATCTACCTTATTTGCGACAACAGAAGGTGCATTTTCGCCTGCTTCCTCGTGACCCACATGTTCGCAGGCGCCCTTGAATTCTTCCGCACAGTCAGCTGACGGCTGATGCGGGTTCGAATTCGAAGATGCCGGCTCGTTCATAGTACATTTAATTGAGTGACGACGATTACGTCTAAATTTACCTCCTACTGGATTTTGTACAATGTATGAGCGGGGAGCCGTAGCTATACCATTAACCGTAGCACTAGCACTAGCGTAAAGCGGTTCTTTGGATGGGGCGTTTGAGCACTCTTGGCAGGTGGCACAAAGTCCCACCATGGCCTCGATGTCCCGCGACATGCTGGGCCAGTACATTACTTGTCTCGCGCGCCGTTTACAACGATCTATGCCCACATGACCCTCATGTATTATATTTAACATCATTGATCGTAAGGCACGCGGTATTAAAACCGACATATTTTTAAAAATAACTCCGTCCACTTCAAATAATTCCTTTCTGTTAGACCAAAACATTTTCAAGTCGGCCACTACTTGTGACTTATGATCCGGCCAACCTACATTTATGTACTCTGATAGTTTTATGCACTCCGGATCTCGCCGAGTCTCCTTCTTAACGAGTGTTAATTTTGCGTTTGAGATTGGAATGTTTTTAACTATCATTTGTATTTGATAAGAGTTATTTTTATGAACCTCCTCACGGTATAGGTCTGGTAACGGCGCCCGAGACAATGTGTCCGCTATATACATAAACTTTCCTGGTTTATAAGTGACCACCAAGTCATAATATTGTAGACACAACATCAAGCGCAGCAGGCGTGCCGGGACATACATTAGGGGTTTTTTGAAAATGCTCTCTAAGAGTTTGTTTTCCGATTCCACATGAACCTTCTCTTTGCCAATTATGTACTTGTGGAATCGTTCACAAGCAAACACGATGGCTAATAACTCTTTCTCGACCTGCGCGTACCGGCGCTGCGTGTCCGTGAGCGTGCGCGAGGCGAACTCTACGGGCCGCCCGCCCTGCATGAGCACGGCGCCCAATGCGTCGCGAGACGCGTCGACGGACAGTAGCACTGGAGCCGTCACGTCATACAACAGATCCGAGTATTTAGTTAAATTAACGGCATTCACTCTTTTTATTAAACCTATCTCTTCACATGATTGCCGTCCCAGCACACTCTGACACCCGATGTTAGCGACCGCAAAATGTAAACAGTATTGCTTATTCATGTACCACCAATTTAAATTACAGACCCCTTTAATGGGTATCACATCGCCTGTATAAGATTCCAGTTTAATTTTGGCCGATTGTAACATTTGGACCTTATAACCTAGTGACAAAAATCGTTCCAAAGAGATAATGTTAATGTCTGCGCCACTGTCAAGATTAAATCGCTCCGCACCATTTTCACACAACAGGGTCTCAGACCATTGGTCTTTACCCTGATCACAACGAACCATGTCCATATAATACTGTTCTTCTTCTTCCGATCCACTACTGCACGAGTCTGCTTGTTCAATTTCATACACTTTTTTGATTCCATTGTTAGTTTGAATAAAACGAGACTTACACATTCTGGAGAAGTGGCCCCGATTGCCGCACGTGAAACAAGTAGCATACTGCGCAGGGCACTCCCGGGTCGCACAGCGTGTGCCGCCGCAGCCGGCGCACTCGCGAGACGGCGCCCACGCGCCGCCGCCGCCGCCGTCGCCGCGCCAGCGCCAAGCGTTCGGCGCTGAGCCTTGACGGGGCCGCGCGCCTCCGCCGCTCGCGCGTTTCTCCACGCCATGCACATGCATCGCACTGGAACACTCGCCTGCACTACTACCTAGCTGTCTGCCGCTCTCCTGTGACACCTCCTCAGCTTGACACAGCTTGACAGCCTTGTCCAGGTTCAGGTCGTCGCACCTAAGTAACCTGTCTCGCACAACGGGATTGCTTATTCCACACACGATACGATCTTTAAGTAATTCTTCCTGCAAACCACTGAATTCGCAGTTTTTGCTGAGGAGACGCAAAGCCGTAACATAAGACTGAATCGATTCTCCGTCTTCTTGATTCCGAGTAAAAAATCTGTACCTTAACAAGGTTATGTTGACTTTTGCTCCGAAATACTCATCGAACTTTTTTATTATGGCCTTTACGTCATCCTTGTCTGCCTCGCTATCGAATGTAAACGTTTGGAATACGTCGAATCCCTCGGGTCCGATAAGGTTGACGAGTAAGCTAGCCTGCACCCCGCCAGCTTCACTGCTCACCCCAGACGCCTTTTTAAACAATATGAATTGTTGCTTCCACCGCTTCCATGAGTCGGCCCGAGTAACGGGTCCGCCCGCCATATTGAGTTCGGGTGGAGGTCTCGCGTGTTCCATTGTAAATATAAGTCCCACTAATGCACTGCCGCTACTAATTACTCATCACACAACGCACAACGCTTTTTCATAAGTAGCCGATTCGTTTTTTGTACAATTTATATTTATTACAAAACTACACCGCTGCCACCATGTAGTAGTAATGAAACAGCGCAAGACCGAGACAACAACTGATTTATTATATTCCTTGCGGGTGCATTGTTAATCTTAAGTCTACCCACAACACTGCGGAACCCGTATTGGCACTCTGCCAAATCCGGACCGACTCGGTGTGACGTTTTTTAAGGGGGTGAGGTGGTAAATAAGCCCCAAGTCAACATAAAAACATTTATTGGGGACAACAAGTCCCCGTAAATTCAAAAGAAGGGTCGTGGGTGGTCTATGCCCTATCTAGATTAACCCTGAAGTCCGGTACTCTCCTGGCTGGTCACGGCGGTCCGAAGCAGGGGTCAGGCTTGGCCAGCTGTGATGAGGAGCAGGAACGGCGGCGGGCGAACGTCGAGCGGTTCGAGCCCAGACCGCTAAGATGGTGGTTGTGTGCTTTTATATTAAAACGACGCACCCTGTGGATTATGCACAGGGTTAAAAATTTGTTCGTGCTCGGTCTGCTTTGTGAACACCCTGTCTTCAGATGGGACCATGGGAATAAGCCAGTGCACCGTAAGCGAAAGCATGTTTGTGTTCAAAAAGCAGAGCGGAGTTACAATAAGCCTAATGCAAAAGTACGGAAAGTAAGTAGTTAACATTCTAAGGAAGTAGGTAGGTACAAATTACTAGTTTTATGAACAAAGAAACGCAGAGTCATTTAGCCACTAATAATGCGCTTAGCAACAAATGCAATGGGTAGTGAAATGGGAAGCATAACAAGTGAGCTACTTTACTAATAAAGTTAAGCTACTGATAATACCTATTAACTAATTAAAATAACGTTCAACACTTTGCACTGAACTTACCAATTACGTGGGTGCGGTTATTCACCAATTTACATTGGTGCTAGGCGAAGAAATGTCGCCTCAAAAGGTGTCCGCGACCACCGAATAAAACATAACATGAAATAAGTCAACGCGCGCACGAATTGCGAGACGACACGTTTCTTTTTTGTGTGCAGTTCGGCGCGGAACTGTTCTCGAAGGCGGTGTATCGTGGACTGACGGCCGCGCGGGCGCAAGCCGCATCTAGAAAATTCCATGACGTAACGATGGGGCGCGCATCGCGGGAGCGAGTAGGTACACTCGTGCGGAATAGTGCGAACGCGTTAATGTTGACATAATATTATTTTATTAGTCGATTCATTATTGATATCGTGTAAATATGTATTATTCTTATTTTATTGTCATAAAATAGATTAATATAATTATTAAATAAAATTTGATTAATTGGTGTATAAATAAATAACTTGATTGAATAGGTTTAATAATTCATTAGGTGTATAATTAAAAATTTAATAATTCTGTAAAAATTGGTTAAAAGGTTATTTAAAAATTAATAATTTAGTGTAAATATTGCAATTGATCTGTAAATAATATAAATAATTAAGTATGTAAATAAGGCATGTACGTGCAACGTTACATTACCCCGCGCGCCACGAAAGGATTTTGTTCCTTAGAATAAAATCCGCGCAATATACGCTAACGTATTTGCATTTATCCATTCATACTTTCTTTCATACTTCTCGCATACATAATAACAGTAGCATCTGGATTATACCTATAGATGCCAATGCGTCCTAACTAATGAAGGTGTCCAGTTTTCATTCAACTGGAAACCAATACAAATACTTTTTTGCAGAAAGTTGTTTTTGAGCACGAGAAGTAACGTATGTGCATTCACCTACTTATTTAAACCTACTAACTTCAAGTCTTTGATGTGCCAAGTTCCTAAATTCTTACCGGACATGTTCTCTAATATGTAAACAAGTGGTGACTTTTTTTCAATGATGCGACACTTGATAAATTTTGGAGCCAGCTTTTTGCAGAAGTATTTGTCCTTGTCGCTTAATACGTAAGCACGCTTCATGACCACATCTCCTACATTAAACTCCACATTTTTACGACGAAGATTATAATGCGTGGTATTTTTCTCGTGAGCTTGCCATAGTTTTGCCTGTACACTATCAAAAAATTGAGACATACAACCTAGATTTCCGGCATAGATATCACGTGGCAAAAATAGTAAGTCACCACCAAGATCAAAATCAGTGTAATGTGTACCACAGGTCACGAGTTCTCTGCCGTACACAAGGAATGATGGGGTAAAACCAGTTGCCTCATTTACGGAGTTATTGATGGCAAATTGAACTTTAGGTATAAACTCATCCCAGGTTCTATGGTCGTCATTAACGAAAGTAGATATGCTCGTGATAATGGTACGGTTGAACCGTTCAACGCTGTTAATTTGTGGGCAATATCTAGGCGTGTAGAAGATATTAGGCACGTTATACTTCTTAAAAAGATCAACAGTGACACCACTAATAAACTGGCTACCATTGTCAAGATAGATCGTTTGAGGAACGCCATGAACTAAGAAGAGTTGGTCCTCAAGGATCTTTGTTATAATGGTTGACGTGGCGTTACGAATTGGAAAAATAAGGCAAAACTTAGAGAAACAGCATGTGATTACAAAAATATATTGGTTTTGTTTTCGAGTGACAGGCAGAGGGCCCATGAGGTCAATCGAAACCATCTGAAAAGGTCGGCAACACTGCTTGGGACGACCCATTTCTCCAAGAACCTGATGGTTCTGATGTTTATATTCCAGACACTTGGTACATGTACTGACGAATTTTACGTCGTCCTGGTGCATACCAGGCCAGTAGTATTTTAACGCTAGCCTACGATACGTTTTAAAAATACCTAGATGACCGGCCATGGGTTCTGAATGGTTTTCTTCCAAAACATCGTGACGAAATTCGATTGGGACGACCTCCTTCCACGAGAACTCGGAAGTTAACTCGTGTTTATTTTTGCACAATCTATACAAGGAACCGTTTTTGATGAAGAAATTCGGAAAATTTTGAGGCTTTGTTAAGCAAGAATTATAAATGTTCTTGTACCAGGTGTCTGTCGTATTAAGGTAAGAATCTGATAGGTTAACGGTGCTGACAGGCATAGCTCTCGAAAGAGCGTCAGGAATTACGTTGTCCACGCCTCGTCGATGTTTGAGGTCTAAATCGAAAGCTGACAAACGCACTCCCCAGCGAGCCAGACGACCAGTGGGGTTATTCAGAGAAAGGAACCACTTTAAAGCACTGTGGTCAGTGTAAACAGTGAATTGTTTCCCATTCTCTAAATAACACCGCCAGTGTTCAAGAGCTACTACGACTGCTAATGTCTCGCGTTCCGTAATGCTGTAGTTTCGTTCTGCCGCTGACAACGACTTACTCATGTAGGCTATCGGGTGCTCCTTACCGTCTATGGTATGGGTTAGCATAGCTCCCACACCGTAGTTGCTGGCATCAGTATGCACCTCGAAAGCCTTGTCGTAGTCAGGGCAAGCTAACACAGGAGCCGAAACTAAGCATTCTTTCAGCATTTGAAATGCAGCATCAGCCTCTGTAGTCCACTTAAAAGGCGGGCCACCCTTCTTGTTTGAAGTTAATTTATTGAGAGGGCCTGCTATGGTACTAAACTGAGGCACAAACCGACGGTACCACGTGGCAGTACCAAGAAATCTCTTTACATCCTTCCGACAAGTAGGTGTCGGGTAATTTAAAATGGCTTCAACTTTCTCGGGGTCCGTCCGTAGTCCGTGGCTGTCGACAACGTACCCTAAATATTTAAGTTGGCTTCTAAAAAATTGGCACTTCTCCAGGTTCACCGTTAGATTCGCTTGACGAAGCTTGTCTAAAACCCGCAGAAGAAGTGACACGTGAGAATTGAAGTCCTCAGATATGATGATGATGTCGTCCAAGTAGGCAAAGACTTTCAGGTCAAACTCTCTGAAGAGAAGATCAACTAAACGTTGCTGCGTCGCTGGAGCATTAGTTAACCCAAACGCAGTACGCTTAAAACGAAAGGTACCGCGACCTTGGACGTAGAAAGCCGTCTTGTCCCTGTCCTCAACAGCGATAGGTATTTGCCAGAAAGCCTTTGAAAGATCGATACTCGTAAGGTAGCGTGCGTCGCGGAGGTTATCTAAAATTTCGGACACGTAAGGTAAGTTATACGCATCCTTTCGAGTAACCGAATTCAGCTTGCGGCTGTCAAGACAGAAACGAGGCTGTCCGTTCTTCTTAGTCACTAATAAAACAGGTGAGGACCAGGCACTTTCGCAGGGCTCGATAACGTCAAGACCCAGCATTTCATCAACCTGCTCTACGAGAATCCGCTGTTTTTCCGGTGACATCCGGTAATAACGTTGCCGGATAGGCTGTGCGTCTCCGGTATCCAGGCGGTGAGTAATGAGACTGGTCTCACCCAATCCCTTGCGTTCGGCAGATATGTCCTCGAATTGCGCAATAATGTTGTCAGCAATGGATTTATCGGAGGCACTTAAGTGATCATAACCGTGTAGGAAATCAGGACTAACTAATTTAGGCTGTTCCTCAACTATCGCGGCATTAGAGATGCTAATACTGTTTAAGTAGTTGGGTAGAATATTGAATTTACGCCAGAAATCAACACCTAATATAAGATTTGTGTTGATGTCCGGAATAACGTAAGCCCTTATTAAATGGAATTGGTTTTGAAAGTGTATAGGCAAATCAATGTCACCCTGGCTCTGCATAGACTGGCCACCTGCCGCAGTCACTGAGATGCAGTGATCTTTCTGAACAATGAGGCCCTGAAGCGCTTGATGAGCACCATTACCAATAATGGTTACGGCAGAACCAGAATCAACGAGACCTGACACATCAAAACCGTTAATTTTCACTGTTGCATAAGGACGATTGTCGTTAATTGGTTTGGCATGCAGAATTGTGTCGATCTTATACGAGCTGAAATATAAATTTATTGTCTTCAGCCACTTGTTCCAACCCTCCAAATCAAAATTATTGTCAGGAAGATGGCTAGCACAACTCTGCTGTTCTAGTTTTTTGATGTGGAGGGTTGGTTCTTTCTGCAAGTAGGGCAGTCTGGAGACTTAACACCCTTATGTCCACAAACAAAGCAGTAGATCTCAACCTTACTGGCATTGCATTGACGCAAGTTGTGAGTGTCATTACGACACCTTGGGCAAAACAACACTTTAGCGGGAGGTGTAACGATTGCATGTACCTGTCTTATATTCGAATCAGATTTGTTGTAGTTATTAAAATTATTATTTGAATTGTATTTATTAAATGGTTTATTATGGCCATTCCTGTAAATGTCAGACTTGTTAGTGTGGTTCCTATTTGCGCTAGTACCAGCATATGCAAACTCAGGTGCTAAATTGTCAGCTGTCCGTCTGGGTGGTTCGCGAAAGTCGGCAAGACGTGCCTGAATACTTTCGTAATTACGACAGTGGTTACGTAAAGTTTCAATGTCAGAAATTGCGGAAGCCGACGCTAATGTGCTGGCATAGCAAGGCCGGACATTATGTAGGATGATCTCCAACTTCTCATTCTCTGGTAAGCTCTTGGAAAGACGCGAGAACAAACCAGACATGATAGATAGGTAGATGGTTATGTTCTCTGATTCCCCTTGAGAACGTGAGCGAATCTCAGAAAGTAGCCTATAATCATAGTCGCTTTGACCGAAATCCTGTTTAAGCAAGGTGACGAGTTCAACCCAGCTGGACACTTGACCCTTCACACTCCTATACCAGTGTAACGCGTCTCCTACAAAAATCTCTGTAGCATAGGAGAGGATCTTTGCATCGGAAATACCCCTAGCCTCACAAAACTCGGTGACACGCTGTACGAACGCGCGAACACAGGTCTTGCAATCGAACTTGATCTTGCACAATTCATTGAAGCTACCGCGGTCACAAGTTACATTAACGTTCACCGGTAAGGTATTAGCTACAGGCTCTACGTTTGAAGTTGGCAAGACGGTCTCAACAGCAGTGTCCTTAACGGAGTTGAAACGAGCTACGAGACCTTGGAACTCCTTGACGCATACATCGTACATAGGTCTAGTCGTATTATCACAATCAACGCGATTGAGTCGGTGATAAAGGTGATTTATTAAATTTTGTGTGCGCAGCAGAACGTTCCTGTCAAGTCGCGAGTCTAAATTGGACTGAACCTTAGAGAGGGCGTCACTAATTCCCTTCAAGTCAGTCGATACCGTGAAATGGCTCTCTAAAATGTCCTCGGATGGAAACAAAGGTCCTAATTTAGAAATTTGCTTCCGCAAGTCCTGGACTGTTGCACCCGGAGTTTCACCACGAATACCGACTTCGTATTCCAATTCCGGCTTTTGGAGCGACAAAAATTTCACAGCGTACGCCATCACAAAAAAAAACTTTCAAAATTTCAAATTAAATAAAAACTTTTATCCACAGTAAATTAAAATAATTTCGCGTAAACGGCAACAGTAGAAAGTGTTGAACGGTCCCTAATTAATAACTAAAGCTACTCCGTCTGTTACAAAAATAAGCTACGTAACGTTCTGGTTGGCAAAAAAATATTAAAGCGCTAAATCAAATAAAACAATCACTAAAATAAAACCAAAAAAGCATCAAATTATTGCAACTAGTGTGTACACCAAAAGTTAAAATAATGCACAACAAAAAATATTTAACTTAGTAAACACTTGTGTGACACGACTGTACCGGTCTTGAGACTACACCAATAAAGGGTGTTGCAAAAATTTACAATAAAATTGATACGAAATATAACTCTGATAAATAAATTATTATTAAAATTGAATATTATTATTATTATTGAAGTACACCTTAGTTACTGGCAACCAAAAATAAAAACACAAAAAAAAGTTTTACAAAAATAAAAACAACAAACACACAAAATCAAAATCAAAATCAAAATCAATTATTTATTCTGCAAATAGGCCACAAGGGCACTTTTACATGTCAAATGGTGTTCTACAATATAATATTAATAATCTTACACAATAATCATTTTAAAATTGCAGATTTTAACTAATTAGTACCTAAATGGTTACAAACTAAATGTCACTGAATGAAAACTAGAACAATCCAAAATTGTAAAATATTATCAAATACATTCGATATAAGGTCTGTATCAGAATTAACAATAAGTTTATGATATAATTTAGTACCCCAGAGATGTATAATGTCTCTGAGCATCCAAATACAATTAATAATTATTCTAATGTTCTTATAAAGATGTATACTGTCCCTAAGCGTTAAAAAAAAAAAAGGATCATTAATGTAATATTGTCAGAGATGTACAGGGTCAATAACAATAAAACGTGTTAAGAACAGAATGATGTCTCTCGTCAAAATAATGATAATAACATTAGTATTTAGGTAGTTACTATGCCCTTGCAAGCATGAACAGACCGGACTCCACAAACAGCACCCGATCACGAGTATGACGCATATCTCAGCCATCGCCTCCCTCAACCATATGTTAGGGAAGGTGGCGACCCGATCAACGACGCCACCGTAAGCAAAGCCCTTTAAGCGAGCATGACATATTCAAGCCACACTAGACATTGATAATAGCAAAGATTAAAGCTACTTGTTCGGCGAGAAAAAGCATTACGTGCTCTCATGTTACATAAAACGGAACAGCTATTTCCGGTACTTATAATAATTACAAAGGTAATACGCCAAGACAATCATACTCGAAGGTATATTAATTCTAATACAATTTGACTGCTACTGGCTTAAAGGCATTTTTGTCGTTTATGAAATCGTTGACATTATAATACGCCTTGCTTAGCAAATATTTTTTTATATGAGACTTAAATTTACTTAACGGCAAATTAACAATTTCGGTAGGTATTTTATTGTAAAAACGTATACAGTTCCCCACGAACGACGTGCTAACCTTGCGAAGACGACTGTACTGCACTGCGATCTTGTGTTTACTTCTGGTGTTGTAGTCAAACAAATACTACGGGGCAAATCTAGACTAAGACCACGTTAAAGGCGCCAATGTGACGTTTTTTAAGGGGGTGAGGTGGTAAATAAGCCCCAAGTCAACATAAAAACATTTATTGGGGACAACAAGTCCCCGTAAATTCAAAAGAAGGGTCGTGGGTGGTCTATGCCCTATCTAGATTAACCCCGAAGTCTGGTACTCTCCTGGCTGGTCACGGCGGTCCGAAGCAGGGGTCAGGCTTGGCCAGCTGTGATGAGGAGCAGGAACGGCGGCGGGCGAACGTCGAGCGGTTCGAGCCCAGACCGCCAAGATGGTGGTTGTGTGCTTTTATATTAAAACGACGCACCCTGTGGATTATGCACAGGGTTAAAAATTTGTTCGTGCTCGGTCTGCTTTGTGAACACCCTGTCTTCAGATGGGACCATGGGAATAAGCCAGTGCACCGTAAGCGAAAGCATGTTTGTGTTCAAAAAGCAGAGCGGAGTTACAATAAGCCTAATGCAAAAGTACGGAAAGTAAGTAGTTAACATTCTAAGGAAGTAGGTAGGTACAAATTACTAGTTTTATGAACAAAGAAACGCAGAGTCATTTAGCCACTAATAATGCGCTTAGCAACAAATGCAATGGGTAGTGAAATGGGAAGCATAACAAGTGAGCTACTTTACTAATAAAGTTAAGCTACTGATAATACCTATTAACTAATTAAAATAACGTTCAACACTTTGCACTGAACTTACCAATTACGTGGGTGCGGTTATTCACCAATTTACATTGGTGCTAGGCGCAGAAATGTCGCCTCAAAAGGTGTCCGCGACCACCGAATAAAACATAACATGAAATAAGTCAACGCGCGCACGAATTGCGAGACGACACGTTTCTTTTTTGTGTGCAGTTCGGCGCGGAACTGTTCTCGAAGGCGGTGTATCGTGGACTGACGGCCGCGCGGGCGCAAGCCGCATCTAGAAAATTCCATGACGTAACGATGGGGCGCGCATCGCGGGAGCGAGTAGGTACACTCGTGCGGAATAGTGCGAACGCGTTAATGTTGACATAATATTATTTTAGTAGTCGATTCATTATTGATATCGTGTAAATATGTATTATTCTTATTTTACTGTCATAAAATAGATTAATATAATTATTAAATAAAATTTGATTAATTGGTGTATAAATAAATAACTTGCTTGAATAGGTTTAATAATTCATTAGGTGTATAATTAAAAATTTAATAATTCTGTAAAAATTGGTTAAAAGGTTATTTAAAAATTAATAATTTAATGTAAATATTGCAATTGATCTGTAAATAATATAAATAATTAAGTATGTAAATAAGGCATGTACGTGCAACGTTACATTGGGTGAGATGCTTTATGAGGCGGGCAGCAATAATCCGCTCAAAAAGCTTGCCCACCTCTTCGAGCAAAACTATAGGACGGTATGCAGCTGGCGAGTCCGCAGGGCGCCCTTCCTTCTTCAGGAGCACAAGCTTACCTGTCTTCCACTGCCGGGGGAAGAGGGCTTGCTCGAAGCAGCCCGAGAAAAGCCTAAGCAGTCTCGCCTCCAGTGCGTTTCTCGCCAACACCCAGGCCCGACCCGGGATCCCGTCGGGTCCAGGGGCTGTGTTTTTCCCCTTCATTCGGAGGATGGCTGCACCGAGTTCCCCGACAGAAACCTCTGGGACCTCTTCCTCGTCACCGTCAGGTGCAGTGGGCGGTGCCATTGCTGGCGGAGAAAAGCCGTCACGAGCCGGGAACAGGGCCGCGACTACCTCCCCCAGCAAGTTCGGCCCCAAGATAACCAAGATAACTTTTTTTTTTTTTTTTTTTTTTTTTTACGTGGGGAAATGCTTTTACGCATCCCGCCTGGCTGGGGATGCAGGCGGGTATGTCGGACTCCCGGGAACCGCCCGGACTACCGACTAAAACCCCACGGTTTTCCGACTCGTCACCGTGTTGCCGGGTCACAGGCACGTTCGAAAAACTCTTCCGCGACCCGGCGGTGACTGGCCTGATGGAAAGGCCCCCTAACTCAGTAGCAGGAGGGTGTGAGCCCCACCTGCAACGCCTTTGTGTCTGGTGCGCGAGAGCACGCGCAACGCCATCACGGGCCAGTTTGTCATTCGGCCGACAGACTTCCCCAAGCCTGCCGGCCCTGGCCACGGTTAGGGTGGGATGTTGCGGGCATAGGCTCGCCGCCTCCGCCCTATTCGCCGTTGGCGACCGGGATTTTCGGAAGTTGCCTCCCTCTGTCTCTCGGCCGCCTCTTTCCTCTCCATAATGGTCTCGCAGAAGGCGAGGATCGCTCTCCATGCCCTGTCGCTGTCCACCATACTACGTTCTACCGTGGGCAGCGACAGGTCACTGCCAACTGTCGCGCACAACGTCCGGCGCTCTTCATCCCAGGCTGGGCATACCTCCAGCGTGTGCTGGGCCCTCTCCTCCGGGCAGCTGTCGCAGTGGTGACACCGCGCGCTTTCCTCTCGGCGTATCCGGTGCAGGTACCTCCCAAAACATCCATGATCCGAGAGGACCTGCGTTAGCCGGAAAGTCATAGCGCCATGACTCCGGTCCAACCACTGTTCGAGAACCGGACGAACTGCCCCGATGGTCCTAAGGCCCGCGCTTGGTTGCGCCAGCCTCTCTTTCCACCTCGCTACCATCTCCAATCGAGCAGCATCACGTTGCGCTTCTACCTCCCTCGGTGCTGGCGAGTCGCCTCGACCTAGCGCCTCCTTACGCCAGCGGTAAGCTACCGCAAGGGCCCTCGCATCAAGGTCCCAGGGAAGTGACCCCGCCAGCACGCATGCCGCCTCCCTGGAGATTGTGCGGTACCCCCGTATAAGCCTGACGGCCATTACTCCCTGCGCTCTGCATAGGAGGGGGATATCCCTCCTTTGAAGCCGGTCCGCCCATACGGGAGCTCCGTAAAGGGCCATGGATCGCACGACCCCCATATACAGCTGCCGACACGGCGCCTTAGGCCCCCCCGAGTTCGGGAGTATACGCCCTAGAGCACCGGCGGCTCCTATCAGCTTCGGCAGCAGATGCTTAAAATGGGCACGAAAGGTCCACCGGCTGTCGAGTGTGAGGCCCAGGTACCTCATGGACGACTCGATTTTAATCCTGGTGCCGCTCACCATGACATGCGCGTCCGGCGGAGGCGCCCTACGTGCCCCATGGAAGCAAAGAGCTTCAGATTTTTGGAGCGCCACCTTCAGCCCCAATAGGCGGATCCGTCTGACGGCATGCGCCACGCCAGCCGTGGCCAATATGCCGGCATGTCGATGTGTCTTCCCGCGGGCCGTCACCAGCGTGTCATCGGCGTAACACGTTAGGTTGACACCTGGAAGATTTGTGCCACGCAGGACCCAATCATACCCAATGTTCCACAGGAGTGGTCCCAAGACCGACCCCTGTGGAACACCGCATGACATTTCGTGTCGTCCCCACTCCTCCCGTCCCGGGTAAATTACGTACATTTCAGAGAGCTACGCGCCGACCATTCGCCTCAAGTAGGCGGGCACCTGATGGTATCTTAGGGCCTCCATCACGCATTCCCAGGGCAGGGTGTTGAATGCGTTGGCGATATCTAGAGATACCGCCAAAACCACCTCGTCATCTGACACCGCCCTGTCCGCAAGGTATTTGACGCGGAGGATGGCGTCGACGGTAGAGCGACCACTGCGGAACCCGTATTGGCACTCTGCCAAATCCGGACCGACACGGGTGAGATGCTTTATGAGGCGGGCAGCAATAATCCGCTCAAAAAGCTTGCCTACCTCTTCGAGCAAAACTATAGGACGGTATGCAGCTGGCGAGTCCGCAGGGCGCCCTTCCTTCTTCAGGAGCACAAGCTTACCTGTCTTCCACTGCCGGGGGAAGAGGGCTTGCTCGAAGCAGCCCGAGAAAAGCCTAAGCAGTCTCGCCTCCAGTGCGTTTCTCGCCAACACCCAGGCCCGACCCGGGATCCCGTCGGGTCCAGGGGCTGTGTTTTTCCCCTTCATTCGGAGGATGGCTGCACCGAGTTCCCCGACAGAAACCTCTGGGACCTCTTCCTCGTCACCGTCAGGTGCGGTGGGCGGTGCCATTGCTGGCGGAGAAAAGCCGTCACGAGCCGGGAACAGGGCCGCGACTACCTCCCCCAGCAAGTTCGGCTCGAGACTTCGCGTCAGTGGTGGGGCCCAGGGGCGGAGCTTGTTACGGACCATTTTGTATGGTCGGCCCCACGGGTCCCTATTGAGCGTTTCGAGCATCTCCTGCTGGGAACCCTCTTTCGCCTGGCTTATGGCTAGCTGCAGGTCCTTCGTGCGCTGGATGTAGACGGCGTACAGTTCCGCCTCGCGGACAAGGTCCCTGCGCCGACGCCTCCGCTGGTGGCTGTAAACTCGTCTCGCCGCTACGCAAGACTGTCTCAGCTGGTCAAGTTCGACTGACCACCAGTGGACCTGGCGTTTTGGGGGAAGAGGTTTTGCTCGGGGCATTGCTGCGTCGCAAATCGCTGTCATGGATCCACCGAGCGCCTGCGCCTCTTCATCCACGTCCACTGGGCCCTCAGGAACCGGGTTCCAGGCCTCAACCTCGACGGCAAGGTGGAAATTGTCCAGATCCAGGCGTTTTAGTGCCCAGCGCGGTCCCTCTCCTCTCAGAGAGCGGCTGATAGGGCCACTCGGACCACTCGATTGTGCGGAAACACTAAACCGAATATAACGGTGGTCCGACAAGGTCTCAATGCCCTCGAGCACTTCCCAGCCCTGGACACGGCGCGCCAGGGTGGCGTTGGCGAACGTCACGTCCACAATGGAGCCGCCCTGTTACCGCACGCACGTGTTCACTGACCCGCTGTTGACCACGGTCAGGCCCCCTGCGATGGCCCACTCCTCCAACTCGCGGCCACGCGCATCCGTTGACGGGGATCCCCACGCCATGGACTTGGCGTTGAGATCCCCGGCAACGAGCACGGGGCTTGGATGGTTTTGCCTGATGACCGCACCCACGTCCGTTAGGAAAGACTCGAAATCTGCCAGGCTCCTGTTAGGCGAGAAGTAGACACCGACAACAAGGATGCCGCCAAGGAGCCCGGCAACATAACCCCTTCCCTTGTGGACTTTCCTGAACGGTGGCGAGCCAGCAGCCGTTTGCGTGGCTATCGCTACCAAGCCATCATGGTCTCCAGCCCAATTGTCCCTTTGGGGGATAAAGTATGGCTCGGAAACGACAGCCACGTGGGTCAACCACTGCGCCATGCTCTGGAACAGGAGGTCCTGAGCCCTGGAGCAGTGGTTGAGATTCGCCTGCAAAAAGGAGAGGGCCATTATTTTTCCTCCATTTCTACAGCCTCCTCAGCCTCTGGTGCCACGTTGGCGGCCAGGTGGAGTGGGTCTGACTGGGTGACTCGTGGCCCATTGCCAAACTTCCCCTTCTTTTTGGGAGCAGCGCACGACTTGCTCCCTACGGCATGTCCCGCCGGTTTTTTGGCCGCTGCGCAGACTGGGCAGTGCGACGTGGCGGTGCACGTGGCCGCCTTGTGACCGGGCTGGCCACATCGGTAGCACAGCTCGCTCCGATCCTCCTGAGCTCGGCTCTGCACGCGGACGTGTCCCGCCTCGAGGCACCGGAAGCAGCGCATGGGTTTAGCAGCCAGTATCTGCACCCGTGCAGATACCCATCCCACCAGCAAACGCCCGCCCTCAGCCAGCTTTTTGGCTGCTGTTACTGGGCAACGGACCCATGCCGTGCCTAGGCCCGAAAAGTTTTGACGGATTTCGCCGCATTTTACAAGGCCAGCATCACACCCGCCAGCCTCTGCAATCGCCGCCTTGACATCCTCCGGTGTCACTGAGTCATCGAGACCCGTAATGCGCACCTCCGCGCACTTCGTGGGCCTCGAGACTTGTACGTCCTCACTCTTGAGCGTTGCCCTCAGCTTTTCCGCGAGAGCATCCGCTTTCTCGCCCCCTGTCGCCCCGGGTACCTCAATGATGGTCGCTCCAGTGACCGCCCGCTTAAATCGGACACCCTCAATCTGAAGGTCTTTCAGGTCGATTTTCGACCGAGCCTCCTTAATTATGTCCCCGTAGGTGGGGTGGCCCTCTCCCGGCTTCAGCGTCAGCACAACGGCCGCTGAGCGTGGTGTCCGCAGTTTTCGAGTCTGCTTGGGCTTGGACTGTGGCGCTGCTCCCTGCGCGGCAGTCTTCTTTTTTCTTTTTCCTTTCCCGACGACATCTGTCCACGTCTCATTCATAGGCGCCAGCGTAGGCGGCATGGGGCGGGGCACGTTAGGGGCTTCGGCCGGTAGAGCCACATGGTCGTCCTTCTTGGCCTTTTTGACCGGTTTTTTCTTCGCCTTCTTTCCCGTTGGAGGGGCAGGAGCAGGCGCTTTAGGCTCTGCCATCTTCTGGCCGCTAGTGCCAGCGACGTTGTTGTCTGCTGAGTTTGTGGCAGGCGGTGCGTCCTTTCTGCCATTGGCTGCAGGTTTGGCAGCCTGCTTCGCTAGATTCTTTTTGTCCGCCACGAGCGATGGGCGCACAGCCGTCACTGGAAGGAGCCGATCTTCTAAGGCATCCAACCGAGCGTTTACCATGGTCCCCACTTTGACCATCATGTCGCGTTCGGCGTCCTCCGGCGTATATCTTTGCGGAGTGGGAGCTGCTTTAGCTGTACGCAGCTCAATCCGCAACTCCCCGAGCTCTCTTTGGAGCTCGGTCATCTGAGCTTGCAGGCGTTTGTTATTAGCCTCAGCCTCTCGATCTCTTCCGAGGATGTGCGCTTAATTAGCACCTGAGCAGCGTCCATGTAAGCCGCCACCGCATCCTTCAGCTTCCGCTGGTGGGTCCCCTTTAGGTTGCCTGATGTGGCAATCACTGCCTTGATGACGTCTGTGCTGTCAATCATTTGCGTATACAAGGTAGAGGCCAACTGGTCCTCCGCTCGTGTGGTCTGCTTGACTGTCCGCTCGGGTCTCAAGCGGATGACCATTTTGGCCACCTCCGCCTCCGCCTCCTCTGCAGTCTTGCGGCGGAATTCCTCCCTCGCCGCCTTGTAGTCGGACTGCGCCTTGTCCACTCCGACACACCTCGTTGCAGGCGGCCGACCTCGGCCCCTGGGCTTAGACCTGTCCTCCGTCGCAGTATTATAATCGCCATCACTGGACGATTCGGACAGTTCTAGTCGCCGCCTTTTTTGACCCTCCTGGGACCATAAACGGCCTTCAGGAATGGACGACGCAGATCCCGACCTGACGGTTGCCAAACTTGTGTCCGAAAGCCGCTCCGCCACGGCCGGCCCCTGCGGGTCCTCCGCGTCCCACCGGGGCATTGGGGAGTCGACGGACCGTGATTTGACGGTCTCCAGGCTGCAGTCGGACACGGATCCACTGCTTTCGGCTCTTGTCTTTGACCTGGGGGTATCCATTCTCTCGAGGGACACCCTCAGTTCTCGCAGCGGTGTGTGCAATGTTGCACGTGGTGTCTGGCCCTGCGAAGGGACGTTTGAGCCCGCTATTACGGCGTCTTACTCCGTCTCCTCATTTGTGGCCTCCACGCCCAACGTCGGTTGGTTCGCCAGCACCTGCGCCAGCGCGCGTCCCTCCTCTGGGGCCTCCTGCCCCACACCCGCGGCAGGCAGCTGGAGTGGCCCCCCCCCCCCCCCCCCCCCCCCCCACGGAGCGGTCCCCGCCCCGCTCTCGTAGCATGAAGCGGCCAGAGCCGTCGCGAGCTGGGCCGTTCGTCTTTTTCGGTCCAATCTGAATGGCGGCCGCGTTCAGATCGAGACATGGGCTACCGTCCCATTTCACCGGCGAGCGTGCAAGGCTGCGTCGGGGGCGGAAGGCCTCCATATCGGTGTCCATTATTCGTTTGCCGTCGTCGTCGTTTGATGGGTTTGATGGGTTTTTGTTTTTAGCGTCCATTTGGTTCCCACGAGTATGGGGGAAAAGAAGTCCACCCAGGCAGTGCCCCCTGTACCTGGGTAACCCTATTTACTCTGGAGGTCGGGCGGTATCCAGAGGGTTTAACGACTTCACTGTCGGGTTTTTGAAGGGATTTCCTTCCCGCGGGCCGGCCAATCAAGGCAAGCCCTCCGGTCCGCGCGCTGAAAGCTGGCACCTTCCGTACCCCATGCCACCACAGATGGGGGTCGTTGGGAGAGTGCTGCGGGTTCCGGGATTCAAGGGGAGCTGGTGTAGGCTCCCCTATCGGTGGTTGTTTAAGCCGCCCCTTCTCCACGACCTTGCGGCCGTTGCCCGTCTCCAGCGCCATCTGCTGATCAGAGGGACGCGGAGAGACGTCGACTCTTTTTTCGGGGGTGAGCTCCCCCGCACGTTAGGGACTGGACTCCCTCCAGCCACGCATCCCATCGGCACGATCCGCTCACCTTGGGATTGGGGTGATTTGTTATAGTGGTTTTCTTCCACGCGGCGATACTGCTCAATGAGCAGCGCCCCCGGTCCGCTCAACGCATATTACGGGTTGCCCGACGGGGAGCCGAAACTCAGCCAGCAGCCGCACGAAGGCGACTGCCAGACCCACCGCGCCGCAAGCCTTGAAGGCCCGCCATCCCACGCCATCCGAAGACGGCCACTGGCCGTAAACAGAGAGGCCCCAAAAGCAGAAGGTGCGTCTGCACCGCCACCACTGCCCAGTGGCTGCCAAGAAGGCTACCAGGTTAAGACGGCCGCATCCCTTGCCACCTCAGATGAGCTGAGGCATGCTGGGAGCGGCCAACCACGGAACACGGTACTAAAGCCCGCGCAGGAGTGAACTCGACTGCATTGCCACGACTGTGACTTGGTAGTTTGCAGAGGGAAGACAGCAAACGCGCAACTGAGCGGCTATCCCCCCCTCCCAGGGTGCACCACGAGGAGGTCTACCAGCCCACGCACCCCAACCAAGATAACCTAACCTTTTTTTTTTTTTTTTTTTCTGGCTACTGTAACAATAAATTGTTTAACAAGCGAATACTACGCTAAATCTTCAGTTTAGTACTATACATATATTAATATAATTAAGTCTGCACACTAGGTTATATGTATGGTTACCTTTCAAATTTGAGCACTATTATAATTTGAGCACAACGCAATGCACAAATAAGAGTCAAAATCGGACAGCATTAAATTGAGATGGCACATCTTTGTATTCATACTAAGTCGATCATTGTTTATATTTATAATGTGACATGGTAATGGTGTCTTGTTGCAATTCGTGGAATTTGTTTCTATTGTTCTCGAGCTGCAATTTATTAGTGTTATTTTTACCTGCGATCTATTTGGTTCTTAATTAATTGTTGTAGCTCGGACTTTATTGAGAGAAGTTTATATAAAAAAAATTTGGAAGTCGCAGATGTCTATGTTTAGTGGTGCGTTTAGGGCACGCAATGGTGTTTCGGTTTTATTTTTATGTGTTAAATTGTGTGTCAATGGTATATTAGATTCGCGCCTTTAATCCCAAAAGGGGTAGGCAGTGTACATGAAAATATGAAAGATGGACCATTCTTTGTGTTTTGTTTGTTGCTGTTTTTCTGCAAAGCGGTAAGTTTTTAATTTGTGTTTTATCGTTAATAGTAATTTAGTTAAGTATTGTTTGTGTACAATCTTTTCTATTTCTGATATTATAGAGTCGTATATTTTATTCAATTTAATGTTTTTGCGTTTTAGTTCCGTGTTTAAGGTGTTTATTTATTGGTTTTTTGGGTTTTTTTTTTATAATTTTTTTTTTCCTTTTGAATCTATTATTATATACCTATACAGAAATTATTTTTCACATTTTTTTATTTATTTATTTGACTAGTTATTTACGTGTTTTATTTTTAATATCTATTTTTTTTTTTTTTCTATTAGGAATTTTATATGCAAGGTATTTATTTTTGTGATACTAAATTATATCTAGTTTTTTCTTTATATATTTATTTACTGTTAACTATTTTTGTGTAGTAGTTTTTATATATTATTTTTTTGTTTTGGTTGTTATATTTCTACATTTTATTGTTGATGTCATATGGGGTTTTTCTTTTTTTTTTTTTTTACGTTATTTGATTAATTATCTTTTACGTGTGCGTTGTATTGCATCACTTTTACTTTGAATATTTTTTGTAGTATCTATGTATTTTTTTATTATTAATTTAATTTTTATTTTATTTTATGTCATAATTAATAGTTGGTTATTAAAATGTATTTTAGATGATAATGTTTCACCTGCCTTTTAGCATTTTAAATGTAATTATCCGTGGCTCTTTGAATTATTTGAAAATGTCAATGATGGTTAATTTCTATACCGGGCGTCCCCGTAAACCTAAAAATTCTTAAAAACTAAATGTTTTTGTTTTGTTTCATTATTATCTAAGTTATAATAATATTATGTTATACATGAATGCACGCTTGGATGACGAAACCATGGAAGTATTTGCTAAAAAATATTTTATATATCTATCTATATAAAAACAGTATTATGACTAATCTTCTTTCTTCACACTAACATTATTACATTTATTCTTCTTAATTGATCTGTGTGACTTGCAAGTTAACGTATTTATTTAAATTTTTCCTACTGTATAATAGCTAGGTTATAGTGTTTATAGCCATTATAACGAACTGATTTTGTTGAAGTGTTTTACCACACTTCCGTGTGTTGGCGATGGAGTCCTGGTGTTTGGCAAGGGTACGAAAAGTATTTAAAAAAAACACGGCTGGTCGGCCGACCCTACATATGATAATTATTTGCTAACAATTACTTGCTAACAATTGTTTGCTCAGGGTACACGATGCCGTTTATTTATATAGCGCGCACACATTTTAATACATGTATATGTGTAAACAGGCAGTTCATTTAACACTAGCTTACGTTAACCCTTTATCCTTACCACAGTGTCTAAAGACCTTCACAATTGATGCTCGATCAAATCATGATCAGATTCCAAAGATTTCCTGCCTCACCTGTACCCTGGCTGGTGTACCTTGCTGAAACACGTGACCCTGTCGTCGCCATCGTCTTACCTAATCGGTCTTCTACACATCATCACATCAGGACATAGACATCAGGTCTACACTTCTCACCCCTCCACGTCTGCCACGCCTACAACTGTGCTACCCAAAATCACGCTCCCAAAGTTCAGCTCAAAGGTTGAAGACTGGCCGTCCTTCATTACCATCTTCAGGAGCTTAACGGACGACATGACCATCATTTCGGATGCCGTAAAGCTCCACTACCTGCTCTCGTGCCTGACAGGCGAGGCACGCAGTATGGTATCCCACCTCCAGCTCACCAACGACAATTTCGCCGTAGCGATGAATATCCTAACTCGGCGCTATGAAAATCGTCGGGTCTTGATCGACCGGTTTGTAGATATCATCATTGAACTGCCCAACATTCACGTGCGCTCCGATATACGCACGCTCTTTTTAACTCCGCTCATTTCCGCGCAATGCGCCCTCAATAACCTCGATCTGCCCATGCAAGAAAATGACTATGTTTTTGTGTCTATAGTAGTGCGAAAACTTAAAGGTGAACTTCGGACACTTTTTGAACGAAAGTACGGATCACGCCAGTCTCTGCCCACCCTCAAGAACCTGATCACCTTCTTGGAAGAGCACGCGCGTTGTGTAGAGACCGAATGGTCCAGCTCACCCAAGCCCAGCACCTCCCAACTCACTCAGCATTCGCCACAACCAGCTCAGTACCGCAGGCAGTCTCCCGTAAACTTTCCTCGAGGTCCGCCCCGACAGCCTGCGTATCATGAATCACGTCCCATGACCCCGGTTAGGAGCCGGTCAGACTATTCAGCTCAGCACAGGCCGACTTACTCAGCTCAACCGTCACCTCAAGACGCAAACACCACCAACACCATGCCCTGCCTATACTGCGGAGAAAGAGGGCACAAGCTCATCGCCTGCCCACGGTACAACGACCAACCAATCCAAGGCCGTTGGGACTTTGTTCAGGCCCGCAACCGCTGCCGACGCTGCCTAGGCCCCCATTATGAGAATGAGTGCAAGTCCACGAAGGCTTGCAAAGAGTGTGGGAATGACAGACACCACACATCTCTTCACCGCCCCGGTGCTTCTTCTCCAACTCATTCGTCCGCTCATCTCCTACCTCCACATCTGAGAGAACAGCCCAGGACGCGTCCAGCTAATGAGTACCAACCGTTCTCGGCACACGCCTCACAGGCGAAACCCACGTCTCAGGACCACCCTCGCTCGCCCAGTACGTCCCGAGCAGGTGGTCAATCGTGACTACCTACAATAACTGAACACTGTGAAGAGGAAGACAATCAGCACACACACTCACACCCAGATCACACACACTCACACGCAGACCACACACACTCAGCCCATACCCAGACATCTCAAGCTCGCTCACCGCGATCAGCTCCACCAACAGCGAATCATTCCTCTTGTGATTACCCACGACAGGATGAGCACGCAATCAATCAGCCCATATTATTACCTACCGTCACGCTAAAAATAGCAGACGTAAATGGCCAGTTTCACACAGCACGAGCCCTGCTAGATTGCGGTAGTATGCTCACACTTATCACTCAGCGCATGGCTCGAAATTTAAAGTTACCACAAAACTCAACATCACTCAAAATCACAGGAGTGGGCAACCACCACACACAGGAATCAAAGGCATCAATCACAATAATCTGTCGACCTACACATCATGACACACCCACGATTACGGCTACTGCGCATATTTTAAAACACGTTACCGGTTATCTACCGTTACAAAAGGTCCCACACATAGCACAAGTGAGAGGCCAGCCAAATATTCCCTTAGCAGATCAAGGATATAACACACCCGCTCCAATCGATCTCTTGTTAGGTTCTGATGTTCTCGGCCAAGTTCTGGACGGGACTAAGGTCTCCTTAGGCCGAGGGAAGCCCATAGCCTTCGGCACGATTTTCGACTTCGCATTGATAGGACCCATTGAGGACTTATATGCAACACCTGCAAACCAGGCCAACTCAGCTCACATTACCAGCTCACAGCCAGAATCTGACGTACCCACACATGACATTTACAAGAACCTTGAGAGGTTCTGGGAGACCGAAGAACCACAACCTCATATACAGACCAGCCCATTACAAGAGCAGTGCGAGGAAATCTTCCGTACTACAACCACTCGAGATCCATCAGGCCGCTATATGGTAACACTGCCGTTTCTACCAAATGCGCCGGCCTTAGGCAACACTCATGCCATTGCACTACGCAGGTTTCTTACACTGGAAAAGAAACTACACGCAAATCCGCCCCTACGCTCTAAATATGTTGAATTTATGTGCGACTATCTCAACCTAGGACACATGTCACCATGCCACCCAAGTACCTTCGCGAACAAGCCTCATTTCTACATTCCTCATCACGGCATCTTCAAATCGGGATCCGACAAGTTACGCACTGCCTTTGATGGGTCCAGTAAAAGCTCAAATGGCGTCAGTTTTAATGATAGCCTGCACGCTCTCCAGCTCTCCAGCAAAATATTGTTGACATTATCATGTCTTTCAGGATACACCCCATAGTTTTCAGTACTGACATCAGAATGATGTTCAGAAACATACTCATCCACCCAGATCAACGACAGTATCAGCTCATTCTCTGGCGGTCTTCACCGGACCAGCCCCTGCTCACTTACGCACTAAATACCGTCTCCTATGGATTACGCTCAAGCCCGTACCACGCCCTCCGTACTCTGCTCCAATTGGCGGATGACGAAGGTCATCACTACCCGCACGCTGCTCAGGTCCTACGCAATTCAGTTTTCGTCGATGATATACTCTGTGGTCATGACTCTGTGGAGTCTGCTCAAGCGCTCCAAACAAAGTTGATTAACTTACTGGCCCTAGGTTGTTTTCAGCTCAGTAAATGGACCTCCAACTCTTCTCAGCTCCTTGAACGGTTCCCAGATGACCAATGTGACATGCCTAAAGACTTCGACATCAGCCCAGAATTGAATTCCATTAAAGTATTAGGTATACAATGGATTCCTCAATCGGATGAGTTCACTTATCGCATCTCTCTCCCCTCACTGACCCAAGTCACAAAACGCTCTATCCTCAGCACAGTAGCTTCGCTGTACGACCCCAATGGTTGGGTTACACCCGTCATACTCCGCGCAAAGCTACTTTTACAGAAGTTATGGCTTCTGAAACTGGGATGGGACGAGCCCACCCCCGATGAAGTTCACACAGAATGGCAGCACATCTCACAAGACCTTCCCCAATTCTCAAATCTCCGCTTACCTCGGCACATCTGCAAATACAAGCCCACGTCCACTTACTCACTTCACGGGTTCGCGGATGCCTCAGAAGCCGGTTATGGTGCTGTCACTTATCTGCACGAGCTCGATGCCAATGGACTTGTCAATGTGCATCTGGTCATTGCCAAGTCGAAGGTCGCTCCTATCAAGAATTGCCTCTCAATTCCCAAAATGGAACTCTCAGCTGCAGCTCTTTTATCACAGCTCATGACACGACTGTCAGATAAATTGTCAGCTCACATTGCTATAGAACAACATATCTGTTGGTCAGATAGCACAATAGTTTTAGCATGGCTCAACACGCCCCCTCATCGACTCCAGACATTTGAAGCCAACCGAGTGGCTAAAATAACGTCTAGCCCGATCAGCCCTAGGTGGAGGCATGTCCCTACGAACCTCAACCCTGCAGACTGTGCAAGCAGGGGTATGTCAGCCCAATCTCTATCAACCCATGACCTCTGGTGGTCTCCCAGCTGGCTCAAAGAGCCTCCTCATACCTGGCCCCAGATGCCAGCCGCTCTGGGTCATCACGCTTTACCAGGCCTTAAGCCAAAAAGTGTGCCAGCTCATATAGCAGTTCCTGATCTGGATCATGATCTGCTTACCCGCTTCAGCTCTTTTGACAAGCTCGTCGGAGTGACGGCTTGTATCAAGCGCTTCATTTATAATTGTAAGCACGGCCCAGATGTACGTCGCTCTGGACCGTTGACAGCCTGTGAACGGAAAGAAGCTCTGTTATTCTGGGTCCGCTCTGTTCAGCGGAATGAGTTTGCAGAAGACATTCATCGTCTCCACACTAATAAACTCTGCAGCAATCGACTCCAGCGTCTCTCCCCATTCTTGAAAGATGGGCTCTTGAGAGTCGGTGGTCGTCTCTCTCATGCGTCACTTAGGTACAACGCTCAACACCCACTCATTCTTCCCAGCTCAAGCCCGCTCGTTGACCTCATCATTGACCATTACCACAGAGTGCACTGCCATCCTGGCGCTGACACTCTACACGCAATGCTCCGCCAGCAATACTGGATACTATCCGCTCGCCGTGCGATCCGACACCGTGTGTTCAAATGTATTAGTTGTTTCCGAACTCGCGCTCAACCAGCAGCCCCGTTTATGGCTGACCTTACAGCAGATAGGGTTAACCCACAACCTGTATTTAGCCAAGTCACGACTGACTTTGCCGGCCCATTTCTCGTTAAGTCTAGCACGTTACGAAACGCTAAACTGTTAAAGGCGTACTTTTGTATATTTGTGTGCCTTTCAACGAAGGCAGTTCATTTAGAGGCCGTCTCCGCTCTTACCACGGAAGCCTTTCTTGCAGCGTTGCAAAGATTTGTCTAGCGTCGCGGTACACCAGTTCTAATTAGATCGGATTGCGGCACGAATTATCTAGGCGCTAGAAATCATCTCAAAGAAGTTCAAAACTTCCTCGCTGAAAATAATGATGCAATCACACACCAGCTCGCCAACCAGCAGGTAACCTGGTTGCTGAACCCCCCCAAGGAGCCTTGGTTCAGTGCCTTACATGAAATTAACGTCAAATCTACTAAACAGTTGTTCTATCGTGTAGTTGGTGAACAGCACCTTACCTTTGAGGAATTCTCCACACTCCTGACACGAATCGAGGCTGTACTCAACTCTAGACCTCTCTGCCCACTTTCATCCGACCCTTCAGACATTGAACCCTTAACCGCTGGACATTTTATTATAGGCCGTCCACTCACTGCTCTGCCCGAGCCGTCCTTTGATGACAGGCCGTTATCTGCTCTTAAACGCTTTCAGCTCATACAAGCTCTCTCTCAACGCTTTTGGACTCTGTGGACCAGATCTTACCTCCATACTCTCCAAACCCGCTCAAAATGGCTTTCCCCTTCATCGCCTCCTCAAGTTGGCGAACTCGTGCTCATCAAGGAAGATAACTTGCCACCGCTGCAATGGAGACTGGGTCGAATTACCCGCACAATACCTGGCAAGGATGGAGTGATCCGAGTTGTGGATCTGAACACCGCCAGTGGACATCTGCGCAGACCTGTGCTCAAGATAGCCAGGTTGCCATTGGATTCAGCTCAGGAAGAGGCTCTACTACGGGCCCCCCAGGATGTTCGCGCCATCGGCGCGACGATATACATAACTCGTTCAATCATTCATCGATTCGCTCGTTCACGAGCCGGCGCTCGCGACTCGCTCAAAGAGTAGCATTTTGACCGCCGTCGCGCACTGACGTGTATCTCAATCCCAGCGTTCCGTGCTCACCAGAACCTACGAAAGTGTCGTGATTATACCGGCCGGTACCCTTATTGTAGTGACTGTGACGTTACGTGGCTCATCAGCTCAAGACTAGGCGCGCGAGTGAATTAAAACCCTCAGTGTGCGTGAAGACTTCCATCAGCTCAAGGTCGGCTCGAAACCAGAAGAAGACACTCCTACTCAGCCCATCCATCACATCAGCACGCCAAGCAACTTACCTACTACACATTCAAGTAAGCCAGTTCCCATTTCTCACTCCCATTCTCCATCTCATTCAGCTCACGTCGCGTGTTATTGCCCCCAGCGATAACAACTTGTATACGTATTTATAAGTTACTGAAATAAATTATTTTGATTTTGATTTGATTTGATGTCGGCAAATAGGTATCCATATTTCCGCACAGTTCAATAAATTTGTAGGTTTCTTTTTCTAACGCAGTAATAGCCAACTTAAAATGTAAGCGCATATGCGTTAAGTCCGCCAGTTGTATTTCTGCCCCATCAAGCACAGTTTGAGCCTTAGCAATAAGTTCCAGAACTTGCTGGTACCTCATTCTTAAACGCTCTCCTAAGGCCTCATCCATGTTGATTATGACTGGAATTGTGATAAAATCTAATAAGAATCCCATATTCGTTATTAACTAGATTCTAATAAGAATAATTGATAATATTAAATGCTTACTGTATCCAACTTCTTACACAGAAGAGTGTCTTGCCACCGAAGCAGAGTAAACCGCGCCGCGTCCAGTAAATGATATTGCCTGAAAAGGTTTCACACATGATTTGTTTGTGTATCGACAAACAATTACATAAGTTTCTAATTCAGCACGCACTTGGAAAACTTTTAAGCCTATGCTTAAGAGACAAATCACTATGTGCCTCTTAACCGCAAGCAAACTTAGTTTATTTGTAAACACTAAGTATAGTGCTAACTTATATATAAAAAAATCATTTTCTGCATGCCGCCCGTACTGTCTTCTCCACAGTCATCAACCACTTGTTAAGACGGTTCCAATGAGCCCAAACACGATAGGTTTATCTTGTATACCCCAGGAGTTGCCATGGCCACCTTCGGTCTCCATTATCAGACCAGCCAACTCTCACCACAATATTGCATTGTCCTCCAATTAGTAGGGTATATAATTGTATCAAATCTCACTTAATCGGACTTCTTAAACCTGATCAAAAACTTGCTTACTCTTGCAAACAAGTTATTTTACTAAGTAACTTAATAAAATAAAAGTTCGTAAAATAAAATGCCAACTAACCGTTTCCTCCTAGCCAGTTAGGGTAAGTAATTGTGTCACGTCCGGTACAAAGCAAAGTTTGGTCACTTTACTTTGTGTATGTCTCGTCCTTGTAAATCAAATCTGTAATCGAGAAACCGACGCTAAATTTTCTACCAACAAACATTGCTAAAAACATGGCGGTACGCCAGGACAACTTGAGGCTTGATAACTTGAAATCGGATCTTTTCCAGAAATACATCGCATCACAACCATAGCATCACTTTTAAGGCGATTTTCGTAATATCAATCCGCTACTTAAAATATGAAAAGAGACTTACACTATTGTAATATTTTGATAAAAGCGACTTATATGAAACTTACTTCCATTACGCCGTACATTTCCGCCACTTTTGATTATGGGCTTCATTTGAAGATAATTTCACTGATTATATAACTTCTTTGCCCCCTTAACGTTTTAATCGATTTTCACAACGTTTTTTGCTTAAATTACACTTAAATCTAATTATTCTTCCTAAAATTAGAAAGACAAGTTTGTACTTGCACCGGCCGGCATGAGGCCGGCCGGCGGAGGGAACGAAAAAATATGTGCGTTCGGATACTATCTCACAATGGTATTACGCAAACGTCGAGATTTCATGTCACGAACTTCTTAATTAACATTCACTTTCCGGTGAAATATTAAAACCACAATAATAAGTTCTATACTAAAACACTTCAATTTACTTATTTAAAAATAAAACACCAATGTTTTTCATATCTTTATTTCATCTCAATTGTTTAAACATACCTTAATCATTTTAAAAACTGCACTTACTGTGGATAGTGTTTCCGAACTTATACCATATACACTTTCTTATTTTTTAAATAAAGGTCCCACACACGCATTGACTTATAGTTAGATAAACGGTGTCGCGGAAAAAAATCATATCACGAAATTGTAACGCGTAAAAATTATAAAATAATAAAACTTGAATTATATAATTACAAATAGGAAACTGGGTATTTTTACACTACTGAGTGGGACATATTCCGTTTAGTACGGTTTCAATTGATTGATTGATTGCTTAATTGACTCGACTCGACTTGACTTGGATTCAATATGCAGGCGTTGATTGATAAGCACGGAGTCACGATTTTTTACGACCTTTTAGGCCAACGGGACTTCCGTCTTGATATGCTTTATACAAAGCCTGGATGGAGCTCCGACATAATCTGTTTTACCGACGGTACTGGGCAACGGAACTCCACTTGATTTAGCCCGCATATTAACTTGTGAGACCTCGACATAATCTGTTTTACAGCCGGTACTGGGCAACGAGGTGCTACTTGAATAATCAGCGTGACCACAAACTTGCATTACTTGAATATTATCGGTCACTATCAGCGTGACCACAAACTTGTATTACTTGAATATTATCGGTCACTATCAGCTTGACCACAACCTTGTCGTGAAGAGTCAATTTACGATTTCTTCTAGTGAGGTAACTGAAAGTAGATCCAGCTCTCACTCTTTTTGTTCCCATTCAGTAGGTAGTTGCATTATTTATACAAATTAGCATCCTCCACTAAAATTTTGTCGCCACGTTGAGAAATGAGGATGTAATAGACGACAAAATAGCATATTGATTAGAGTATCTGCATATAGATATGATTTGGTTTTAGGACTCAACATTGTTTCATAACCTTTGATAAAGGTTACTGGTGAACTATTGATGCAGAGAAACTACGAACCCGTATTGTACACTATTCCAAGTGACCCGTGGCTAGCACGGCTACCATCAAGCCTCGTCTGCACGAGCTTATGACATCACAGAGATCGCCACAACCCACGTGTTGTGGAGCGAGCAACAATCACTACGTGTTCTCGCCTGTATACGATCCCCTACTTGGGATATTGTGTGGGCCCCAAGTAGGCCCGAGAAGCCTCCTTTTGCCTTCCCCCTATAGCTTCTCCCTGTTGTGCCTTGCAACTTGCCTCACATCGGTTTCGTACGAGTCTCTGACTCTTGCTTGCGTTACTATTGATACTTGAACCCTTGGTCGGGCCATTGTTGGTTGTTGAGTCCCACAACCAACCATTGTGTATAATTTATTAATTATAAACACTCACCAGAACAGGCGAACTTGATCTTACTTGAGCTTCAACCTCCCTCGCGCGGTGAACTTTTACCATCTTGTGTCTACCTCCATTTTTTCTGTCATTGTCCGACCAACGACTATAGAGGTTAGTGTTGTCAGTAAGAAATATATACCACAACATTAAGGTAAAGCAGTTGATACATGACTTACCGATTGTTTGTTAATCGCGGTGCTCCGCGACATAGGTTAGTAGCCGTTTTTCTTTGTTAACTGCCAGTATATCGCACTATCCGCCAAATGATAGTCAGTTTTGAAATGGATTTATCGTTCCCAACAAGAAAATACTCGTTTCGCTATATTTACAGCAGTGTTATTAGCATTTAAATCATACATCTTATTTTGACTAGTGCTGCGCTCTGATATCGACAACTTGCTATTAAATTAAAGACTATGTGAGTAATTTTATGATGTTATTTCAGATCAATCCGTTGACAGGAAGAGGGTGAAATTTCAATTACTAAATTTGTCCCAAGAAACAGGAATAAATGATAAAAACAAACGTGGTGAGCTAAATAAAAGCTTGTAAAAATACCATTGTTTTATTCACTTCTGCACCATTCATATAGTAATCATAGTATACACAGTGGGTATACTATGATTACTATGTCATGCCCTTGCCAGACAAAGAATGAACTACTTTGGTAACGGTTACCCGCAACCAAAGGAATTCAAGGTGCTCCCGGCGAACTGCATCATCCGCTTTGTGGAAATGATGGAGCAAGCCTGGGAGCAGGTATAAAGGAGAGGGCAAATGCACAAAAGATCCCACTGGGTCGAAGTGCATCCGAAAGGGCCCTCACCTAGATAAGATAAGATAAGATAAGATACACAGTGGGCTGCGCCTGAATAACCCGACAGATTTTAATTGTATTTCTGACCATATTGGAAGGGTCCAGGAAAAGAACATGTCTACTCATTTTTTTTTTCAATAGAGTTTCTAATGTCAAAATGCTGAGCTCGTTATGAAAACTTGACATTGAAACCTGAATTTGAAAAAAAAGTGACTACACCTGTTTTTACCGTGTCATTCACACTATAGGCAGCTGCGACCTTATCGGTTGTACCAATAAAATGCAATGTTGGTAAAACACTTCACAAATAATATAGGGTCATTTCGCCGGTTACGCGACCACCTTCGGTTAGCGACCACTTGAAGATCATGGTTTTTTCAATTGAAGATAACATCAATTCTACAGAGTCTATTGAAATGCCGCATGCCTTATTGTTTGTATTTATGGAATAGGAATTTACAAAAAAAACGACTAAATATGCTTTCAGCTCACCAAGTCAGCTAAGTGGTCGCTAACCGGCATATGAAATTAGGTGGTCGCCAACCGGCGAAATGACCCTAGTTACGGTAATAGAGTAGTGTACTTGGATATTATTATTCGTCTCGGTCAGTTTCAATTACAGAGAAAACTCAAATATTGATGTCGATATTTTTCAAAGTCCAAGTTGATATCGATAATTGTCTCTAATCGATGACAACCCTACAGCCACGAATTGACAGGCCGCCATATTATGCGCCAGGATTAGGTATACACGCTCATTTCGTAGGTATTTCGTGTCCATATAGTTTAATTAGTCTGAGCCGGCATCGCGTTGTTTTCTGGCAGCTGTCATAGTTTTTTCTTAATTCAGAGACAAACTAGAGTCGGATCCAACTAGGATCGTTCGATATCTTACTTACGTGCGACATTTGTCAAATTTGTATGCAAATTGACAATTCATTTCGAACTAAACGTCATCTCGACTGATATTAGAATAGAGGTCAAATCAAATTTCTTTGATTTCAGAGATGTTCGAAATTTGAATGAAATAATATTATCGAAATCGATGTTATTATTTAGCAATAATAACATTTTCACAGTTTTTGTTTGCTGCTGAGGCATTCAAGCTAAAAATGGTCTCTTCTTGTGAGCTGCAGTCTCCTTTATCTTCTTATCCTTCTCTCCCTTCCATTATTTGTCCAACTGCTGCTTCCTGTGTAAGTAAGGCTTTCTGTTGGGTATGGGAAGGGGCCTTTGGACTCTCTCATTCATTTTGTAGTTTGTATATCTCGCAGTCTATCAAAAACAGATAATCTAGAGCTTTTTTTACAAGATTCTTATTAACTTGCACTGTTCGTATGTATGTAAATATGTAAGTAGGTATGTACATATGTAAGTATGTAAGTTGTCCGTCAAAGTTTGCAATCCATTTTTCAGTCACTTCCCGTTATCCAATTGAGCTGAAATTTTGCAAACTTATGTAGGTATATCGCATGACAATGCAATATTATGATGACTTGGAGCTGATCTGATGCTGGAGCTGGAAGGTGGCCATAGGAACCCCGCAATAAAACGATACAACCCCATCGAGTTTGGGCTCGTTAGAATCGTCTCAATGAGTAGTAAAACTTTACAACTATAATTAAGTACATTTCATTTTAGAATTAACAAGTAAGTAATGTGAACATCAATAATTATCTAAATATTTTCAGCATGCAGTGTAGATTTGGACACATTAATATAACTTTAACTATCTAATAAATAAAAAACTGAATACACCGTGCATTTCATCTTAAAAATATGTATATTCTACTTAAAATCATTTGATTACTTAATTAACAATATTTTTAGGTTTATTTAATTCAGATTATATTCAATGTTGGTATTTACAATATAATAATTAGTAGTAAATTAAATAAGTTAGAATAAGTTAGAATATGAATTCAGAACTGTATCAATTTAAAACCCCTACTTTACCTACCTATGTCTATGTCAAAGTCAATGTCATGTGTGTATGTTTTATTTTACCTATGTCACACAGATAGTTTAGAATTAGTCCAGGCAATGAACTGACAACTTGTATGGAAAAAAAATTTCAAATTTGGAAATAATTTATAATAGCAGATTTTTTCTATGTAATGGATATATTGTAAATTCAATAGTTACCTAGCGACAAAATCCAACAAAATTTCAGACATCAAAAAAATGGTAACTTAACAAGGTTCTGAAAAGTCAGAAAATATATGAATAAATGGTTTTATCTTTATTTTGGTTCATTTACATTTGCTCTATAATATTCAAGATAAATAATAATAAAAAAACAATTCATGCTTTATTTAAATCTAAATAATTACTTCCGGATGGAAAGTTTGTTGGATTCTTGCATAAAGCATCTTAGAATAACATTTTAAAATGAAATAAACAAAAAAAACGCTATTATAAACCTGTTTTTCAAAACCGTATTTTGTCTGGAGTAAATTATGATAACTACATATACCTTAAATTAATAAATCATATATTAACATTTAAAGTGATTAATTATTTCATTTTTAAATTAAAAATTCATATTCATCAGTGACTGCCGGTCACCAATTAAAATAAAATTATAGACTTGGTAGGTATAGATTTAAAATAAAATAAATATTAAAAAAATGGATGATGAATAACTTACTCCATAGTAAACGCGCCGAGAATATAAGTTGTGACGTCATAGCATAAGCCCGTTTAATATAGAGCGTTTTTGGGGGTGTGCCGACGCGTGCAGATTTTAAATGTATATACAGGCTATAACTCATCCTCATAAATTTAATTCATAAAATAAATAAGAACTATAAAAAAATACACCACCATCTTCATAGACGAATAACAAATAATATGAAGGGTCCATGGAAATACAATGTCCAGTCACTTTTTTTTTCATAATGAGATTTTGGTGTCAAAATCTGAATCTGATTGCAGGTTTATATAATTTCAATTTATTGTCATGTTTAAAGTATAATTCTCTTGACATTGTGAACTGTAATTATTATTATATATTTTATTTTCTAAATCTTTAATTGTGACATTCCTTATTTTTGATCTTAATTCTGACATCTACTTACTATTGATTTTGTATAAAACGGTTACGCTGCTAAATGAAATTTATATGTTTAAATCTGTTTGACATATATAGGTATTTAATATAAGAACACATGTGCTATTTATTATTGTAATTGTTTTCCTATTTTATATTTTTGTACGCCGCAAGGTAGAACATAGAGGACTCTCAACCTAATTTAAGATCTAAAATGTATACATACCTATGTTTCACAAAATAAATTACTTACTTACTTAAATTAAAAATGTTGCGCTCGTTATGAACTATTGCGTGACATTAAAATCTCATTTTGAAAAAAAAGTGACACATGTTCTTTCCGAGGACCCTCATATTATGTTTTATTCGTCAATAGTGGTGTATTTTTTATAGTTATTATTTATTTAATGAATTACATTCATGAGTATGAGTATAAATTTTAATTTTAATGCTAGCAACGACTCCATAGCTCACTATAGCCTTACCGTGCTAAAAATACTACGATGCCTGTATACATCAGAAAAATAAATCATAAGAAAGTTTTAATGCTACAGTTGTTTTAATGCTGGATTATACTTTTGATTTACGTAATAATATAAAAAGATACAAGTTCCCTATTAACGTGGATAGCAGCAATCATCATCATATCAGCCGAAAGACGTCCACTGCTGGACATATGCCTCCCCCAAAGAGTTCCAAAGTGACCGGTCCTGCGCCACCCGCATCCAGCGGACTCCCGCGACCTTTACCAGGTCATCAGTCCACCTTGTGGGAGGCCTACCAACGCCGCACCTTCCGGTACGTGGTCGCCACTCGAGGACCTTTCCGCCCCAACGGCCATCAGTTCTACGTGCAATGTGCCCCGCCCACTGCCACTTAAGTTTAGCGATTCGGAGGGCAATACTGTTACTGATATGCAAATGTATCTGGTATAATGTATGGGTCAATTTCGTGTAGTAAAAAGGCTTATAATTATAATTGTTAATTGTATGATAACTCCAATGTGGTTTGAGTAAGAATGTATGTCGCCGAGTTTAAATGGGGAACCAGGGCACACACAACTTAAGATCGCCCAGGCTCTAATAATTAAACATAAAATTATGAAATCAACTCTGGCTTTTATTTATCTGCTTCGCAATATTCCATTTCCAGGTAAAAGGTCTGCAACATCTATGTGTCTGGTAGATATGGTACAATGAGAAGAACATGGTACAATGAGAGGAACATCCTTGAAGAGAAGTTAGGAATCCAGACTTGATGTAGTGCCGGCCATCCTTCCTTAAATTAGCACGTGGTTCGCTAGTACCACCGTGCACCAACATACACATGATACTAATATCGACAGGGTACAGTAAGTATCTTAGGAGTAATAATACCTATTGTGCATACCTATTGTTCACAAATAAATGATTTGAAGTTTGAAGTTTGAAGTTTGAAATCGCTTGATGAAACGAATCTTAGGACAGGTGCGATACTTTTGACGCCGAGTGTATGTAGGTATGTATGTATGTATGTAAGTAACTATGCAGTTCAGATACTGGCAGAATCTCGGGAAAAACTTTTGAAACATTTTAATTGAAATACGATAACAATTTAAATAGGGAACATTACTGCAATGTTCTGCCGCCAGAGGCAGCACTACCACTAATAGTAAACCAGTATAGGAATATAGGGATTCACACACACATGCACAATTGATTGTCAAACGAGTGACAAGGATGCTTGCATAGACAATACCGCAAGTGGGAACGAGATACAATGTCAACGCTGCTAGTGTCGCCACCTACGAAGAGTTTTGCGTAATGTTCCCTATTAAATAGTGAAGTGCATGGAATGTGTGGGTGTTTTTATTTCACTCAACTATTAATAATAAAATCATTTCTAAGTGGTGTCAACCCTAGAGTCTATTGGCTGGCAAGTGCGGGCAATACCTACCTATAATAAATTCAATCTTGTATGCTGATCAAATAATTTGACGAAAAGCTTATAATTATATTAACAGCGAACCATCCTTAACAAACCGCTTCAACAGAGTTAAAAGTTTAAGCCCCCATTTTAAGCTCTCTAACCTTCAGTTAGTAATTCGCCAGGCCACATAGATGCACCTCTCCACGTCACCACATGAACTACGGGTCCGCGTACTTGACATGTTTTCCATACACACATTTATACCTTTTTTAAAGATACAAATCGTAGAGTATAGTGGATAGATTCTCCATACAAACTTACAAAGCTACAATCTCACAGACACTTCCTGTTTATAACATTAAATTCATTACACAAAGAGGTCGTATATTGAGTGGAAACATTTTGTCTGAGGAGAATGTGAAGCAAAAATATCTGACCATGACTCGGGGTTTGTAACTTTGTATATGGTGAAAAAATTATACATCATTTTATAGTCGACTGTGCAAATAAAACTTAACGACTTTGAATCTGCTTACCTACTTTAAACGTTTTTCACTGTACAGTCACCGGCATCAATATATTATGATGGAACAAAGGCCGCAAAAATATCTGATGACAACTCTATTCCTAGAGCCGTTAGAGCGTGTCAGATATTTTTGCGGTCATTGATCCATCATGTACAGTGAAAAACGTTTAAAGTAAGTAAGTATTAGACGAATATTGTAGTCAACATAGTGATGTTGACTACAATATTCGTCTTAATTTCAGACACAAATGATAGATAAGGACTAGAATCATACTAAAACCGCAATAATTTGTAGGTTTCACTTCAACCAGTATTACATTATAACCTATTTGGCATCCGTCAAATTTCCCCAAATTATTGTCCCGTACAACATTAAACAGGGGATTTGCTTGCCTACCTTGAATAAGTAACCTATCTTACACATTTCAAGACTCCAAGTTCAGTAGTTTCAGCTTAGTGTTGATAAGCAAACTCGAAATTATTTCGTAGTAGGTTTTATCCTCTGATTTTATCCTGCTAATTGTTGATTTACCCAAGATGCTTGGTTAATGAAAATTACTTAGATGTCATTATAACTTCGTAATCAAAATCGTGTACAGCTTCCAAGTCCAAAAATAACTAAACTTTCATATAAACTTTCAACCCCTATTTCACCCCTTTAAAGTACTAATATCTAAAAATGCTTCAAAAAGCCAAATCTCATATTTCATAGATCTACCTTCAAAAATAACGGATTAACATACAACGTTTTATCCCCAATTTCACCCCCTTAGGGGTTGAATTTAAAAATAATCCTTCCTTAGTGCGCCTATACGTCACTTGAAGAATATATGTTCCAAATTTCATGCTTGTATCTTTTGCTGTTTAGGCTGTGCGTTGTTTGTCACTATAAGTAACGCTCCAATTTTATACAGGGTGTGGCCTGTAATAGGAGCAAATATTCAAAGGGACGCTTACTTAGAGCATTTGTAGTAACCCCTTGTAACTCATTATATATTTTTTTTTAAATTCGGAGATATTTTGATCTAAAGTTATGACCTCCAAGTAATGTATCTTGGCACTACGACATCATACCACAGCAGTCAAAGCGGATTTTGAGGTAACATCATGTAACGAGTCATAATAGTTTTTGCATTTTTGTTTTCAAAAGATATTTTTGTGATTTTTTGATTTTTATTACATTTTTTTTTGTGTCTTTAAAATAAAAAGTTACTGATAGCACTCGAGAAGAGTAAAAAAATACAAGTAAACTTATTTTGAAGAAAACAAAAACATATTTTTTTTTCAATTTTAACCATGTGGAAATAATTTTTCACAAGCTTAATAATCTACCGTTTAATTTTTTTCTCCTATTACAGGCCACACCCTGTATATGTAATAGATGTATCGTGTAAGTGTTTTGGTGTTACTGTATACTGTAAACTTACATTGTATTTTAATGAATAAATGAAAATAACCTGGTCCAGACCTGTAGGACCAGTAGGAGTTGTGGCTATTAGATGACCTGTTTGTGCCGATGGCAAAATCATCGGCGGCGGCGGCGTGATCGGCGTGCAATCGGCGTGGAACTTTTTTTCCCGGTGTAGGTACGGAAAAATAACTATAGCAAGCGTAAATTCTCATTAATTTCATATTTTATGAAATGTAATTGCACCAAAAAAAACTAAAAATAAATTCAAACAAGAATCTTGATTATCTTCTTCTTCGTTAGTTTGCCAAAGCTGAGGGTCGTAAGTGTCGTGACCACCAAGAGCGCAGTTCTTCACAATCATTCTCCAAACCCTTCTAATTCGGGCTAATTGTTTTGCGCCTTGTTGCATCAATTGCATCAATCCATCGTCTGGGTGCTCTCCTTTTTCTTTTAATCATCTTCTCAAGCTGGACTGGTCTCGATGGGCCACGTGGTTGAAAGCAGGGTGTTGATACGGAGCTCCTTATACATTAGTGCGGCGTTGTATCCATGAGATGCTCGACATTCTACGCCAACACCACATTTCAAATGCATCTATTTTTCCATGTCCCAAGATAAGTGCGCTTAAGTCTGACTATGATGATGCGGTAGATGTTCCTGTTCATCCATATCTTTTTCAAGTGCTTTACTGCTGTTTTAGCAATTTGCGATCTTCTGATGACCTCGTTCACACAGTCTCAGTAAGACAAAGTCTTCTACCAAGTTCAACTGGTCGATTACGTAACGCACGCGCGTCAGGTAGATCTAAATGTCAATTGCATGGGAAATATACCTACAGTTAAATTGTCCTAACGCTCGTTCGAAACGTATTTACCCCTCAGATCACGCAGTTCCCCTGTCCTCTGCATTAACCCATCTATCAGAACCAGCTACGTTTTGTCCTGTTGATGTGGAAGGCGTATTGTGCACTGTCAATTAGACTTTCTTTAGAAGTGTAGGTAGCTCAGCCTCATTGACGCGTGTCATCAGTGAATCGCAAATTGCTAATCAAGCGACCACCAACTCGGATGCCGCCCTGCCAGTTCTCAAAAACTCTGCGCATTATGTGTTCGCCGACCAAGTTGAATAGTCAGCGAGAAAATCATTAATTCTGACCAATTTATTTATTGCTATTCGATCCCATTCCTATTAAGGGTCAAAATACTCTTTGGGACCGACTAAATAATGGCAACACGCACTGGTCAAAGTCTCGTCTTCAGACACTGCGAAATATAATATTGGACGAAAAGATGTGCCATAGCGTAGCTTCCCGAACGCTGCCCAGCCAAGACGGAATCGACGATTGACCTCTTTCTCAAAGTTGGACCTACCTGACTGCCCTTATAGCACTACAAATTGTTACTCTTCTAAATCTACTTTACATTGCTTGTCAATGAATAATATAATCGAAAACGGCACGCCATCTCGCTCACACCATAGTGCTATTATATGCTACTAGTATATTGGTTATATTCTCTTTGGTAGGTATCTAAATGCCACCATTTTACAAGCTTTTATTTAACTTTTAGATTAAATTCTACTTACCTACACTAGCTTCTGCCCACGACTCCGTCCGTGTGTCTCGTTTATATCGTAGCTCCATACAAAATTTCAACCCCTATTTCAGCCTGACACTCTACGGAATAAGCAATGTGTGAATTGAGGTTATTTTTTCTTGCTTTGGATTAAGCTTTCGGTTTTAAATTGTTTATATACTTATTCTGATACTATTCAAGAATGGTTAGGTACTAACTTATTATTTTTCTGTTGGGTTTGTAGAAATGTTAATATCTTTAATTGAAGCAGCCTAGTCCGTCAAGTGGTCGCTAACCGAAGATGGTCGCGTTACCGGCTAAACGACCCTACACTAGCTGCCCGCACGGCTTCACCCGCGTATTGCAAAGAACCCAGGAAAACCCGCGGGATAAAACATAGCCATATGTTGTTTCAGAAAGTTCATTCTATACGCAGGTGAAATGATTTTTAGGGTTCCGTAGTCAAATGGCAAAAAACGGAACCCTTATAGATTTGTCATGTCCGTCCGTCTGTCTGTCTGTCTGTCCGTCCGTATGTCACAGCCACTTTTTTCCGAAACTATAAGAGCTATACTGTTGAAACTTGGTAAGTAGATGTATTCTGTGAACCGCATTAAGATTTTAACACAAAAATCGAAAAAAAACGTTATCAATCATTAGTAAAATAAATTTCGACAAAAAGTAAGCCATTAATTAGTCAGTATGTATACAGAATCCAACTACTACAAATAATGACCGGCCATTGTGGCACTCTTTGGGGGAGGCCTATGTCCAGCAGTGGACGTCTTTCGGCTGATATGATGATGATGATGAGTACTGCGACCCTCACTGAACGGAACTGCTACAGAAAAGCAGGCTAGGTTATGTTATTAGAACTGCTGACCATTATTGAAAAGTTTTTTGATCAGAAGTTGCTTACCAGTTCATCAATCAGTCAATATAATGTATTATCTAATACCGAAAAATTGGGATGGAATGGAAAGTTTTGCGTCTTTTGGCATAAGATAACTTGTTGCTCATACTAACGTGAGTAGAACTACCTACCTACTCAACGGATTTTGATAAAAAAATCCATTAACTAATGTAGCAAATCCTGAAAATTATAATGTTTCCATTTGCATGCATTTAAACCACTGATCCGATTTTAATACAATTTGGTATGGATATAGTTTAAAACCCTAGGAAGGGCATAGGATAGCTATTATCTCGGAAATAATCGTTTAAAGGGGTCAAAAGGTGGGGGGAACTTTGTACAGGGGAGCGATGTTTAAGCATACGCCTGAAATACTTTAATAGCAATTATCCTCTAAGGCAATTAACGAGATCCACGCGGACGAAGTCTCGGGCTAAAGCTAGTTATTACATACATATAACAGAACACAATACACAATGTCAAAAAGAAAAGTCGTCAATTGGAGAACATTCGAAGTTATGAAATACTTAAAAATTATAGAATACATTCAAATAATAAATAATTATTTATTAAAATTGTCAAGAAACTGCTTAGCAATACGAAATAGTTTAGAAAAGCGATCAGCAAACATGTCAGCCTCCTCGTGCTGAGTGAGCATTTGGTGTAACAAGGCTATTGCGCGCACGGTAGGAGCGTGTCGAGCGTAGCACGTGCGAGCGGACACATGCTGCAGCAGACGCGGCCGGCGGCGAGGCGCTACCGCCACGCCATCCAAATCCTGGGGGATCCTCGGAACCACCAACCCGATCCTCTCGAGCACAGCCGGGCTGTCCACTCTGTGATGGACAACAGACAGATAGAGGACTAACAACAACAACTTCCGCCTCATCAAGCATGTCTAGCCCGACCATCCCGGAAAAAGACAATAAAAGGTTGTATGGGTAATACCCGTAGGATTTGCGGTACAACCAGCGGGCGAATTTACGCTGTACTCTTTCCGCCAACAGAGAGTATTTATGCTCGTAGGGATCCCAAATAATAGCCCCATACTCCAACCTACTTTGGACATAGACACTGTACAAAACCATGGCGATTCCGACATGGAATTGTTTCGACGCCCTCATGACGAAACCTAGGGTTCTGCTAGCCCGTTTGCAAATATTACACAAAGGGGCTTCGGTCAAGCGCACACACAGCTCGAGCAGCACAAAAGGGCTTCGGTTAAGCACGCACGCACAGCTCGAGCAGCACAAAGGGGCCTTGGTTAAGCACGCACACACAGCTCTAGCAGCACAACGGGGCCTCGGTTAAGCACGCACACACGGCTCGAGCAGCACAAAGGGGTCTTGGTTAAGCACGCACACGCGCCCACAGCTCGGGCTGCACGAAGAATTTTGAAAAATTCAGACATTATCTAGAATATTCCAGAAACGAAGGCTACCTACAAGCTTGTTCTACGTGACAAACAATAATAATTAATCGATTTGAAAATGACACTCCTCTTCTGTCATACGCCACACGTTAAAATCATTGATGACACGCCTGTCGTGCCATCCAAAGACTACAATATACATACTAGTGCCATCCGCACCGAATCAGAGGGCCTACCGCGAAAGGGATTCGAAGTTTCCCCTCTCTGTCATACTTACGAGTAACGATAAGGGCTCTTAAATGGCTGACGGCTCAACATAAATACCCTTAAGTAGGGCGGGTAAGTCATAAGTCATAAGTCATAAGTCTTTTATTTATAATATTATTAATATTACATGTCATTGTATTAGTTTAAATTAAATTTATATACTAAGTGTGTTAACATATAACATTCTTATTCTGGTAACTCATAAAAATCTTTAATGTCATAAAAAGAGTGCGTGAGAAGCCACGATTTTAATTTTCTTAAAAAAGTTGAGTTACTACCCGCGCATTTTACATTTACTGGTAGTTTGTTAAATACTTTTGGCCCCACGTGTGAGATGATTTTACTTGACTTGGTCAGTCGAGTGGTTTGTGTGAGGAGCTGGTTCTGGGACCCCTGTCTTGTGCGAGTTATCTTTCTGCGGGGAAACGTGTCAATGTTTTCTTTGACGAATTTAGCGACGTCATATATGTACTGCGAGGGCAGGGTGAGTATATTGTTTTCTCTAAAGAGATTTTGAGCTGAAGTGCGTGGAGGGACAAATGAGATGATACGTACGGCACGCTTTTGTAGTATGAATACACGTTGCCACTCTGCGGCCGTACCCCACAATTCGAGACCATAGTTCATAACTGAGTGGAATAGTGAATAGTAGCATGATCTGAGTTGTTTTTTGGGTAAAACGTGTGCCAATCTGCTTAGAGCGAAGCATGCGCTAGACAGCCTACCACATAAACTGTCTATGTGTGCATCCCATCTGAGTCCAGAGTCTAATGTTATACCGAGGAACTTGGTATGTCTTAATTGTGGCAACAAATTACCGAGGATGCTTATATTTAGTGGATCTGGAGGTCGTCCGCCTAGATTAATGTGCAGAATCTGAGTCTTTGACAAGTTTAAAACTAGGCCATTTGCGCGGAACCAATTCAGTAGTTTGAAAATGTCGGATTTCAAAGAGACTTCCAACTGTTGGGCGGTATCTGCTGTTATTATATCACACGCGTCATCAGCAAATATATACATATCTCCATCTACGGCTGTAGGCAGGTCATTGACCTGGATAAGGAAGCACAGATTAGCGAGTGAAGAACCTTGCGGTACGCCTATATCGACGCCGCCGTAGTTGGATTGCACTTTGCCGTTGCTCAGTGTCACGGCTTGTTGACGACCGGCCAAAAATTCTAGCATTAATTTTAACGCTGGGCCGCGTATGCCAGTATGTTCAAGTTTCTGCGCTAGAACATTATGATCACATAGGTCGAATGCTCGCGTCATATCGCATAGCAGTATGGCAACTTGTGTCGCGCGCTCTTTGGCCGCCATGATTTTTTGGACGACTTCGCGAACGACTTTAACGCAGGATCTATGTTTTCTATAAGCGTACTGTTTATCACTTAAGAGTGCAGAGTTTTCTAAGAACAGTGATAGTCTCCTTGATAGCCCATTTTCAAACACCTTTGCAATAGCCGGGATTATACTGATAGGCCTGTAGCTAGAAAGCTGATCCTTGGGTCCTTTACCTTTGAATATAGGTACCACCTTTATATTTTTAAGAATAGGTGGATACAAACCAACTTTAAGTAAATAATTAAAAATTTGTACTAGTTGGGATAATAACATAGGTAGTGCGACTTTCAATAATTTTGTGGAAGTATTGTAAATATCACATGTATTTTTGCAAACTATGTCTTGTGTAATAATTTTGAATATTTCTGATTCTGTAAATTTATTTAGAAATATAGACACATGACTGGGGTTTATCGAGTGAGTTAGTAGCTCATTAGCTATTATTGGGTCGGCGGTAGGGGCCTTCGTCCTCGCGGCGGCGGAGAGGAAAAAATTGTTTACATCATTCGCCAGCCGGTTTAGAGATGCATAATGCAGTCCGCTGTTATCTTTTAGACTAGTTAGGCTGCAATGATTCATAGCAGTTTTACGTCCAGTGTAATCGTTGACAATTTGCCACATTGTTTTTTGTAGATTGTTGCTGAGATACAAGATATTACAGTAATACTTTCGCTCAGCGTTAGATAACGATTCTTCCAGTTTTAAGGATAGTGAAATGATTTGCATAATCAATTGTCTGTTTGTCGGGAATTTCACGGACAGATCAATTAGTGAGGTTAGAAATTGTTTCTGCATAATGATTTCATTACTTATCCACGGGCAAGATGTTTTTTTACTGTTAGAAGTTATTTTTAACGGAAAGCAAGTGTCAGATGCGTTATTTAGAATGTGAATTAGAATGGTAATAGTTGTCTCAACCTCATGCTATGATCTCAGTTGCGGTAAAACAATAAAAGTTGTACTACGACAAGGACATGATATATCTCTTTCTGTCAAACTTATTGAGATTAATTTGTATATTACCATCTCGCTCGGTCGTGGTATTGTTATTACCATTACCATATATCTTGTCTGGAGTATTATAGGTCCATGTTGTGGGTAAAATAAAAGTTAACTGTGTTAGAAAATGTATATTCATGCAGTAATTCTACAGGTAAAAAGAAAAAATTATTATAGATACATGTTTATTAACTTAACTTATAAGGTAAAGTTGGAAAGGTAACTTATTGATAATACAGCTCCAGGTTCATCCCGTCGTGAATTTCATCTGTTTGCAGTGTTAAGGAAACATTTAAATAAGGTGAAAAATATAAAATAATTAGCTTCTGCCCGCAACTCCGTCCACGTGGAACTCCTTTATATCGTAGCTCCATACAAACTTTCACCCCCTTAGGGTATGATTTTCGGGATGAAATCTATCCTATGTCCTTTCCCGGGACTCAAACTATCTCTATATCAAATTTCGTCGAATAATTTCCCCTATACAAACTTTGCACCCCTATTTATTCCGCATAAGGGTGGGGTAACTTTCAACCCCCTTTTTACCCCCTTGAGGGCGGAATTTAAAAAAAAACTTTCTTAATGGGATAGTTGCAGAGAACATTTTAAAAATCTCGGTATATTAACATCAGTGTCGACATAGATTCTAGAAATCGTAATGTCTATAAGAAAACATCCTGGTGATTTTGCCCGTGTGGGAGACGTCAGTAAACGTCCAACAAGATATCCGGATGATATACAGCAAACTCAGTGTAGACTAAACATGGCAAGAAATTATCCCAAGATAATGGCTCAAAAATTATATAATAAGCTGCCTAAAGCTATTAAAACACAGGCTAACACCAACACCTTCCGTCACAAAGTCAAAATGCTGCTCCTTAGTAAAACGGTATACAATATTAAGGAATACTTAAGTAACGAATACACCGAAAATATATTTATTAAATTTTACTGACTGATTTACTGATGAATGTTCTTAGACCTAAATACTTTTTCGAATTGTATTATACTTACCCATGTAAACATATGACAACACTTCATTAACCTCCTAATTATTGATTGTATATTTGTGAACCTGGATTATAACTGACGATCTCAATATTGTGTGCATGTTTTTATTCTAATATATGAGACGGCCTCCGTAGCCCAGTGGGTAGTGACTCTGCCTACGAAGCTGGAGGTCCCGGGTTCGAATCCCGGTCAGGGCATTTATTTGTGTATTATCATTATCACGAATATTTGTTCCTGAGTTATGGATGTTATATATGTATATTATAAGTATCTATATGTATATATCTATTATATATATCATCGCCTAGTACCCACAACACAAGCCTTACTGAGCTTACCGTGGGCCTAGGTTGATTTGTGTAAGATTGTCCCGTAATATTTATTTATTATTATTTATATCTTTCTCCCGCTGCGATGGTGCGAGTTGATGTTTCCAGCGCTAGCTGGATGTCCTTCCTCAAGACTGGGCGAGCGAGGGGGGAACCCCGGTATTTATACCTCAGGTGGGGGCCGAGGTACATTCCACGCTTCAGATGCATTTTGACGCCGAACGAGCGGGATCTCGTGTAAAAATGAATTATGAATAGCATAGAAATAGGTATAAGCACTGTAAATAATGTATTAGAGTAAGATTCAAGTGAAATAAATAAACATGTCATTTCGCGCCAAAATTTCCCGCGCAAATCGCTTTCCCGCCAAAAATACGGGGCGAAGGGGTGTCCGGCCGAGGTAAATTGATAGTATAAATTGAGCGGCCCGGCCCTATGAAATTCAGTACCTACAGTAGCAGCGAAGTGACATTACCTGAAAATGTAAACAAGTCTTTCAATTCAGAACCCCGACCCGACCAAGTTCCTGCTAAGCCGTAACGACCAACGCCTAAGGTGCAGGATTTCCCTGCGATTCTACCCAGCCCAGAGCCAGTCATAGGTGTGTCTCGCACAAACTTTCAACCTCCTTTTTACCCCCTTGGAGGAAGAAAAGGAGGCGAAGTCCAGCATGCTCAGAGTGGCCTCCGTAAGGAAAGGCGACTGGCTATCCACAGCCTTGAGAACACTCAAGGACTCAGTATACGATATTCCTGTTTTAGGGATGCCACTTGACACAATGCCCCCAAAACTTTACGCAGATAAACTACTCTGTGGAACTCCTAAGGAGAGAGGACTGGTTGAACAGCCTCATAGATTGGAAACCAGGTAGCCTGAAGTGGTACACTGATGGCTCCAAATCCGGATCGGAGGTAGGATGCGGAATATATAAGAATAAGAATAAGAATAAGAATAATTTATTATTGGACAAGCACATGATAACAGATTATACAGACATTATCCGTGGGGTTCCAAACTAGGCTGAGCCTGTATCTTGGGACCCACTGAGTCGGTTAACAAGTCTCTTCAGACACACGTCTCAAAAAGCACGACATGAAAGTAACAAAGTGAAAATTAAACATTTCATATAATATGAGCGCTGCTAACTTATCAATGGGAACATAAATTCATCATTAATAAAAACAAAAATTATGCTGTTTTAGTAGTACAAAGAGAGTTTGTGTATGAGAGTGTGTGAGTGTGTGTAAGTGTGTAAGTGTGCGTGAGAGGGAGTGTTTACGTGTGTTAAGTGTTTGTTACGAGTGTATGTTGAATTGTTAGGTACCTATTGGAAAAAGCAACCTTAGATGCAGGGACGTAAAATCTCTTCCGTATCACTATACGAGAGTTCAGCAAACCATTTCCTTAGAGTGGACTTAACTTTGCGTATGGTGCACTTTTTTATGTCACAGACTTTACAGACAGCATTATAAACAAAGGGGTGGATGAAGAATGCGGAGCGTTGGGCATGTGCCGAGTTGACAGAGGGAATGGGGACTCTATATATGCGTCTACTCGTGATGCAATCTATAAGCGGCAACTTTGCAGTACTTCTGTGGACTCTAATGACAGCATTCATGATAAACAGTTGCCTTACTCTAAGTAGACCTGTTTCTTGATAAAGAGTGTCCGTGGGAAACCGAAAAGGTTTTCTCATCATTACCTTGATAACTGCTCGTTGCGAGCGTTCAAGGTCAAGAAGTGCTGTCTTACCAGCGCTGCCCCAGACCGCAATACAGTATTGAATAATTGATTGGCACAGCGCGTGGTAGACTACGCGTAGTACCTCCGGAGGTGAGCAGTCCCTTAGACGTTTTACTAAATAAATCAATTTCCTGGTTTTTTTCGACAGAGCGATTATATGATGTTTGAATGTTAAGTGTTCGTCCAGTGTTAGACCTAGATACTTTACTGTGCTGCATCTGCTTAAAGTGTCACACGAGCAGCCTGCATCATGAGTTCCACAGGAGTGCATTTTAAGTTGAAAGGTAGCCGGGGGAGAGGAAACTATCGTTTTTGAAAAAGGAATGTGGTGGCTCTTGTCCACATTAAGTGTGAGTAGGTTGGTATCAAGCCAGTTTGCTATCGTTGATAGTCCTGCCTCAGCTGACAGGTAAGTCTCCTCCCATGTGTTGCCGCTAAAAAGTATTACGGTGTCGTCCGCATAACAAATTATTTCGGAACAGGCAATGGACTGTTGGAGAAGGTCATTAATGTAAATAAGAAAAAGCGTTGGACCGAGAACACTGCCCTGGGGGACGCCAAAGCAGGTAGGAGACCTGCTGCTTTTGGACTCACCGATTTTTACCACTTGCTGTCTATTGGTAAGGTAGTTGGTAAACCAGTCAAGAGATAACCCACGGATTCCTAGTGCTTCAAGCTTTCTTATTAGAATTGGAATGGAAACGGTGTCAAAAGCCTTAGCTAGGTCCAAAAATACACCCAAACAGCACCTGCCAGCATCTAGGTGACGAGAGATCGAGTTTGTGAGGTCCAGAGCAGCATCCTCCGTTGACCTCCCAGCCCTAAACCCAAACTGGCGATCTGAGATCAGTAAGTTTTTCTCTAGGTAATTCAACAGTCTAGCATTGACAACTTTTTCTAGGATTTTGGAAAAAACACTTAACAACGAGATGGGCCTATAGTTAGTGGGTGCATCCCTAGAACCGCCTTTATGGATCGGAGTCACCATTGCCAGTTTCCAGCAGTCGGGGAAGCATCCCTTTTCCATACTGAGATTACAGAGATAGACCAAGGGCTCAAGGATGGCATTTTTAACTTCTTTAATTAATATTGGCTTAATACCGTCGTAACCAGGTGCACCATCAGCCTTAAGTTGCCTTATGATTTTATCCACTTCGTGGACATCTGTCGGTCTCATGAAGAAAGAATTCAGGACGGCACGGGGAGTGACAAATTTGTCAGCCAAAGAAGTCTGGGTTTCAGCAAGTCTGGACAGTATATGGTCAGCCAAATTGCCTCCCACGGTGGCAAAATGCGAGTTGCATCTGTCCAGAGATTCTTGTATGGAGGTACTGATTTTGGTAAGTGGGGTCGTATCGTTTTTGACATTAGTGCACTGGTATATCGACTTAATGGTTTTCCACAACTTTTTGGGTTGATCTTTGTGATCATGTATTTGTTTGTTTTGGTACTCGGTCTTTAAGTTATACAGAAGATTGTCACAAAAATTTCTATAGCGGGTATATATTTTATGCAAAATCTGGTTATTCGGAGAGGCTCGAGATTCTCTGTGCAGTTTGTCCCTATGCCTTATACACCTGATTATACCGGGGGTTACCCAAGGTTTGAGATTGAATTTTGTGCGGCTGATTTTAACTTTTACTGTGTTATTTTGGATTGCAGTCTTTAGTATGTAATTGAAGTTATTTGCTGCAGTATTGATGTCGCTACTATCAGTCACTTTACTCCAGTCGACCGTTTCCAGCTCCCCAGCAACATCTTTGTGGTTGGTTTTCAGGACCCAGCGACTTGCTTTACGAGAATCAAGATTGGAGCATAGTATGCCAGCCATGGCCATGTCATGATCTGTTACAGAACACTTACATACTATGCCCACCGATGAGGCTTTAGCTTTAATAAAAATATGGTCCAGGCAGGCCTCATTTCTCGTAGGCTTGGTAATAGCCGGCAAAAATCCATGACCAGACATTAGATTTTGATAATCCGAGTGTAGGTGGACAATAGAGTTATTTATGATGTCAATATTAAGATCGCCAGCAATAATGGTTTGACTGCCGCTTGATTCACTAAGGAAGGAGTCCAGTGAAGTTAAAAATCTATTAATGTTTGGAAAGGACGGGGACCGGTAGATACCCAAAATTACTATGCCATCCTGAATGTTCAGAGCCAGACAGTTTGCGTCGTCAATTGCAGGTTCCGTGCAAGTCGCTGAGAGTGATTCCTTGACGTATATTACTACTCCACCGCTCTTGTTAATCATTTTTGTGGTGTGGTACATCTGATAGCCTGGGAGTAAATCTATTACTGAGCCTTCGTTCAGCCAACATTCAGTAAGAACAATGACTTCATATTCGATGTTAGTTCTTTTTAGGGACACATAGAAAGAATCGAAGTTACGTTGTAGACTTCTTATGTTTAAGGTTGCAATTTTACATTTATAATTAGGAGTCAGGTATTGTTGACAAGTTTCTAAATCATCGAGTGCGTGACATTCAATGGCCAAGTCACTGTCCAAAATGTCGTCTAGTTCAAGTAACGCCATCTACGTGGAGTGAACGGTAAGATAAGACGCAAACATACCAGTCGGTCAACGCTCCTAAAATACATACCTGGAAACTCGCAGTTAGTGTGTGTAAAGTGAGGTATTTGTGTTGAGTATTTGTGTGAGTTAGGTCTGTGAAACATGTTAGATAAAAGCAAGTGATTAACAGGATTAAATGAGAATGAAATTGATTAGCAAACGAGATTAGAGTCAGTGCGATTGAATGGGAATCAGAGTTGCTGGCGACGGGGATCATCTGGTTCTGCCCGGGCGGCAGCAGGGTTTTCTTCAGCAATGGCGCTCTGGGTGGGGTCGAAACGTTGGTCGAGGTCTGCTGCGCTACGAATTGGAATCGCAGCACTGCCCTCCTGCTTTCGTATAAATACCGTCCCATTTCTCGTCCAGCAATATTTGTAACCGAAATTACTTGTTCGTACTCGGGCGTCTCGAAATAACAAACGGTTATGTTTTGTTAGCCTCTCATTAACAAACAACTTCTGAGGAGGGCCTGAAAGCTCCATATCGGCGGAAGACATGTTGCGTCTCGATTTAGCGGCTTGCAGGAATTCGTTACGTTTTGTGCGTCGCAATAACCGCACCACCAATGGCCGAGGTTTCTTGCTGTCGGCCTCGGCCGAGTCAACGGACTTTGGGCGGCGGGGCCCAACTCTGGTTGCGAAGTCCAAATCCTCTTCTCTCAAGTGGATTCCGATCTTCGATGCGATGCACAGTGCCAAATGCACCGGGTTCTCGTTAGGCAATTCGTTGATGCCCATTATTTCGATTTCGTTTTGGGCTGTTTTCTGCTCCTGGTTATTAAGTTGATCTTCTAGTTGACTAACTCTCCTTTTGAGAAAACAGTTCTCGAGTTCTTTGTCCTCCAGTAGTTTTATATTGGTTTCTGCCTTTACTAGTCTTTTTTCAAACTCACCCATGCTTTCAACGCATTTTGTGACACAGGTAGTCAGGCTATTCATTTTTTCATTCATATCATCGCGCAGCAGCCTGATTTCCTCTATGAGTCTTGTGAGCTGGTCATTGTTGGCATTGGCACTCTCCGTGCCTGGTAGCGCCGCCTTACGATTTTGATGACGAAGGGTCACATTATTGTCACTGGCATTGTCCGCGAGAATGGAGAGGCATCCAGGGCAGCGATCAGTCTGAACCTGGGTAAGCACACTTCTATATTCCAGGCAGAGGTATACGCCATTCTAGAATGTGCGACAACGAATCTGCAAAGCGCCTTCCTCAATCATACTATTTATATCCACTCGGATAGCCAGGCGGCTCTCTTGGCTCTTACCTCTAACGTCAAAACGTCGAGGCTGGTCGAGAACTGCCGGGAACTATTGAATGACTTGGGTGCCAAAAACAAGGTAATTTTACGTTGGGTCCCAGGGCATGCAGGTATCGAGGGAAATGAAAAGGCTGATGAGCTTGCACGAGCGGGGGCGAAGGGAACACACTGCGGACCAGAGCCGTTCTGTGGTATCCCTAAAAGTCTAACCAAGCTCACTCTAAAAGCCTATTGTTTCTGTTCAATAACTGTAACTAATGGCATTATAACAGCATTATTTGAGCATTATTAAAGGTAACAGGCAACCCAAGAGCTGAACATTGACTGATTATAAGAGTACGTGTTACCCATTACACAGCACAATGGCTGATTAGCAGAGTGTGTGTTACCCATTTTTCAGCACAAACTTCCGGCCAGGATATTTTTAACGCTTCTATGGAGTTGAGGAATCACAAGTGGCAGCATTGTGAATATTTTTCACTCCTCTACGACTCCATTATTTTCATAAATGTCGTAACCGTTTGCGTGAACCACATTTCGTGACAGTGTTTGTGTGGAGCAATAGTTCGTTAATATATAACTACTTGATTTTTTCTCCATGTGCGTAAAATTCGAATGGGAAAGAGAGTTTATTGTCAAATAGTATATGAATATAGATGAAAACTTTCACGCGCTCTCAAAATATTATTGTTTACTTAAAAATTATAGCAAAAATAGGTTGATGAAATGATGAATGTTAAGGGTTAAAAGGGGAGTTTGTCAGTCAGTGGAGCACAGTACCTTAAGCTGCTGGAATGCCGCGATCGTCTCGGGATAAACAAGTAGGTAGGGGTCCCGCGGGCACACGGGAACAGTCCCGATCCGGGTCACACACTTGGGATCACCAGCTGCACAGCATTCAGGTGTTGGCACTCACAATATTGTTTGTTTTCAACAGTTTCGCACTATTTAATGAAGCGCGTCGCGGGCATGCGTGTCGCACCACTCGTAGGTCAGTACAAAGGTCGTATTAGGTGAGAGTAATTAAGCGGCCGTTAGGATAGCGGTAGGGATGGAATAAAAATGCATGAACATCGCCCCCGCCCTAAACATAAATTAAATGTTTAGGAAAACGAGTCAAACTTAATTTATAGGTAGTCTTACAAGCTTAGTCAAGGGTCGTTTTAGCACTGTGGTGGGAGTTTGAACATCGACCACACGGATAACACCGTCTTGCCCAGGATAAAGTCTGATGATACGGCCCCGTCTCCATTCTAGGGGAGGAGCGTTATCCTCCTTCAAAAGAACTAGTTCCCCTATGGACGGCGGCTCCATAGGGGCAGTCCACTTGTTACGAGCTTGCAATGTAGCAAGGTATTCGGAATGCCATCGAGACCAGAAATGTTGAGTTATCTGTTGTAATACTTGAAAACGTGTTAATCGATGCATTTTGACGTCTTTAAATGGATATTCAGGTACGGCTGTTAATGGTTGACCTATTAAGAAATGTCCAGGTGTAAGGGTTTCAAAGTCATTTGGGTCTTTAGAAATAGGGCAAAGAGGTCGGGAGTTCAGAACCGCTTCGATTTTAGTCATCACAGTAGTGAGTTCCTCAAATGTAAGAGGGGTATCGCCAATAACACGCTTCAAGTGAGTTTTCGCAGATTTCACGGCAGCCTCAAACAAACCACCCCAGTGAGGGCACGATGGAGGGCTAAATAACCAATTAACATGGCGTTTTGAAAGTTCATGACCTATTTCTACCTGGTTCTCAGACAGGAATTTTTGCAAGTCTTTAAGGTGGTTATTCGCGCCAATATAATTTCTCCCATTATCAGAACGAACCAGATCTGGATAGCCACGACGGGAGACAAAACGGGTGAACGTAGCAATAAAGGCCTCGGTGGTTAAATCAGACACGATCTCCAGGTGTACGGCCTTTGTGGATAGGCAGATAAATACGCACAGGTAGGATTTAACAAGTGTTCGATTTCGATGACGTTGTATCTTGGTAAGAAAGGGTCCAGCAAAGTCCGTTCCTACACCGCTAAAAGGTCGGGAAGCCGTTACCCTGTCTGTAGGTAGATCACCCATAGGTGGTTGGGCTGTACCAGCCTTAAGGCGATAGCAGGGAAGGCAATGAAAATTATATTCTTAATGGCACGGGGTGCGGCTATGATCCAGAATTGACGATTTAATATTCCCTGTAACGTGCCAGCAGTGGCGTGGGAATTTTCACGATGGTAGTGAGATATTATCAAATTAACCAGTGGGCCATTTTTAGGTAATAATAGTGGATGTCGGGACTCAAAAGGTAAATCCGAATTACATAATCGCCCTCCAACTCGAATAAGCCCTGCTTCATCCTAAAAGGGATTAAGGCGTCTGAGCGAAGATTGTAATTGTTTCTTTTGTCGGAGCCGCTCTATTTTATCCGAAAAGGATAGAGTCTGTGTTAATTTGACGAGGTAACTAAGAGTCTCGGCCCGCTCTTGAGGTGTCAGAAAAGGCGAGTATATTCTTGATTTAGGGTCACGTATATTAGTGATGAATCGTCGTATGATACCAGTTACTCCAATCAATTTATTAAGGGAGCTATAACGCTCCATTAGAAACGATGGATCTAGCAAAGAGTCAGGAGCACCAGTTGCCAATAAGCATTTAAGTCCAGGCAATTCATTTTGAAATTCAGTTTCATGAGGAGGCCATGAATGTGGGTCCTGTTCAAGCCAGGGTGGCGACCACCATAAGATTTTGTCCATAAGAGCAGTCGCGTTCAACCCTCGCGAAGCACAATCAGCAGGGTTCAGCTCTCCAGGAATGTGGCGCCAAATGGTGGGCGTGGAGGAATTATTTATTTGAGACACCCTATTGGCTTCGAATGTTTGGAGACAATGAGGCGGAGTACGGATCCAAGCCAAGACAATTTTGCTGTCCGTCCAGGTATATATGGCATGCAGCACCAATGCTCTCTGTAGACAGGGAGCAACGTGCTGCACTAATTTTGAAAGGAGCAGCGCTCCTTGTAATTCCATCTTGGGAATCGTGAGTCGCGTCCGAACAGGGGCAACTTTACTTTTTGACATCAATAAGTGAACGGAGCAAAGGTTTGATAAATGTTGAATCCTTAGATAAACAACAGCCGCGTAACCCGCCTCCGAAGCGTCGCAAGATCCGTGTAAGGAATAAGACAGAGCGTCTGAAGGAATAATGTGTCGTGGTATGGACACCTGGCTTATATTCGTAAGATCCTGAGTAAATGCATTCCACTCATAAGAGAGTTTGGTTGAGAGCTCATCGTCCCAATTCAGCCCAGAGAGCCAAAGACGTTGAATAAAGATCTTGGCCTTGAAAATTACGGGGGCTATCCAACCGCATGGATCGTACATACGCGCAATCAGGGAAAGTACCTTGCGTTTGGTCACTGGGTGGTCAGGATCAAAGGCATATCGGTATGTAAAGGAATCGTTAGAAGGGTCATATTGCACGCCTAATACTGCTATAGTTTGTGGGTTTTCAGGATCGTAAAAGGAATGGGGCTGTTGTAGGTGTTCTGGGGGCAAATCTTCCAAAACCTCGGGTTTGTTGCTGATCCACTTTTTCAGCTCATATCCGCCTGTAGCCATCAGCTGTACTAATTGGCGCTTCAACAAGCAAGCCTGCGAAACTGATTCGGCACCTGTCAAACAATCATCTACGTACATATCATTTTCAACGGCCGCTGCAGCTTCAGGAAAGTTGGCCTTCTCTTGCGCTGCCAATTCTAAAAGTGCGCGCATGGCAACGTAAGCACTTGACCGTAGGCCGTACGTGATAGTGTTTAGCTCATAAGTGAGCAGAGGATCTGATGGAGATTCCCGCCAGAGAATCAACTGGAATCGGCGATCTTCGGGTGCGACCCAAGTCATGCGGAACATCATGCAAATATCGGCGATAAACACTACGGGGTGTCGTCGAAAATTTAGCAAGATAAGGCTGATGTCTTTCTGTAATTTGGGCCCAGCATGTAGGCATTGGTTAAGAGAGGCGCCTGAGGAAGTCACACAGCTACCATCAAAAACTGCTTTTAATTTTGAAATATCGCCCAATTTTTTGAATATTCCATGGTGAGGAATAAAATAATGTTCAGCGGTAAAAGGGTCAAATGATGACACAGTCATGTGATTCAAGGTGATGTAATCCCGCATAAAGTTTATATATTTTTCTCGAAATTCGGAATTGCTCTGCATGCGCTTTTCCAAGTTCAGAAATCGCTTCAAGACTACGGTTCGTGATTCTCCAAGAGTAGGTCGATCTAGCAAGAAAGGAAGTTTTACTTGAAATTTACCGTCAGCTACCCGTAATGTAGTGTTATTAAAAAAGGTCTCACATTCACTATCCAAAGGATTTGGGGGAGGTAGTTCAGGTGTCTCCTCAATTTTCCAAAACCGCTCTACAATGTGAGAAAGAGAGACTCCGGTCATGGGTGTACGATGTTCATCAACTTTACAATGAACACCACCAGAAAGTATGAATCCAAAAATGGTTGAAAAGGCAGTTAATTGACAGGAAGGTAATGAGTACTTTTCCGCATTGAAAATTGCTCCAAACACGTCAGCTCCAAGGAGAACATCTATTACTCCCGGGACGTGAAAAGTGGGGTCAGCTAGGCAAAGATCTGATGTCTGTTTAACAACAGTTGTAGGCAGGCAAAGCTCTGGGTGATGACCGGTAATTACGTCTACTACATAGCTTGGGTCGTGATAAGGGGGTGAGACTTCCCAATAGGCTTAAAGGCCATTAAGACGTTACCGTGGGAGGTCATTGTCTGCACATCGCCAATACCTCGTACAGGGGCACACGAAGGGTTCACGGGAAGGTTCAAACTGTGTACAGCCATTTCAGACGTGAGAAGGCAACCCTGGGCACCGGTATCGCATAAGGCTCGGGCTTCAACAAAATATCCACTGCGTGTTCTAACATGTATAAGGGCAGTAGGGAGCAGAATCAAAGCATTATTGGGTTTGGCCGCAGGAAGATGGGGGCTGAACGGTATGTGGGGTACGTCTAGTTATTGTGGAGTAGTGCGGTCTTGGGAACGAGGCCTAATCATATCTCTATAACTGGGCTTACCTCCACGTTCTACTTGAGATGGCGCAGGGGAATAATCTCGGCGTGCTGGAGGTGGAGATCGATAACGACGACCTTCACGCGTGGGGGTTGGAGACCGCCTGGCAGAGGAATACGTCGTACCGGTCGTACGGGGTGGCTGTGGAGACTTACGGGGCGCATTAGAGCGATAGAAGACGCCCCCGCCCTTGCCGGGTGAAGGCGAACGTGAGTTCCGGAATGTCCCGTCATGGAATGAGACGGATGGCTGGTTGCGAAGCTCAGGGTATGTCGCACTACGGGGATCATTAAAACACAACAAAGTGTGATGGGTAGTACGATGGCATGTACCACAACGATAATCACGTTGACAGTAGGCAATGGAATGTTTGTCTAGGCACCTGTAGCATAACCTTGCCTCCTTTACAAATAACGCACGATCCCGCGGTGGCAAATGTCGGAAATCGGGGCAATCGCGCAAATAATGCGAATCACTGGAGCATAGGTAACACAAGCGAATAGAGTGGGCAGGTGCGGTTGAAGGGACCGTGGTTGTGTAAGTACGGGTATGCCTAGGGTAAGTATTAATAACAGGGGAACGTTGTCGCGGTCTATTTGATGACGAAGGCAAAGCATCAACCAGTGCAGCGTTTCCAACATTGTCATGATGACGACACTCGTCTTCCAAAAAAGTCAACAGTTGACTAAACTCCGGAAGACCGTCGCGGTCCCCATACCGGCGTTCAAACCGTGACCTCAGGTCACTGGGCAGTTTAGTTAGGCATATATGTACTAACATGTAAGACCACTGGGCCACAGGCAGTTTAAGTCTTTCGAGACCTCTATAGGCAGTGAACATTGGGTTGAGAAAGGTAGCACGAAGACCTGTTAGTTTCGAGTTGAGCTCAGGCAAGGTCAAAATTTGAATTATATAATTGTCTGCCAGAATGCGCGTGTTATGATAACGCCGCTTTAAAAGATCGCGCGCAGTGTCATAGTTGTCGGCTTCTATGCGCAGGTGTTGTAATAGTCGACGCGGCTCATCAGTTAACGACCCCAGTAAGTACTGAAGTTTGACGATGGGAGTTAGCAGGGATTGCGAGTCGACCACACTATCAAACTGGTCCAAAAAACTAATCCACGACTCTGGACGGCCATCAAATTTAGGGGTGCCCTTTGGTTCCCATAATTTTGTTGTTCCGAATTTCGATGGTCAGAAGTTGATATCCATAAAAATTATACACATAAACATCACGGGTCATAATTTTTGTTAATCATAAGGCTTAATAGTTCTAACATTAATTATCCATAATATTAAATACTATAATCACAAAAGTCATACAATTGCTCACTATAATGTTCAAAGGTATATCGATCATTATTCAGAAACACATGAGACATATATTTTAACGTACTAAATTGTTGTTATTCATATCGTTTTAATGCCTAAAGTGAGTTATGTCTACCAAATCATATCTATAATATCCATAGGCATATAAATAATTACGCAGAAATATTTCCAGACATACATTTGAAAGGGGGGAACGTAGGCAGTAGGGAACAGGGACTTAATGGCAAAACCGACTTGGATCGCAGATAGGTTAGAAGACGAAAGCGGAACTGTACAATATCTGGCATGGAGTACAGGGTTCATGTTTTTTTTTAGATTGTTCTCGCCATAAGACGACTCCTCGCCAAATTTCAAGTTGCGGAAACGCTTGGTTTGCGAGAAAAAAAATATTTAAAATTTCATACAAAGTCCCGATTTTATGACCGCCATGACGCATATTTTTCCGTTTCTTTGCACGTGTTGTCATTGATATGTTCCTAATAGCGTACTTATCCAATCCTTTTGTTTATCATTTGCATATTCTACTCTAAGGCAGGTCGGTGTAGGTACGACGACGAGCGAAGCGAGGAGGAGTGTTAGGTGTACCGCGACCCTACAGCGCGCGAGCTGAGCGAGCGAAGCGAGCGTGCCGCGGTAGCGGCCGGCGAAGCGCCAGAACCGACTTTATACGAAAACAGGCCATAATATTGATGAAAATGTTAATTTCATATGAAAAAAAAAAAATTGTCTCATAAACAATGGATTTCCGCAGATTTTGGATTTCTAAAATACACTATAGACACCCTCCTCTGCTCTCAAAAAAAATGGTGCATTTTGGCCATGAAAATGTTAATTTCATATGAAAAAAAAATAATCTCAAAAACGATGGATTTTCGCAGATTTTGGATTTCAAAAATACACTATAGACACCCTCCTCTGCTCTCAAAAAAACGTCAAACGTTGAACGTCATTTATACTCCCCACATAACAAAAAAAGTTGTTATATATAATATTTTTTTGGGAAGTGATAATTTGTCAATTTTTTTTGACAAAACATAGGTGACCCATATTTTGTTATTAAAAATTACAACTTCCTTTATTTATATATCAATAATGGATTTATGCAAAAGAAAGATATTCAACATCGCTGATATTTGCTATTGCCAAAATTATAGTATGGATAAAGACCCCCACAATTAACATTGCAAATGTTCACATACATATAATTTTCACCAATGCATAGAGAAAAAAAACACATAATTATCTCTGATATTCTTTAATTAATACAAAACCTACTTATATTTATGCGATAGTTATTTAGTATTAGGTATTAGATAAATCATATAGTTCATATTATCATGTCTTCGTGTTATTGCTTTTATACACAGATAAACATATTTTAACGACAAAATGTGTACATAATAAAATATAAATCATATAGCTCATGTAAGCCTTACGTACATAGAAAATAAGTTTTATTTTAATTTTAAACTGCCAGCAATAGCCTTTAAATAATGTGTTTTACTAATATATTGCGATTTGTTTTGCAATATTGTTGTAATCTTGGAAGCTTGGTCCACGTATTTCTTTTTTTTGGCCGGTGGTGGTGCCCCATACAAAAGTTTTTGGATTTCGGTTGTTGTGTATTTGATTTATACCTTCCTATAATTATTGACTTTAACATTATGAAGTTTGACACCACCACGACATTAAATGTTATGCCTAACTAGCCAGGTGACTACCCATCATTATGACCTGCGAAAAAAGACCTTACAACAATTATAATAAGCAAGTTTATTGCCTTCAATAATATGAAATGGCATACCATCTGGATATTGCATGTTATGACTTACCAATTTTATGACTAACAATAATGATGACTTACAAAAATCGGATCACCAATTTATATTGTTTAATATTATGACTTACGACAATATGACTAATAAAAATTATGCTGGAAAATGGTATGGACTGAGAAAATAGGACCAAAAAATTTATGGGAACCAATAGAGACCCGTTGAAGCCACACTGGCAAGGCATGTAGTACGGTCGATTATGAGTTGGAGTAACAGGGCCAGGTCTAGGGGGCAGGCATATGGAGGACCTCGTGGGGGCAACGCACCCACGTCCAGCTGGTGCGTAGGGCACCAGGGTACTGACAGGCAGTACCTGCGCTGGAGGCGTAATCGGCCGTACGGTGGGTCACTCTGGATTGGCCAGTAGACCAGACCCTCAGATATAATATATGCATGTATACGTGTACGGTAGCAACCTATATGACACATGTCTTTGGCAGCGAAGACGGAGGTGGTCCCCTCCTTCTACTCTCATGTGCAGCCATATATTGTGTATAATAGTTAATACTTTGTGGCCCCTAGCGAGTATATACCCATAGAATTCAGGCAAGTGTTACACACACAAAGACTTGGGTATAGAGGGCGCCACAAAATGGTGGAGAGATGCTGTGATCGAATGTGGGAGTCCAGGAAAGGTGTCTGGCTCTCCCAGACGTAGATACACTGCACTACATGATGGACTTTGGGTCGGGAAGCTTGGATTAATATCCGATTCCTTCGAGCCCAGAGTACCTGCTGTCGTACTTGCCTTGAAAAGTACGTATCTAATTATTTCTTCCACAGCATACATAATTACAGGTTTATTGATATTTTATTTGTTTTTATCAAATAAAGAATTTTGTTGTTGTATTTAATTTGCCATTATGTCGTGAATAAGCTTATTTTATATTCTGGGGAAAAGGGTGCACCCTAAATAAGTGTGACGTTATAATACATTCTCTTAATAGTTATGTGTTTTAACGGATCGTAAAACATGTTAATTTTAAGTACTCATAGTCGTACGGGATACCTTTTTTTGTATTGTTAGGTTGGCCAATATGTCATTTATTTGTAAGGAAATATAACCCACTTAAATGTTTGCATCTGTGATCAAAGGGTTCGGTCCGAATTGGCGTTGTGTTTTCAGTAATAAATCAAGAAAGGGAAAGGGAATGTAATTTTAAATAATAAAGTGTTACCGACATGATGAATAAGTTGGTTTATTTAGTAATAATATTATAACTTAAGAAGAGTAATAAGTTTTAAGTCGGAGCTGATAATATGACAAGATATGCTGGACGCAGTTAAGACTTCATATGATTCCAATACGATTTGGAACGGATGTAGTTGAATTGCTACTCGCTGTGCTGGTAACACCGTGGCGTGCCGGTTTTTATATTGACTTGTCATTGATTCTCTATCCACTCGATCCAGTGAATTTTAGCAAGTTTCAGAGCATTTCTTTGGATTTCAGGTTTTGGCTTTTAATTGCTCGTTGTTGTTGTAAATTCATTACCGATTGAGTATCCAGTGTGGTTATTTCGTGATCCAGTGTTGGGAAGCGTTTCCAAAGCGAGTTACGGCAACATTGCAGGTGAGAAACTACGGAATTATGTCGCCGCTATACCGGCCGGCGAAATAAGATTCCGTGAAGCGTTGTTTTTTCGCGTTTTCATTTTCTAGAGAAATGATGGTTGCGTTTCATTTACATTTCAGCTGTACCAATAGAGGAAACGCACCCAGCGAGAGATCGGAAATCTTTCAACTGGCGATTAATATCTAAGTACATACCTGTATGTACCCACCTACAAGTGAAACTTGTTCGGTCCCGTACCGAGTGTTCTAGGAAGTTCTTCGCGTTTCTCTGGTGAGTTTGGTGTACATGATAACTGTTGTTTACTGTATGTTTTAAGCGCATTGGCATAAACAATATGCAACATAATATCTCGAGGCGAACTTTTGCCCGGACTTCATGGATGTTTCTTCCTATTTCTAGGTATTCGCCGTCGACATGGCGAGCCTTTTAATCAGGGTGAAGCTGAGGCACCTAAAATTAAACCAGGTGGTGGTAGATTCGAGGAGAATACTGCACAACTGCTCTACGGGAGGCGTCTCACCGGAAGAGTTCACAGGGATCCGGTTAAAGCTTAAGCAGTGCCTGGAAGCGTTCGACAAAGAGTTGCTCCTGTATTTGAACGTTGTACAAGATGCTGACGTTACCGAGATGACCCAGGACCAGCTCCAGGCCGAGGACACCTATACAGAATTGGAGACTGCCTGGCAAATGAACATGAAGCAGACTGGAAATCCGAGCAGTTCCAAATCTAAATTGCCAGAGCTAGGCCTTCCATCCTTTTCCGGAGACAAACTCAAATGGTGTGAGTTCTGGGACAGGTTCGCAGCGAATGTTGATGACCGAGAACTACCGGACTCAGAGAAACTTATGTATTTACTGAGCTGTCTTAAAGGAACGGCCCTAGAAACGATAGCCGGGATAACCACCACGAATGCTAACTATTCGGTGGCTCTGGAGACTTTGAAGCAACGGTTTGGATCCAACGATACCCTCATCGATGCTCATTATACAGCTCTGAACAACCTGCAAAAGGCGGAAGACACTAGTGCCAGTTGCAGGTGTGTTTTAGACAATATTGAGCGCAATTTACGCGTTCTTGAGAAGCTGGGGGAGCCTACCGGAGGGAACAATCTGCGGGCATTGGTTCTATCAAAGTTTCCAGAGAAGGTGTAGCGGATCAACACGCGACTGAAATCGCTACCGCTCATGAGCTTGGGCAACCGCAGATCACGCCACCACCTCGTGAGATCTATTGTTCGGCGGCCGGTCTGCGCACGCGCCGCGCCCGTGCCCCTCACCGAAGCCTACGGATTTCGCCCGGCACGCGGACGCTTCAATGCGATAATAACCTCTGCCTAGCTAACACGCGCTTTGCATTATATAGCTGCACTTGCTTACGCCTCGCTTGATTTAGTGTTAAATTCAATTTCTTTGTTTCGGCCATGCTCTTTCCTTTGTGCTAGTTTATATCGTTATATTCAGTTCTCCATTTCGTAACATTTAAATCTTTAGTGTTACAGTTTGTAAATTTCCCGTGTTCATTATAATTAAATTCAAGTTTAAATTGTGCTGCGCATTTTTATATTTATCGTGATCGCATTCGCTCCACACGTCTTGTGACGCAACCTATATCGGGTTCGACCCCCGATCACATTCAAACCTACAAAGGTTATTCACGAACACCACTTGACAGCCGGCAAAAGCAATGACCTGACATCGATCCGGAAAAGCCTCAACCGCATCGTGAACGCCATGGAGAAGTCTGCGGCTTTCATCCCGATCCCAGGTCTGGTTGCATCACCTGGTACTAGCACAACGGAAGCCCTACAATTCCGGACCGAGGTGCATCCTCTAGGACGCAAGAGGAAGCAAACCAGGCATGCGGATTTAAGCGGCCAAAGAGGCAATGTTTGTTTTGTAATGGGAAAAACCATGCCAGCGCTGAGTGTCGGAAGTACGATACAGTGGAAGCCCGTATGAAGCAGGTGACTGGAAGGTGTCAACATTGCCTGCGAAGGAGTCATACCACAGCCGCCTGCAGGCGTAAAATATCGTGCTTCCGATGCAAAGGAGACCACCTGGTGATGTTCTGTCCAAAGGCAAGGACGCAGGCAAACGGTGAGAAGCAAGACAACTGTCCCCAAGTGTCTTTGTGTGCCTCTACTAAAGGTTATACTTTTTTGCAGACCGCAGTGGCAACGCTGCAAAACCCTATCTCAGAGAAGGCAATACAAGGACGGGTCCTCTTGGACAGTGGCTCGCAGAGGAGCTATAAATAAAATAAAAATAAAAATAAAAATTGTTTAATTCAGACCGAGATCCATAATAGTGTTAGTAACAAAAATGGGGCTTACAAGACTATATTAGTATTACACGATTAAGTTTAGTTTAAATAAAATTTTAATTAAATTTACATTTAGGCACCTCTTCGGTTACCTATGGCAGAAAGGTAGGACCAAGTAGCGAATATTTTATTCCCTACTTGGCCCCACCAATGACCACTTCAACCCAATATTTGGTGAGCGGGCAGTCGAGGCGCTCTGCCAACACCCTCAGCATACTGTTGCTGCTACCGCGCATCCGTTTTAGCAGTGACGCTATTCTTTTCCGCCGAATGGCAAAAAAGTCGTCCGCTTGAGCTTCGGCAAACATGCCTGATGCACTGCAGTGCTTCGGCAGCTTCAATAGCACTCTGAGGATGTTATTGTACTGAACACGCAGGATGTTATAGGCCCTCTGAGTAAATCTCGCCCACAGGCTACACGTGTAAAATGTTTGACAATAAGCTTTAAAAAGGGTCAATGCTATATGAGTCAGGAAGCAGCAAGGAACCTAGGCCTTTCGGCCCTTAAGGAAGAGCTTCTACTCATCTTCACGTTTGGAGCTTCAGAGCCACGGAAGATGTCGAGTCCTTCCACCTCAGTCATCAGCACTACCAAGCGTGGCATTAGTAAGAAGTTGACAGTAAATATTGTGCCAAGGATCACAGACCGAATCCCGGTGGCATCATTGCAGCAGCACCCAGGAGTTGACATACTAGCAGACGATGATACAGTAGGAGAAGCAGTTGATTTGCTCATCGGGAACGACTTCTACAGTTCCATCCTAAGGGGGGATAAGATCCAGGTCCAGCCAACTGCTACTTATTGAATACTGACCTCGGATGGGTTTTATCTGGACACCTGACTCCTGAAGAACCCAGTGATGCCCTCTCCGTGGTGGCTTACTGCCAATGCCACGTGCCCAGCTGTCCATACTTCACCGAGCCTGACCTACCCTTAAGGAACATAGATATCAAATTCCTGTGGTCATTAGAAAACATAGGGATTACAGACTCTCCTAAGGCTACAAGACAGGACGAGGCTGTTCGTCACTTCAATGATACGGTACGTTATCAGGATGGTCGCTACATGGTGAGGTGGCCATGGATCCAGTACCCACCAGACTTACCGTCGAACTTCGGCTTGGCGTTAGGCAGATTGAAGAGTGTCCTGAGGAGACTAGATGCAGAGTCCCTTAGCGAATATGACGCTATCTTGAAGAAACAGCTGGAACTCGGCATTATTGAAGTTGTTGGAGCGGAACCAAATGCAGACGTAGACCACCCTCTTCATTACTTAGCCCATCATATGGTTAATCAAAAGGGGGGAAAGAGGGGGCGCGTTGTCTACGACGCATCTGCGAAGGTATCAGGACAGAAGAGCCTCAATGAGTGCCTTTACAGCGGCCCTTCTATGCTGGAAGACCTGACAGCGCTATTACTGAAGTTTCGCACGAAGAGGTACGGCATACTAGCTGACGTAGAAAAGGCGTTCCTGCAGGTAGCACTTCAAGAGGATGATCGCGATGTCACAAGGTTCCTATGGATAAAGGACATCACCAGAGATGCTATAGATGATAACATACTGTATCTGAGGTTCCGTAGAGTCGCCTTTGGTATTGTCGCAAGCCCCTTCCTGCTCCAGGCCACAATCCGGCATCATATATGTCAGACAAACAAGGCTCTGCTGAAGCCTGTTGCAGATAAGTGTTATGTGGATAACCTAGTGACTGGGGCCGACACTCTGCAGGAGGCTGAGGAGATATACAACCAAACTAGGATCGTATTTAAGCAACTGTCCATGAACATGAGGGACTGGATTTCAAACGACCAGAGCTTCATGGACATGATACCGGAAGACCTACGATCAGTCAACCGTGACCACGTCAAGGTATTGGGACTAATATGGAAGGTCCAGGAAGATAAACTTAAATTGAACATGACGGAGAGCCACTTTAGCACACAGCCTCCAGTGGATACGAAGAGGAAAGTACTCCGGGCTTTGGCACGTGTCTATGACCCTTGCGGATTTGTATGTCCGCTCGTACTCTCGATGAAGCTTATTTTTCAAAACATATGTGAAAAGAAATATAAATGGGACGCGGAGCTGACCCCGGACATAGCCTTGTCTGTCAAGAGCGTTTTGGAAGGCCTTAAGATTATTGAGGAAGTTGAGATACCCCGGTACATAGAATCAGACACATCTGAGAGTGGTGTGAAGTACCATCTGCACTGCTTCACAGACGCAGCAAAAGACGCATATGCTGCAGTCGTATACCTCAAAGTCATAAGAGAAGGACAAGCTCAAACAATTTCCTTTATAATGGCAAAATCGCATGTGTCTCAAGTAGGGAATGCAATTACCGGGCAAATTTCACTACCGGTAAATTATCGACTTGAGTGAGGCATTACCGGTTAACCGGTAAATTACCGGTAAATTATATTTGGCTAATAAGTAGCGTTGTTTGACGTTTATTTATCGTAAAATAAGCTATTATACAGTATAAAGAGTTATCATGTGCCGTAAATGCCGTAATAAGCAGATTCTTTAATATTTAAAACTTGCTCAGTGGTAGGAGGGCAAAAAACACAACTGAAAAAGTTCCTTGGGGATTAGTAGGTAGGTAAGAATTGTCCCCAGTTCTACAGAAACTAAAAGCCCACTTAGTAGTCTAAAATAATATTTCACTAAATAGATGTTTCTACGGGCTTCAAGAGACGTATATATAAAAAAAAACAACCATACCTAGATCAAAAAGAGTTGGATAGAGAAAAGGGTAGTAATAGTAACAATACATTGTATTTAAGAGCGTTCGTACAAACGGACTTTTTCTAGGAGTGGAGCTCATGGGGGTTCCAAATTGCGGCATTGGTTTAGCAATTCGGAGGGCTATATCTGTTACCTTAGTTCTGCTGCGGAAACCCTCATTTCTAATGCGATCACGCAGATAAACTCCGAGCATAGCCATCTTCATTGCCCTTTGGGTGACTTCTAGCCTTCTATTGAGGCCCATAGTGAGCGACTACATTTCAGGTGCCACATATTATGTCATCACTGGCAACACACACTGGTCAAACCGAGCCGACAGGACTGAAACTGGACAGTCTGTCATAGGTATATATAATCGTCTACAACTCTGAGCGTTAAGCGTCTGATTGTAATGGGAGTTGGCACGACGAGTTGGGATTTGACATGATCTTTGTCTTATCCATGTTCATCTTTAGACCGACTCACTCGGGGGCTTTACTGAGGTCATCGAGCATCGTACCAAAGTCTTCCATGGTATCAGCCAAGACTACTAAATAGTCAGAAATTCGAATGTGAGTGATGTACTCGTCGTTGATGTCTGCCTAGGGTTTGCAAGATCCGCCAATATTTTGGATCCGGATATTTCGGATATTTCAATTCAACAGATCCGGATATCCGGATCTTTCGGATAATACGGATCCACAAGGTTTTTTTTTGTATAAAGTAGGAATTGTAAGTTTAAATCAAGAAAAAAACGGCTACACCACCGTATACCTGAAAGATTTTAAATAGGTACGCAATACCGAGGTCATAAAGAGTATAAACTTCTTTTTTTTATTCAACTTTTTATTTACAACTACAAACTAACCGGCAAAGTGAGAGTTACGTCACTGAAAACTGTCACTTGAATAACAAGGGGTAATCAACGTAACGTTCCAAACACGCGTTAGCTATCGAACTGTCATTTTCCCACATAAAATTTGACATGTAGATCTACCTTACGTGCGTACAATGCGTTACGTGATTGACCACAGCAGGTCAAGTTAACTCCGTATCGTACATATATTTCAATGAGCTCTATGTACCGGAGTTAATTCAATAGGGTTGTAACTAGGTATCAAACCTAGGAGGAGAAATTGACAATGTGATCCGGACGAGGGAAAAGGTGTTTGTCTAGCAGGGGGCATTCCTTTAGGCAAGACTGTGTCTGGATATGGCAAAAACGGTGAACGGGCATTAATATAGCGTACCATGCGTATTATATTACATGATCATATTATAGGTCAAGATCATCATACTAAAAATTTAAAAAAGTATTACAAGTATTAAACGTAGGTATTGTTGCTGCATTTACTTTTTACTTCCTGGGTCAACTATACTTCTTAATTATTTCTATAGGTTTATTTAACTAAACTAATCCCCTTATTCATAAAACTTAAAATGGCTGCTAAATAAAATGTGCTTTGTCCACTTCTTACGAACACAAATGTCAAAGTGACAGATAAGGACAAACGAATTTTAACGCCATTTTAAATAGTTAAAATAGGCTTTTTGAACGTTTATGAATACGGGCGTAAGTCTTTAGTAGGTAGCTATATAGGTAACATTGGATTTATAATAATTACTTTGTGTCTTTGCCTACGGTGAATTAGTGCATTTAAATCAACGCCAACTTTCACCATGAAACTGCGGCATTTTTACTTGTTTGTAGTATGTAGGTTTGATTAGTTTTTGTGACTAATAAATTAAAAACAAAAATAATCTGGTCTGGGATGATGAAGTGGCGAATAAAAACAGAGATTGCGTTATCTACCATTCGGTTTTCAGCGTGGACTCGGTTAAAACATCATTTTGTAGCCGTATTTTCGGTTTTCATTGTTGTATTTTAAGGATCCGTAATATCCGAAAGATCCGGATCCAAGAGCCTGTAAGATCCGGATCCGAAATTCGGCGGATATCCGGATATTTCGGATATCCGGATATCCGGATTGCAAACCCTATGTCTGCCTTCTCCAGTCCAGAGTCTTGAAAAAATCCTTAAGTGCAGCGGTGAACAGTTTTGGGGAAATAACATCTCCTTGACTGACTCCCCGCTGCAGCAGAATAGGTTACGCGTTCAAATCCTGGAGTCGGACTGACACATTGGCGTTTTCGTACAAACACTTCAATACTAAGCAGGCTATGGAAGAGTGTGGTATAGCGGGCCCGCTACAGGGGTGGCTCTGCGCGTATCTCGGGGATCGAACCTTGCGCACAGCCGTGGGAGACGAGTGCGGTGCGCCCGCGCACGTCTCCTGCGGCGTGCCGACCGGGTCAGTGATCGGGCCTGTTGGGTACATAGTACATGTCAACAGCATGTGCAATGTTGTCAAAAATTGTAGCGTCTATATGTATGCAGATGATACCTGCCTCGTATATGCGGAAACAGATCTGAATCTCATAGAAAATAGAGTACAGGAAGACCTCACTAACATTATAAAATGGGCACACGATAATGGTATCATAATAAACATCACAAAAACAAAGTGTATGTACATACGGTCACCGTACTGCAGAGGTACCTATAGGTCGCCTCGCATTGTGGGGCACACCTTCGAGTGTCTCCACAGTGCGCGGCTGGCCGGGGTCGCGTGTGGCTGCGCCTGCGCCGAGCTGCAGGTGGTGGAACAGTACAAGTACTTAGGCCTGCTTATGGACCATAAGTTCACATGGCAACCGCATGTCAACAGTGTGTGCAATAAGTTAAGATCGGTGCTTGTAAAGTTCCACCATCTGAAGTTTGTACTAGACAAGGCTACTATGTATACAGTGTACTATGCGCTCGTAGACTCACTTTTATCCTATGGATTGACAAGCTATGGTCGGACATTTAAGACTTACTTAGACAAAATAAAAGCGTTACAGATACGATTCATGAAACTAATGGTTGATAAGAAAACAAAAATAGAATGTAAAAATAACACCTACGAACAGCTTTTCTTAGAATGTAAAATATTGCCAGTCCATAAAAAAGTAATGTTGTTGTTGGCTGTGGAACAATTTAGTAACGACGAGTTTAAACAACCTATTGGTACTAAAAGGCTTGTTAGAAACAGAGACAGAGATAAACTAATATTGCCTAGGTTTACTAATTATTATGGCCAAAGACATAGAAAGTACCTAGTTCCGAAAATATATAACGACCTGCCGTCCGAGACAAAGAGTGCAACTGTCACAAAAGAAAGTAAGCGACGTCTTATTAAATACATTAAAAAATGAAATTCAGCTGTCTTACGTAACTTTATAGATTCCTTTAATTGTATCTAGCATAAGTAATACCGTACATATATATTACTATTCATACAGCTTTTAGCTAATAATATGTAAAATCAATTAGGAGCGTTGTTTGCCAACAAACCGCATTGTGGTTTGGCAGATTAATTGTACCTATGTAAATTTAGCTATAAGCCTTAAAGAGAGAATAATTAAAAAAAAAAAAAAAAAAAAAACTTCGATATAGCGGTAGTCAACTTGGCACCGCTGGAGAGACTAAATAGTACAACCCAGGTTTCAATCAAATCGAAGGCTTTCTCGTGGTTCGCCAACGCTAAGCATAAGGGCAGGTTATACTAGTCTTATGTATAACCTGACGGAGCGTATGGACGTGGTCTACGGTGCTAAATCATCTCCGGGCACCGGCTTGTCCGGGAGGCTTGAAATCATCTAGCCTGCGTACGAGACGATTTGTAATGACTCTCGAAAACAGTTTATAAACATGGCTCAGAAGTCAGATGGGTTGGTAGTTCTTCAGCAGGGTGTTGTCACCCTTTTTGAAGAGAAGCACCACCACACTTCTGTTCCTTGCGTTTGGCTTTCTCCCTCCCAGTAAGACGAAGAGAGGTATTTCTTTGGATTGTAATGATGAGTATACCTCTTAAGTATTTAAATAAGTTGTCTCTATTGTACTTATTCAAACTGATCTTGATTCATATTTTATAAAACGGTACCGGGAACGTGTTTATATTTTAAGAAGCTTCTTCAAAAGATTGCATAAATTTGATCCTAAGTAAGAGAACTGAGGTAAGATAACGGTAACAAGTTTAGTCAATTGACATTTTTACATGATAAAGATTATTGAGGTATAATCATGACTATGAAGCATTAACAATCGTTAAAATGTAGTATTTTACTAATAATTTGTGTTTCGGTAAATTACCGGTTTTGATTTTAATTTACCGGTAATTTACCGGCCTCATATTTAATCAATTTACCGGTTAACCGGTTAGCCGGTTAACCGGTTTGCATTCCCTAAGGACAAGGATGATTTGAAAATACCTAAACTTGAGCTTCTTGTATTTTTGATCGGCACCAGACTCCTAAAATACGTAAAAAGACACCTTGCTTGACATAGATAAGGATTATCTGTGGTCGGACAGCTTGGTAGTACTCAGTTGGATGAGATCGAACAAATTGCTCCCACCCTTCGTCGCTAATAGAGTAAATGAGATCAAACGGGATCACCCGAACACTGAAATGCTCTACGTCCACACAAAGTCAAACCCTGCTGATATTGCTACTCGTCCAGAGTTATTCCAGGAAAAGATGAAACTTTGGTTCAACGGACCCGATTTTCTCGTCGAAGATGAATCCAACTGGCCATCAAACAGACTTTATGAGGCACATCAAAACCTTCTTTCAGTTGGGGAGGTCCCAGGTAACCCAGGTGATCCAACTCAGGAGATACCCACCAATGGTGATTTGGGTGAGAGTCAATCACTGGAGCCGGAGAATAATTGCTGTGACCCCAACGAAGATGAGCCTATGGAGATTCAAGAGTCAAGTATGCCCATGGAGGACGAGGAGTATCCTACTGACGGACCAATGGAACTTGACAATCCTGGCGATCACATACAGGGACGAAGCAATCAGCAGCAAGTTAGCATGGCCAAGACCGTGACTGAGTTAAAAGCATTACAGAAAGATCACTTCCAAGAAGAACTGGAAGGGAAGAGAACACATCTAGCAAGAAATCTGGACCTCTTTATTGACGTGGATGGTGTGTTAAGGTGCCGGGGACGTATGGCAAACACAACCTGGAGCTATGATATGAAGTATCCAATACTGCTGCCAAAGACCTCAGAGTTCACAGAGAAGATAATAAGAGAAACTCATGAGAGCAATTATCATGTTGGAGCTCCACATACATTGAGTATTATCAGGGAACGATATTGGATACCCCAAGGAAAATCCCAGGTTCTGAAGGTGATAAGGAGATGCTCGCAGTGTATCAAACATGGCGGAGGCCCATATCGGTTACCATCTGCACCGGCGTTACCACCAGAACGAGTGAATTATAGCAGACCCTATACATACACGGGACTCGACTATCTGGGCCCGCTTTACGTAAGCACTCCAAGTGGTAAGGAGAAGAGATGGATACCGTTATTCACATGTTTGACGGTAAGAGCGTTGCACCTTGAGATCGTGAAAGACCTGTCGGCTGAAGAATGTCTCCTAGCCTTACGGAGATTTGCAGTGACTAGAAACAAACCACAAAGATTATACTCGGACAACGCCACGTGTTTCAAGTTGGTTTCTGAGGTGGTGCAGAATCCGTATTGCATCAAGAACGATATCCAATGGAAGTTTATACCTCAGTTAGCTCCGTGGCACGGAGGGTATTATGAACGTCTTGTAGCTCTGGTGAAGCACTGCTTAAAACGAACCCTCGAGAAGCACCTCCTTAATGATACCAGACTATTGACAGTGGTGAAAGAGGTGGAGGCAGTGCTCAATTCAAGACCGCTGGCGAGAGTCGGCACTGAGGTGGAACATGTCTTATGTCCGGCAGATTTCTTGAGTATGGGACAATGTTTAACATTCAGACCCTCTGCCGCTGAAGTTCCTGTGGACAGTACGACTACGAAGCGCGACTTGATAGAGAGCTGGAAGAGAGGTCACAAGATTTTAGAGGAGTTCAAAAGAATTTTCATTGGACAATACCTCGCGAGTCTCAGAGAAAGGTACAACCATGCACCTAAGCAGCCCAGGGTCATGTCTCACCAGAAGCCACAAGTAGGTGACATTGTCCAGATTAAATCTGATCTGACAAACAGGAACTTGTGGAAAGTTGGCAAAATCGGCGATTTAATTAAAGGAAGAGACGGAGAGTGTAGGGTTGCAAGAATCAAGGTGGGCGATTCTACATTGACGCGTTCCATTGGTCATCTCTACCCCTTGGAGATAGATGACGAGACGTCTGAGGTAGAATCGGTAGCGAGGAACGTGACTGAGACGGCGGACATGGACGTACCTGACGCCAATGTTCATGAGGCGCTGGGTGAGCAAGTTGACACCGACATGGAATCCCCTGCTGACTGTGAAGCGACAAGTCCTTATGAAGCCCCACTACCGGAAGAACAGCACGAGGAGAGAGGCGAGAGAAAGAGCATGAGAGTCGAAGCCATTCGTGCCAGGGATAAAATCCTGGAGTGGACGCGACACCTACTCGCCCTGCTGCAGTAACCTTCTTCGCTGTTGCAAATCTGTTCGGTGGTTAATTCCGCAAGGTCCGTGAACCATATGAGTCAGGACCGCCTTTCGGAGCCTACCGTTAGCTTCTGTCGGACTGGGTATGTCGGCTCTCACAAAACTATCAATGTCGACGTTTTGCACGGGACCGTTCTCCACTTTAAAGCATATGTGTGCGTGAGGAAGACCTCTCTTTTGGAACTCTATTACGTGCATGATGTACACGCACTTGCCGAACCAATTTTCAGAGCGGATATCTTGCAAGAGCTCGGCAAGTTTCAAATTAAAAACTCGCGAGCATAAAAGTGGAGAAGGGTTTTGCCCCGCCGGTGTCGACCCCTTTATTTCAGGCCATTTTGGATTACACGTCATTGTGAGGAAAAATGATGGCGGACCCAGTCTGTTCATCAAGGCAATGGCGTCCAGATATTTACATTTCATGTATCGCTCGGAACCCGTAAAACTACTCGGCAGATACACGCGACCGGGAACGACGCCACCTTCGCCCTGTATGGTCTCGTCCTCACGAATTTGGACAGGAACATTGGCGTTACTACTTGCATTGTTATGGGATAGCAGTTCGTCGAGTGGGGCCATTCTAAGTCCACCACCATCTCGGTGTTTACCGGTTTGCAAGTTTTGAATAAAACGTAATCTTTCCTCTAGTATTCTACAATGCATATCCACAATCCATTCCTCGGATAAACGACCAAAATGTGAAAAACGCGACTCGCAAAGTAAAAGGCAACGGATGTACTTGTTAAGCGTTAATTTTGCATTTCTCTTATCTGTCATGCCGGGGTGCCACCCCGGATTACCGTGCGGATACAACAAAGGATATTGCAAACTTTCATACAATGGATTTAGGAGATCGACTAAATGTGGTTTTTTACCGCCGATTTTCCATATGGCTACACTACGCGGAATAAAACGTTCCTGTTCTGTACTAATTATTGCAGCTATTTCGTTACCAATGGGACGATCCCCAAGAATATTACCGTGACGCGCGCGCGACGTGGATTCAAATATCAAATGGGCGTGCTCTGATGTCTCCAGACTTAAACGTTTAAAGCAGGAAATGTAGGGATTGACTTCATGCATGAAGTGTGAAATGGATCGGATCACCTCCATGTCGAGGTTTCTACCTACAGCGAGCCTCTCGCGCTCGTCATCGTCTTGAATGTAAAGACCGATGGGATTGGTTGAGTCAGTGTAACTCAGATCGAAAACTCTATGATAAACGCGGCCCTGTACTTTAACAAAGGAAATGCCCATTTCGGGATGATGGAAACCGTGAGAAGTTCCCAAGGCGCTGAAAGCGAACAAATTATTATATGCTCATGAACTTCTCTGAAAAGATGGATGCCAGTAAAAGTCCTCGGTAAGAGGAGGGAAATTTTGTACCTTGTAGGCACCGCTACCACAGCACCACATGGTACGCGATTTCTCTTCGTCGAAGAGAGGTGCGAGACAATAACGACATTTGTAAATGTCGGAACTCAACAAAGGATACTTCTTCAAACTATAAGTTTGAACGGGATTCAAGTCATCTGCACTGCGTTGTCCTATGAGGTTAGAGGAATCGCGTAAATTTACATCGATATGCCTACGTTTTTCATAGCGCTGCCGGGCAGCCCTTTGAACATCCGGGTTCGCTTTTGAATAACGGTTTACTGCGGCTAAATTAACATTTGGGTTTTCTTGATTGTAGCGGCTTACTGCGGCGATTTTCGATGTTCGTGTTTGCTGATAACTGGATTTTTTGGTCTCCCTAATCGTATCCGCATTATTTTTATTGTATTTTACAGCTGCATTGAGATGGGCATTCGTGACGCTACCCGTTCTACCCCTTTTCTGTTTCTTGGGTCGCCCCCGCGGTTTTTGCCCATCAATTTTGGTTTCCACCGCTGGAGTTGAAGGCAAACGATCCAAAATCACCGTTGGTTTAAGATACGACAGCTTTAAATCTGGAGCATATTGCGCGATCTGCTTGGCTGACAATTCCGATATAGGCAATTTCTCTAAAGCGACTACTGGTTGGCCAGATGATAGTTTCAGATCCTAGTCAATTTTAAATCCACTTTCTCAACTGATGGAGCAGGCTCTGTGATCGGAAGTATGTCTAAGACTGCTACTGCAGTACGAGATGGTAAATGAACGCGAGAAGACACTAAACTTATTCTATTAATCTCGTACTGATTGTTGTTACCATACATTACTATGGTGAACAATAGCTTTGCCAGTGTTTTGATGCTCGGGCATCGAAACAACCTGGCCGCATGCAGTGCACGTATGTCGGGGTGATATTTGTTGAATTTATCGACACCGTGACTGTTGAAATAATAAAATTCATTATCATGCCGCCAAAAAGATACTGTATTGTTAAATCCCGTAAAAATGTAACTATCACGTACATCGGAATGGTCAGCATCGAAAACGATGTTACCTAAAGTTGCCTCTAATTCGTTTAGTTGCGCGCAATGATTTTGCAGTGATGTTGGATACAAGCCGTTATTTAGCCAGCGAGTGGTGATTGTTGCCAAATGGTTCCCTACTCGTATATCGGAAGGTAATTCGTCGACAGCTAAATATCGTCCAACGTTAGGATCGTACCAAGTTGTCTCGGGACGTTTTTCGAGATAGAGACTATGACCACTATTTAAGATAGAGTCAATTTCGCCGGCAGTGAATTTTTCGCGATTTTTAATACAGGAAAATGTAGTTGCACATGCTGACATCGCAACACATTGTGAATTAATACCTTTAAATAGGTCAACATTGCCTTGATGCGTTGATCCTATTTAGCAGAATAATTAATTAGTATAGAGAAGATTTTCGAAAAAAGTTAATAAAGCCTTTATATTATAGTGATAGTGCACAACAACAACTAACAACTTTTACAATACTCTTCTGTGAATAATAAATAAACAACCTATACGTATACACAATGTTAGGTAAATATAGAAGAAAAAAAAACAAAAAAAAACAATGTTATTACTTGTCACACATTAAAAATAAACACACAAAACTCATGCCGTTATTTATGTTTTAGTTGATAGTAAAAAAGTTTCATTGATAAGTGCATAATAATGTGATTATCTATATACATATACTATATATATGTATGTTAGATCTTGGTGTAGTAGGTTAACAATGTATTAAATGAATGTTTTAAGACTTGACAACGACAACCCATCCATTAGTTATGACATTGCAACATGCTTAAAAAATATGCTTACTGTAGAGTAAATTAGGGACCCACCTTCGAACAGTTCAGCAGCAGGCTATTAACGTAATAACTACAACTTAGAAAAGTAGAAAAATCCGCAACTTTTTCATATCAAAGTTCAATATATCAAAAATTATCTAACCGATTTTGTTGAAATATAGCTAAAGAACCATAACGATCACGTCGGCTTTCGGATAAAAAAAAAATCAAATCAGTCCATTCGTTTAGGAGCTACGATGCCACATACAGACACACAGACACGTCAAACTTATAACACCCCTCTTTTGTATCGGGGGTTAAAAAGGTAAACTAAAATTCGAAACTGAATTTTTGCAGTCAAGGAAGTAGAAATACCCTTGGTGCATCGTAATAGGCGGAGCGGTTTACCTATTGCTAAATCCTCGTAAACATATATACATTATTAAAATTACCTTTTTCAATTTATCACATGAACTGCTCTCCGAGAGCAAATGCGTAGATTATTACAGAATAAACTCAAGTCGCTATGTGGTGTGGGCTGATAATATTTGAGGAGTTCCGTCGATTCCTCAAGGATTTCAGAATTAACACTACATTAGTTGCTACTGCAACGGAATCATGTCTGAATCCTAGACATACTTTACATCTTTGAGGAGTTCAATAAGTCATATGTAGTTTTCGTCATCAGTTCCACTTCACCTAAATTGCTACTTCCGAGGGTAAATACACGAGTTATAATAGAAATTACCGAAATTGCTACACGTGTGTCTATACAATTTGAGGGTTGCCCTCAATTTCCCTGGGATTCCATCATCAGATACTGAATAAGTGACGATGGGATCACCTCGGGAGTATACTCTTTCGAATAAAAAAAGAATTTTGGAAATCGGTCCACAATTGACGGAGAAATCGGCGATCATACATAAAAAATATATATAAGTATACATACAGTGGAACATATATGTCATATGGTATTTTATGGGGAAACTCAACAGATTCGGACGGAGTATTTAAATTACAGAAACGAGAATTGAGTTTACTGGCAGGTGTGACTCCGAGGCACTCATGTAAACAGCTTTTTAAACAATATAATATGTTGACTCATCATTCACTTAATGTATATGAAGTAATAATGTTCACACGTAAAAATATAAAGGTTATTTAAAAAAAGTGAATACCCCTGGCTGAATCACCCGTCAGACGGGGCGATTACAAGTCTTGCCGCGGCGCCTCGCGCTCAGTCAGACAAGTCACCGCGCGTACCTAATAGGCCTCGCCCCGCTTTTTATGAAAGACTACCCGCCAGTCTCAATAATTAATCATCGGATGATGGTTTTGGACACCAACTGAAAGACTTTGTATTGTCAAAAGGACGCTGTAAAGGAATTCACCGACCAAAAACAATACCTATTAGACAATTCTATTTTGATGCTATTTCAAATTAATATTATTATTATTTTGTATATTTTTTTCTAACTTTATCAAATTTATCATACTTATTCGTAATCTAGAATTCCCTAGTGATAAATTATTTATGGTGTTAATATTATGGCTGTAATTTCCGATTTATATTTCTTGTACATTTGACATTTATTTTACATGAAATTGATATGCTTTGACATACGTATATTTTATTTAAATTTTTCTAGTTCAGACAATAATTGCCATTGATAAATACATTTTTTTAATCAGTCACATAATTAGTCACGTAATTTAGTGACGTCGTCTTAAATGGTCACATTTATGATAACGCATTATCTAAGTATGTTTCATACAAAAAAAAACCATAGGTATAAGTGCGAGCCGAACTCGCGCAAGATGGGTTCCGTGCCATTATCTAATATCAAAAAACAACGCTTGCTGTAAGGGTGCCCTTTTCAATATTTATTTTATTCTGTTTTTTTAGTATTTGTTGTTATAACGGCAACAGAAATGTGTAAATTTCAACCGTCTGACTATCACGGTTCATAAGATAAAGCCTGGTGACAAACGGACATACAGCCAGACGGACAGCGGAGTCTTAGTAATAAGGTCCCGTTTAGCCCTTTGTGTACAGTACAGAACCCGAAAAATAACTAAATAAGGATATTTCTACAATACGGCAACAATCATTTAGGTGTCAATCAACCACTTTAGACAAAAATGTGACTGATTAAATGAAATAAGAGAGAGAGAGAAATTGGTTTACCAGTAAAAACTTACCCACGGCGATGCACTCAAATGAATCCTCTGCATCTGTAATGTAAAGAAATAATTTATTTTTAGGTGTTTTATCGAACTCACTTTGTTATGATATTGTTGCGGCGCAGTGTTATTATTTAGTGTGGCTAAACATCAAGCAGGTGCGGTACGATAGTTACTGAATTATACAGGGAAATTAAATTGTGGTGAATGCAAGACAGTGAAATTCGAAATCAATTCAGATTCAATAAATAATCAAATGTTAGACACTTTAAAATAGCCGCGATTACCTATATCTACACGGCAAAACGGCATTGGCATCCATTTAGCTCACTTTGTGTCATTATAACAAAAATATAGTATGTAGGTATCTAAGGCGTAAACCACACAGAGACGTCATACGGCGAGGGCGAGGCGCAAGCGTGGCGCAGGCATGATGCCGCTTCAAACAATTGTAGACCTTAATACAATGTAATAAGGTGCATTGGTGAATTGAAGGCGGTGCCTGCGACGCGCCGCTTCTGTGTAATTCAATCTACGTCTTCTTAGTACATTTTGTATACAAATGTTTTGGAGCGGCATCCAAGCGGCATCGTGCCTGCGCCGCGTCCTCGCCCCATGCCGTCTCTGTGTGGTTCACGCCTAAACAAAGTAGCAACAAGTTTATGACCGATTCAAACAAAGAATAATTTTAAACTTTATCCACATATTTAAAAGACCAGTATCGCTTGTAAATCTTAAAAAGGATACGCGGGGCCACGTAGCCGCTCGGCTCAAACGTTTACGGCGACGTGAAGCCGGTGACGACGCCGCAGGCAACCCCGCACGACGAGAGCTTTTCAAGCGATAGGTATTGTACGGTGCATAACGGCGCGCGAGCTCCTTCGGTTTTTCTCGCACTATACGACTCTTTCGTTTTCTAATAAGATCGAGACGGATAGTGTGAGAACAATCGAGAATCTTCGCGTGGTGTGGCAGCCGGCGACGGTAGCCTGCCGCTGCCATTCCGATTTGAATCGGTTCTTAACAAAAATATCATTACAAAACTAACCTGGAAGAGTAGGCGTTGCTGGAGAATTCATTATCTGAAAATAAGAGTTTAAAAAACATTGAAACAAACTATTAAGTTGAACTTAGATATCTATAACGGGCCGATTGTCCTTAAGTTTGTTACAGATCCGCAAATAAGTAGGTATTTAGCGAAAGCTTCAGTGTTACATAAACCAGGAATGAATTTTGATAATATAAACCAAAAATGAATCCGCTCGACCTTGGAACGTACATAATCCAAGGTTACGCGGAGTGGATATGCACATAAATAAATGTATTTCCACCTTTCAAATCTCGTTGAAACGACGAAAATGAAAAAAATATAAATATTATAACACACGAAATTAACACTTGCTTTCATGAAACTGTTAAAAGTTAATTTATTTAGTTCGTTAAGTACACAACATAATATTAAAGATTTCTTACTAATTGACTAAAACAAAAGTTTATTTAATTTATTTTTAAGTAAATATTAACATTATTTATGAACTTACCTGTAACAGAAACTATTAACAGCACAAACAAAACAATACTTGTATTAAATTAGAGCGTCAGAACGCAACAGAAATGGAGTCTTCTGTTTTATTTTAAAACAGTGAAAATTTGAGTATTGCCAGGGTCATCTAATATAGTCGATTACGTATTTATTGATTTACAATTCGATTATAATTTGAAAAGTGGATGATTCTAAAAAAACTTTTGCAATCCAATTAATTTAACTAAAATTATTTAATGTCATAGTTTCAATGACATTACATAACTATACTATTTTAACCGACGCCCACTATTTTTCATACTTGGCGTAATTACGTTGCGTTGAAGCGTCTAAACACCTGGGGCAATTTGTCACAACATCCTAGAGACACAGCTATATGATAGAAAAAGACGGCAAACATTTGATCCATTCACATTGAAGATGGTTGTGATAAAAAAACTGTATGTACAAATTAGTACCTACAGAACTTTTTATTCCGAACTATAACCATAAAATATGTACCTATGTGTTTTCTATAGTTATATTCAGTCTTTAGAGACATTCTGATGAATTTCTTTTCATGAGACTATCCCAGAGTTTGCGACGGATTTTGGTCGCAGAATTCTTCCAATGTTACACGTCCGAGTGCGATGACGACACGAGCAAAGCAGTACGAAGTTACAAGATAGAGTGAGATAGGGATAGAAAATGGCAGGATGCCGTGCTTCTGGTTCTTATCCACACGAGTCGAAATCATACGGAGGACTGCATACAGATGGCGTCAAATATCTCATTCACAGAAAAAAGAGGCAAAAATCGATTTGTGGAACGATCCAAAAGCGTCGAGTAATGTAAATTTTTGATTATAATATTTAAGATCGCATCCAAACAAGGCAATCGGTTATTACGATATAGACAAACATTGCTGGTACGTGGTTACGACCGAGGCGAATAGAGCACCGAGTCGTACGATTTTGAATCACTTCCAATATTTCCTTTCGATACTCAGATCTGACAATTTTAGACAAGTCTGATACAAGAATCTCAAGTGAATCATGACTATCATAATTAATATTATAATAAATATTACCTAAATAGCATTTGAAAATAATTATATTAAATTTAAGCATCGATTGTCGTATTTGAACATCGATTTTTCTTTGAATTAATTTCTGGTAACACTGAAGATATTCAAAACAACAAATTATATATCTTTTTCTGTCACACGTATTGATATTTGTATACAACCATCTCTCTTGACGCTTGTCGTGATGAGGATTCATCATTAGGAAATCAAATTTGTATCTTATTAAATTTTACAAGTATATTAGTAACAATTGTGTATTTAAAAATAATAAGCATTTACTTCATATATCATAGTAAAATGTAATATTTCCAACTATTAAGAGAAACGCAATTATAATTGTAGTTAAAATGAGATAAAATTGTACATCATAATATTAATACAACTTGTAAATGTTATGTGCCTACCTAATGCACTTGTGTTATTGAAACAAATTTTAATACTAATAATTAAATTATGATTATGGTGATTTTCCAAACAAATATGCATTGGAAACATGGGGTACCAACATCGAGCGAAAAAATGACAAACGCTGCGCAAACGCATTTGTATTTGACACTTGTCTTCTGCTTTATCTGTGGGCGGTGTTGTTTACAAATTACATTATACGTAGGCACACTTTAAACACTTATTTAATAAATAAATTACAAGCAACGGTGGAAAAATCAATCCTTCACCATATTCATTTAAACAAAGGAATGTGTGTAAGTCATATTTTTGATATATTCATCACAAATAACATATAATATTTTTATCTCCATATATATGTAAACAATAACCTTAAACCTGTACTGTAATGTTTTCCTTTAATCTTTTCAGATGACCCTATAATAAGAGTTCGTCGTTTATCGTGTAGTTATATGAGTGAAAACCGCGTGAAGATTTCAAAAATATAAGTAACGCATATAAGAAAAATCCTGTTCCCACTTGTTGTTCGGACGGCACTGGGTCGCGCGTAATCGCGGCGCGTCGCGTCGCGTCGCCCTTCAAAGCTGTGCAACATAATCTGCTCACTCAACGACCTCCTGTACAAGTGGATATATGTGTATGCTTGCGTCCAAGTGTCTCTTTTGTTGTGAAAAATCATAAATCAAAAAATAAGCCAGAGTTGAATATTAATATTATTTAATAGTTATAATATTAATTGCTTATAAACTCTGCTGATTCTTTGATTTCTGGAAAAGTGAACCACCTATATAATATTTAGTGGTACAACAGTTATCAAAATTATACACATTTATTAATATATAGAAACCCATTGACAAACTTTTTGTATCATTGACCCAAAACAAACCAGGGCAACACCATGGATTATTAAAACAGAATATCTTGGTACAGCGGCATTAAGATAATTTTAATTAATTTTGTATAAACCAGTTACGCTGCTAACTAATTCCAATTCCGGTTCAAATCCGACTCAGACCCTAAATTTGTAAATTTTTCCTTTAATTTGGCATATTGTCATGTGGAAAACCTAAAGGTATAATTAAAATTGAATTATATGATCATATAATAATATAATCAAGTAAATACCAATTAGAATTAGAAAGGTGTTTATTTCTCTAGTTTATATGTTACATTATGTCCGTCAGGCCGGTGGTGTGTTCGGCCTGCGGGTGTGTCAGCTACTTATAATCTACCTATGTCTGTCTGAAAGATCTGTATAAGTGTCACGTTGTTTGTGCTCTGTGCTTGTTAGTGTGTGCGTACATAATAAATTTATATACATTTTAAGGTGGTCTTACAACTATTCTTAAAACTAATATCTCATGGTAACATATACATAATGTAAACAATAGTTATTCTAGATGTGTGATAATGTTATATGATATTAAAAAATATTTTTTTTACTATACATTGTGTAAGAAAAAAACCACATATATCATTAGTTTGTTTTATTAAGTCATGGTAGAGCGTACCGCACAGTGTCGTACGCTGCATCCTGTCTACTCTCCGGTAGTCCACCCTGGGACCTGGAAGCCAAGGTCCTATCAGGAGTCTTCTGGCGAGTGAAATGGGCTAGGGAAGACGACAATTACTGGCCTGCTCCACGCGAGGTCCAGCTGTGGCGAGTTGAAGCTCGGGACAACATGTTCCGCAGGTGGTCGGAGAGACTCGAGATCCCGGGAGCTAGCCGGGACTTGGTGGATGCTGTTCGGCCCGTTCTGAAAGAATGGGTTGAACGTAAGCACGGCGCACCCACATTTCACCTCACGCAGCTCCTGAACGGGCATGGTTGCTTCGGCAAATACCTGTGTGAGGTGGTGGGTAGGGAGCAGTCACCAGCGTGCCACCACTGTGCAGGAAGAGCCGTGGACACGGCCAAACACACGCGTGAGGAGTGCCCGGCATGGGTGGAGCCCCGCGCAGCCCTGTCCACGGCTTTAGGAAGAGACCTCTCACTCCCGGCGTTAATCAGCCGAATGGTTTGCAGTGAGGAGGCGTGGGTGGCAGTGGCCAACTTCAGCGTCACAGTCCTGACGCAGAAGGAGGCAGCAGAGCGGACGCGCGAGGACGATGCCAACTCGGCCCCGCAGCGCCGCAGGAGGCCGGGCAGGCGGCGAAGGGCCTTCGCAGGCCGCATGCTGCCGCCATAACGAGGACCTGCGGGTGATGGGACGGGAGCACCATCATCCGCCTAGAAGCGGTCCCGAGCTGGAAAGCCCCCATGGTGTTCTGGGGTGCTGACAGTGGAGTGTGTAGGGCAGCATTCCCTACAACCTACGTGGGCCCGCAAGGACAACGCTGACAGAGTTCCGGATGTGTGCAGATGCGTTCCCAGAGCTCTGTCTTAAAGCGAGTGGTGGAACACCCCAGGGGTTTTAGTCTGTGTGAGTCGGACATACCCATTCGGCTTCTCTCGAGCCGGGTGGGATCCATAATGGATTTCCCCTGGGTAAACAAAAAAAAAAAAAAGGTCGCGTTCAATGCAGAGATGACATCAAAATATTGACTCACCCAGCTAGGGTATCAAATAACAGATTTATGGCAAATAATATCGTATATCCGCAGTTATTGTAAATGAATAAGAGCTTCCTCAAAAAATGCATTGGTAAATTGTTCACCACCGTCAGCAAGCTGGTTGTGTAAATATGTAAATGTATTATAAGATAAATAAATATTAGTAGGATAATAAATGTAAATATAAATCGTATAGTGTATATTTTAATCATGTCGATGTCGCTGCACGCTGCGTGTTTTTTATTTATTTCTTTCATACATTCATCACATCATCATTCTTCTCATTCATTATAAATATTTGCTTTTTTCACATTGCTGTAATACATATATATTCACCTTCATTCATTCCCATGGGAGAAGTGGTCTCCCCTTTGGGCGGAGGCGAGTCCAAGGCAATACATATTTGCAACCGGTTGCGAATTGCATTGGGTTTGCATCTACTTTAACTACTAAGAAGACCTTATCTGGTGGTTAATTTGGCGAATGGTTTTGAGGGGTAGCTCACAGTTGCAATGATCCCTCAGGCAAGACTGATTAATATCCTTCACGTGGTTGCTGCCTGTTACCTGCATGTTTCCATATCGAATGAGAAACGTGTAGAACGAAAACAATCAAGTCGTTCTTCATGCCTAACATTTTTTTTGATTTTAGATAATCTCTTGGTTGAAAAATTACAGTTAACAATGAACTTTACATAATGGCTGGTATTCATTTCAAATCTTCAAAAACGACGCGCCCCGCCTCACTGCACGGAGAAAAAAATCTAGTTTCCTTTAACAGATTATTGTAAATTTTACTTGATTTTATTGTAGTATATGTGACAACTATACTTTTTTTACACATTAATAGAAAATTCTACTTCTTTACAACATCATTTCTAGTTCCTATTACCCACTTACCTAGTATCGTAGAAAACAAATTTTGTGTAGTGTACAAAACCAATATGTAGCCATCATTATAGGACAGGGTAGAGTTTATCAGATATTTCAGTAGTGTTCAATATCATTACTGTGGACTTGAAACGCCCAATAGTCACTGTTTACTATGTGTACTATTAAGAACACCAGATTTTTTATTAGTCTTAAATATCAGTTTAGCGGACTGCAATAAGCAACAATTGCTGTTTACTATATGCAGTATTAGAGGATACCAGAATTTTCTTTGTGTTAAAAATAATTGTTGTGACATGTTATAAAGAGTATGTAAAGTAAAGTAAAGTAAAGTAAAGTATTTATTGATTGTAAACTGTGTACATACAGGTGTTAAAATATATATAAAAGTAACAACAGTTGCTCATTCCGAGCGTACAATATTCATCCTTAAAATTAAAGTTTAAAAATAATGTGCACTGACTGGATATATACCTATTCTAATTTATGCGCTTCTGATACTCAAAATATTCATTTAAATTGTAAAATACATTGTCCATGAGAAATTTTAATTTTAATCAATAATTTAATAATAATTTTAATCATTGTATAATGTTGACATTTTGTTATTCATACCTAAATATTGTTATGTTATATTAATTGAATAATCAAATTCATGTGACATATTAAATTCTAATTTTGACATTTTGTTACTCATACCTAAATATTGTTATGTTATACTAGTTGAATAATCAAATTCATTTGACATATTATAATTATATTTTTGACATGTAAATTTTTATATTTTATGAATAAATGAGTATGAGTATGAGTATTAAGTTAAATGTAACGGAAGCAGGAACAACAATTCAAGAAGTAGATAATATAAGGTTTTTAGGTGTTACTATTGACACTTTCTTGAATTGGAAGGAACAAATTGCTCAAATCAATAGAAAGCTATCAAGTCAGTGTTATGCCCTAGCCATTTTATCGGGAACCTGCTCGGAAAGCGTTGTCAGAAACTCGTACTTTGGGAACGTGTTTTCTCTATTAAATTACGGTATCATTTTTTGGGGGAACTCCGTTGATGTGCAGAGTACATTTATTCTGCAAAAAAGGTGCTTGCGAATAGTATACCGTATGAGTGCTGAACAATCACTTCGGAATGTATTTAAAGAAAAACGATTACTTACTATTACAGGAATATACATTCTCGAATTATGCGTCTTTGTTAAGAATAATATGGACTACTTTGTAAGTAAGTCTTCACAAAAAGACAATCTTCGTGAGAAATATAAGTACAACTTGTCGCTACCTAAGACCAGTAATTTCCTATACTTTAAAAGCGCGTTCATTACTGCGATACGTGTATTTAATGTCTTACCTAATAGTATTAAGATGTTAGATGGTAATAAATTCAAATCTACGTTGAAAAAATTTCTCATGGACAATGTATTTTACAATTTAAATGAATATTTTGAGTATCAGAAGCGCATAAATTAGAATAGGTATATATCCAGTCAGTGCACATTATTTTTAAACTTTAATTTTAAGGATGAATATTGTACGCTCGGAATGAGCAACTGTTGTTACTTTTATATATATTTTAACACCTGTATGTACACAGTTTACAATCAATAAATACTTTACTTTACTTTACTTTACTTTACATACTCTTTATAACATGTCACAACAATTATTTTTAACACAAAGAAAATTCTGGTATCCTCTAATACTGCATATAGTAAACAGCAATTGTTGCTTATTGCAGTCCGCTAAACTGATATTTAAGACTAATAAAAAATCTGGTGTTCTTAATAGTACACATAGTAAACAGTGACTATTGGGCGTTTCAAGTCCACAGTAATGATATTGAACACTACTGAAATATCTGATAAACTCTACCCTGTCCTATAATGATGGCTACATATTGGTTTTGTACACTACACAAAATTTGTTTTCTACGATACTAGGTAAGTGGGTAATAGGAACTAGAAATGATGTTGTAAAGAAGTAGAATTTTCTATTAATGTGTAAAAAAAGTATAGTTGTCACATATACTACAATAAAATCAAGTAAAATTTACAATAATCTGTTAAAGGAAACTAGATTTTTTTCTCCGTGCAGTGAGGCGGGGCGCGTCGTTTTTGAAGATTTGAAATGAATACCAGCCATTATGTAAAGTTCATTGTTAACTGTAATTTTTCAACCAAGAGATTATCTAAAATCAAAAAAAATGTTAGGCATGAAGAACGACTTGATTGTTTTCGTTCTACACGTTTCTCATTCGATATGGAAACATGCAGGTAACAGGCAGCAACCACGTGAAGGATATTAATCAGTCTTGCCTGAGGGATCATTGCAACTGTGAGCTACCCCTCAAAACCATTCGCCAAATTAACCACCAGATAAGGTCTTCTTAGTAGTTAAAGTAGATGCAAACCCAATGCAATTCGCAACCGGTTGCAAATGTGTATTGCCTTGGACTCGCCTCCGCCCAAAGGGGAGACCACTTCTCCCATGGGAATGAATGAAGGTGAATATATATGTATTACAGCAATGTGAAAAAAGCAAATATTTATAATGAATGAGAAGAATGATGATGTGATGAATGTATGAAAGAAATAAATAAAAAACACGCAGCGTGCAGCGACATCGACATGATTAAAATATACACTATACTATTTATATTTACATTTATTATCCTACTAATATTTATTTATCTTATAATACATTTACATATTTACACAACCAGCTTGCTGACGGTGGTGAACAATTTACCAATGCATTTTTTGAGGAAGCTCTTATTCATTTACAATAACTGCGGATATACGATATTATTTGCCATAAATCTGTTATTTGATACCCTAGCTGGGTGAGTCAATATTTTGATGTCATCTCTGCATTGAACGCGACCTTTTTTTTTTTTTTGTTTACCCAGGGGAAATCCATTATGGATCCCACCCGGCTCGAGAGAAGCCGAATGGGTATGTCCGACTCACACAGACTAAAACCCCTGGGGTGTTCCACCACTCGCTTTAAGACAGAGCTCTGGGAACGCATCTGCACACATCCGGAACTCTGTCAGCGTTGTCCTTGCGGGCCCACGTAGGTTGTAGGGAATGCTGCCCTACACACTCCACTGTCAGCACCCCAGAACACCATGGGGGCTTTCCAGCTCGGGACCGCTTCTAGGCGGATGATGGTGCTCCCGTCCCATCACCCGCAGGTCCTCGTTATGGCGGCAGCATGCGGCCTGCGAAGGCCCTTCGCCGCCTGCCCGGCCTCCTGCGGCGCTGCGGGGCCGAGTTGGCATCGTCCTCGCGCGTCCGCTCTGCTGCCTCCTTCTGCGTCAGGACTGTGACGCTGAAGTTGGCCACTGCCACCCACGCCTCCTCACTGCAAACCATTCGGCTGATTAACGCCGGGAGTGAGAGGTCTCTTCCTAAAGCCGTGGACAGGGCTGCGCGGGGCTCCACCCATGCCGGGCACTCCTCACGCGTGTGTTTGGCCGTGTCCACGGCTCTTCCTCCACAGTGGTGGCACGCTGGTGACTGCTCCCTACCCACCACCTCACACAGGTATTTGCCGAAGCAACCATGCCCGTTCAGGAGCTGCGTGAGGTGAAATGTGGGTGCGCCGTGCTTACGTTCAACCCATTCTTTCAGAACGGGCCGAACAGCATCCACCAAGTCCCGGCTAGCTCCCGGGATCTCGAGTCTCTCCGACCACCTGCGGAACATGTTGTCCCGAGCTTCAACTAGCCACAGCTGGACCTCGCGTGGAGCAGGCCAGTAATTGTCGTCTTCCCTAGCCCATTTCACTCGCCAGAAGACTCCTGATAGGACCTTGGCTTCCAGGTCCCAGGGTGGACTACCGGAGAGTAGACAGGATGCAGCGTACGACACTGTGCGGTACGCTCGTGCCGCTCTGAGTGCTGTGGCTCGCTGTGGACGTCGTAGCAGGGTCATATTCCGAGCACTCATTGCGTCCGCCCATATTGGTGCCCCGTAAAGCGCCATTGAGCGCACAACACTAATGTAGAGGCGTCTGGACGCTCCTCCTGGCCCTCCTAAGTTTGGGAGTATTCGCCCGAGCGCTCCGGCGGCCGCGATGAGTTTTGGAGCCGAACGCCGGAAGTGTTCATCAAACCTCCATCTACCGTCGAGGACGAGTCCCAGGTACTTCATCGTGGGCCCGACGGCGATGGAGGTTCCTCCCACTGTGATTGCGGCCCCGGGTGGTGGTGCATTTCTCGAGCCATGAAACACCATGACTTCGGATTTATTAATTGCCACCTCTAAGCCCAGCGCCCGGATCCTTTGCACAGTTTGTGCTACTCCAGCTGTGGCCAGATAAGTGGCCTCCCTGTGGTTCCTTCCACGGGCCAACAAGAGGGTATCGTTAGCATAGCAAGTAGACTGACTCCACGCACCATTGCTCCACGCAGCACCCAGTCGTATCCGATGTTCCACAGGAGCGGGCCGAGAACCGAGCCCTGTGGAACACCGCACGACATAGCTCGTCTCCCCCATCCGTTCTTTAGAGGAAATATTACTGTTCTTTCCTCGAAATAAGCCGTCACCACACGGCGCAGGTAGGAAGGCACGTTGTGGTATTGCAGCGACGCCAGAATTGTTTCCCAGGGCAGGGTATTAAAGGCGTTACAAATGTCGAGTGAAATCGCCATGACTACCCCGCCTTCGGCTACAGCTTCCTCAGTTGTATGTCGCACTCGAGCGATCGCGTCCAGCGTTGAGCGGAGCGGGCGGAAGCCATACTGGAATTCGCTCAAGGCCGGCTGCATGCTTTTGACAAGGCGTGCAGCAAGCACACGCTCAAAAAGCTTGCTTGTCTCATCAAGAAGTACGATGGGACGGTACGCCGACGGCTGATCAGGTGGGCGCCCATCCTTTCGGAGGAGCACCAACTTGCCTGTTTTCCACCTGTTGGGAAACCGCCCCTGGGTCAGACACGCGGTGAATAGAGCTCTGACTCTGTTCTCCATCTCGCTAAGTGCGATTGACAATAGGCGTCCCGGAACGCCGTCTGGCCCGGGGGCTGTCTTCTTCGAGCGAAGTTTAAGGACAGCCGCACCGAACTCGGCCTCTGTCACAGGGGGAACCTCCATGACGGGATCCTGCAGTCGAGTTGTTGATGCCATCGCTGGTGGCAAGAACTCGCCTCTCTCAGGGAAGAGAGTGCCCACAATCCGTTCAACGATCTCTGGCTGGAGACTGCTAGTCAGTGGTGGAGCCCAGGGTCGAAGTTTTTGCCTCACGACCCGGTACGGCCTGCCCCATGGGTTTCTGTTTAGCGTCTCCAGCCACTCCTCCCAAGCCGACTCCTTGGCTTGTGCTATAGCAGTATGCAGAGTTTTGCGCGCAACTCTGTAGATGTCATACAGAACATTTTCTTCGTCATGGTCCCGTATTTACCGTCTTCTGCATCGCGTGTACTGGCGACGAGCGGCAACACAGGCGTTCCGCAGCTGACGGAGTTCTGGACGCCACCAGTATACTCGACGTTTTGGCAAGAGAAGTTTCGCTCTTGGCATTGCCGCGTCACTGATTCGGGAAACAGCGGCGCCAAGGCGCTCAGCCTCATGCTCAACCTGCATGTCGTTCACCTGGCTGGAACCGGTCCCCCATGATTCGACGATTGCTGCCTCTTTGGCGAGCTCCCTGTCTAGCTTCCCCAACACCCACCGTTTACTGTCCCCAGCAGCGGATCGGTTTCCCCTTGGAACATTATGATGTGTGGAGACATCGAACCTGATGTATCGGTGGTCTGATAAAGTTCTTAAAATTCTTTACGACTATAGCTCATAGAGTAAGCGGACATTTAGATACATCACCAGAATCTTGCTCAAAATACCTCAGCAACTGTAAAATACCGACTAAGCATATTGAATTTAATGCGCTAACGCTTAAAGAACTAAGAACAATTCTGAGCAAGTTAAAAATTAAAAAATCTAAGGACATATTACAAATGGACACGAGATTCCTCAAGATAATAATCTTTAATGATACCGTAATGGGACTACTGTTAAACAGTATAAACTGTTGTATTCGGGAAGGTGTATTTCCAGATGTACTGAAAAATGGCAGAGTAGTACCTATATATAAAAAAGGCAACGCTTCGGACCCAAACAACTACCGACCAATTTGTATTTTGCCGGTGTTTTCGAAAGTACTGGAGTCAGCCCTTAAATCAAGAATTGTAGCTTTCTTCGAAGATAATGATCTTTTCACATCCAGTCAGTACGGATTCAGAGCCAATAAAAGTACGGGAACAGCTATTAGACGAGTAATAGATTTCATACTTGAATCATTGGATACGTCACAACAATGTGCAAGCATATTTTGTGACCTATCCAAGGCATTCGATTGCTTGCGGCATGATATACTTCTGAGGAAGCTGGAACATTACAAGTTCAAGGGGACGGCTCTCAAAATGATGACTTCCTATTTGCAAAACCGTAGTCAAATTGTACAGATTGGGTCAAGCAAATCGAGGATCAGAAACAATGACATCGGAATACCACAGGGCTCGATTTTGGGTCCTGTGTTATTCCTGATATACGTCAACGATCTGCCATCAAATATTCCAGATTGGGCACAGGTCAGTTTGTTTGCTGACGATACTCATATTGGAGTGAGACATAAAAACATTAATACAATGGAAGCACAGCTGACTCAGGCCCAGCATACCCTCCAGGAATGGTTTCAGGCAAACGGCATTGTTTTAAATACAGATAAAACTATAAGTATAAAATATCAAACCAATTCTCGAACTCTCAAAAATACACCAGAGCTAACTTAACAAAGTTCTACAAAATTTTTGGGATATATAGTGGATAGTAAATTAACACATAAAGAACATTTGGAAAAACTCAGCAATAAATTATCCTCGGCAAATTTTGCATTACTAAAGTTAAAACCATTAATTAATAAAGAAACATTAAAAACGGTATATTATGCATACATACAATCATTACTAAATTACGCTATAACTGTCTGGGGGAACGCATCAGAGATTCAAAAAATACTAGTGCTTCAGAAGCGTTCCATCAGGATCATGTGCGGGGTCAACCGAAGAGACACAGCCAAACCACACTTCGAGAGGCTGGGCATAATGACGGTCATTTCATTATTTATTTACAACTCCCTTTTAGAAATACACAGACAAACGGATTGCCTCCCTAAATTGTCTGATATACATAACTATAATACGCGATCTAAACACAAATTGGTACTACCACAGTTGCGGCTTACAAAATGTCAAAAACAGGGTGCTTTTCTAAAGATAAAAATGTACAACAAATTACCTTTTGAAATAACATCATTGCCAATTCATAGTTTTAAGAAGAAAATATCACACTATTTCAGGAAACATGCCTTTTACTCCGTATCAGAATTTTTAACAAGCAATATTAGCTTACAAACATTTTGAACTGTATGTTATTAGCTATAAGTATCATTTTGATTTTATTGTAATTTATTTCTTTTATTTTTACAAATTGTTACTGACATACCATGTAATGCACATATTACTTTATGGTGAAATAAATAAATACAAAATACAAAAGTTTCCACACTAGTTTCCACCCTCCAGTTCTGCACACGGTGAGCCAACGCATTGGACGAGAGCGTAACGTCCACAATTGACTCACCCTGTGGTCGCACACACGTGCTCTCCGATCCGGTGTTGAGGACAGTCAACCCAAGGGAGATTGCCCACTCCATTAACGTGTCACCCCGCACATTTGTCGCTGGAGATCCCCATGCCGTCGACTTCGCATTGAAATCCCCAGCGACTAGCACCGGGGTGGGAGACATTTGCCCAACCAGAGCCCCGACTTCCACGAGCATTTGTTCAAAGTCGGCGAGGCTACGATTGGGTGAAAAATATACCCCAACAATGGCTACCCCATCAAGTACAGCGAGCACGAACCCACGACCTTTCACAATGTTCTCGAAGGAGGAGGAGCCGGCAACAGCAGGAGCGATAAGGACCACCATGTTGTCCTGGTCTGAAGCCCAGTCATCCCGATTAGGGACATAATAGGGTTCCGAAACAATAGCCACTTTTATTTGCCACTCTGCCATGGTTTGGATTAAGAGGTCCTGGGCCCCAGCGCAGTGGTTAATTTTCGCCTGGAGGCAATTTAGTGCCATTTTAGTTGGCAGTGTCCATTTGTTCCTCCACGGCGCTTTGCTGAGAAGGCTCGGATGCTGCAAGGCTGTCCTTGGTCTTCTTACCTCCTCTGGGCTTGTTTTTATAGCCCTTTGCGTTTAAGCATTCTTTACCGCCAATGCGGTGAGCAGCCGGCTTACCTGCTGCCACACAGATGGCACAACGCGCTTCATCAGTGCATTCCCTGGCCTTGTGACCGGGCTTCCCGCATCGATAACATAGGTTACTGCGGTCCACTCCTCTTTCGCATTTGGCCCCAACATGACCCGTTTCTAAGCACCTGTAGCACCGTAGGGGCTTAGCGTCCAGCAGCACCACTCGAGCCGAAATCCAGCCGACCTTGAGACGACCTGCTTCTATCACTTTCTTAGCTGCAGCTACCGGGCATCTTACCCAGAGCGACCCAACGCCACTAGGCCCACGTGAAATAATTCCCGGCTTAATGGTTTCAGCAGCACAGTCCCCTTCCCTGGCTACAGCCTCCACTACTTCATACGTAGTGGATGAGTCGTCCAGCCCGGTCACGCGTAACTCAGCGCATTTCACAGGACGGTGCACGAACACTTCATCGCCCAAGACCTCGCGAAGTTTTACCGCCAAGGCATCTGCCGCTTTTTCCGCATTTTCGGTGCCAGGTGGGATTTCCAGCATCCGCGCACCCGTAGCCGTCGTTCGGAAGCGCACTTGGGTGATGCCCACCTCTTCCAGCTTTATGTGACTCCTAGCTTTGGCCAGAATGGTCTCGTACTTTGCCCCATTTTCTATGGCTTCCGGCTTCAGCATAAGAGTGACTGCAGCGGTGCGTGGAGGTTTGAGTTTCCTCTTTGGCGGGGCCGCAGAACTTGGCACAGCAGTTGCGCTGTTGACCTTCTTCGTACCCCTTCCAGTCACAGTATTATTCCACGTCCCTTGTGGGGGATTCGGTGTAGTAGGAGCCGGTGGTGCCGGGGGTGCTAGCCTTGTAGCAGCTGCTTCCTTGGCAGCCAGGCTAGTTTTGTTCCTGCGCTTCTTTTTGGCTCCATGTTTTTCAACCGGGTCAGAAACTGCGACTGTGACTGTGGTTGCTGTTTGCCCCTGATAGGTTGCATTGTAGCTCGCACCTTGGCCAGGTAACCCAGCAGTGTCCACCTGTGTCTCACTAGGTGGCCTGCTATCGCCCTGTTTTCCCGCCCGACGGTCTGCGTCCAACAGAGGCCACATTCCTGGCTCCGGAAGGAGTCTGCATTCGATGCCCTCCAACCGAGTGTTCAGCATGGCGGAGAAATGTTCGCGGTTGGAGCGCGATATGTAATGTATGTATATGAAGAAGCTGTCAAGAACCGGTCGAGTCAGTAATAAACGGTCCGCGCTCTGTAACTGTCGTTTCCTTTGCTACGTCCCAAATACCTCACTGGCGACGATCTACCCGCGCATCAAAAAAATAAAACATAAATAGTTATCGATTAATTATGTCTCACATCGGGAATCTTAATGTTTTCGACCATAATACGCAAGAGTGGCAAATTTTTTACGGAAGATTGGAGCAGTTTATTAAGCTTAATGCAGTGGCGGACGACAAAACGGGACCATTGTTACTCACCCACCTATCGGATGATACCTACCGGTTGGCAAGAAATCTTGTGCATCCAAAGAAATTGGAGAACGTCCAGTTCATTGAATTAGTCGATGAACTAGATAAGCATTTCTCTCCGCGGCGGTGCACTTTTGCCGACAGGGAGAAGTTTTTCGAGGCGAGGAGGGCTGCGGGAGAAAGCATCGAGGGATGGGCGGTGCGCGTTCGTGGGCTAGCAGTGTACTGTGATTTTGGCAGTGCATTAGACATGCTCCTAGTTAATCGTTTTGTGCTGGGCATGAACGTGGGTCCCGAACGTGACCGTTTGTTCGAGCAGGATGCTACCTCACTCTCATTCGCGAAGGCAGTGGACGTGGCGCAGCAGGCGGCGAGCGCGCGCCAGGCTCGAGCCGCAGCAGCGGTGCCGGCGCATATCAAGGAGGAGCCGGTGTACCGGGTGGGCGCGCCCAGGCCCGGCGCCAGCGCCGCCCGCTGCCACGACACGCGCAAACCGTGCGCTGTGTGTGGTATGAAAAGCCACGACGCTGACCAGTGCCGGTACAGAAACTATCGGTGCCAAGCATGCGGCGTGAAAGGCCATTTAAAGAAAGTGTGCAGTGATAAAAGCAGTAAGTGGCGATTGCACAGTTTGGCTGCTGACCAGGAGTCACATGATGACAATGGATGTCGGAACTGTAAGGAATGTGAAGTTTTTAACGTAAGGTACGTCAAATACTCTCCAATTTTATTATCTGTAGGTATAAATGGTATACAGTTGCAGATGGAACTTGACTCTGGCTCGGGAACAACGGTTATATCGAACAAATTGTATAGACAATATTTCGCGGATCTTGCCTTGCAAAAATGTAATTTAAAGTTTTGTCTTTATAACGGTCATAAAATATCACCGCTGGGTTACTTTGAAACGAATGTGCATTATTTGAATAACTCAAAAGAAATAAAAATTTACGTTATTGAGAATGGAGGTCCACCTCTCGCCGGCCGGGATTTCATGTCAAAATTTAGCCTAGGCATAACGGCATTGAATAATAATATCGATGCCGCACCGCGTCAAAGTTCGAGTGAGATAACGCAAATCATGAATGAATATTCTGACCTGTTTAATGAAGAATTAGGGCGGTTCAATAAATTTGAGGTAGAATTGAACCTAAAGAAAGGAGCAGTCCCCAAGTTTTTTAAGCCCCGTCCAGTCCCTTTCGCACTTAAGGGCCGTGTTGAGGAAGAAATAAACAGATTGGTAGGGTTAGGAATTCTCGTACATGTAAATTTTTCGAGGTATGGTACTCCAATTGTACCAGTTTTAAAAGATAATGGCAAAGTTAAGATAGCGGGTGTGTTCAAGCAAATCGGACAGGTTTCGTTGGAAATCTAGAATTCATTATCAAGTAATCATAAAACGGTTTGACACCGCATACGAGTCGATTCTAGTACTCATTTATTTTATTTTATTTTATTTTATTTATTTCCACACTTACAACTATCTTTACAGGTACTAAACCTAAGACAATAGTGTAACTATTTGTACAACCATGTTACCATGTATATCTAAGTATTATTATAACATAATATAAACAATGCTGACTTTGTGAATTCATTCAGAGAACACGAAAACAGGTCTATAGTATCTGCTATTAAGTTGAGGGTGCACAGGGCGCGGGTCATCGGCGCCATACCGAGCAGGTTGGTGCGCCCGCGCGGCGCGGACAGCAGCTGCGGCCGGCGGCGGCGCCATACGTATCTATCGGGGACACTCAGACTCACATAACTCAACACCTGACTGTTGCATATTTTGCCCCTAATTAATTTAAATACGTACGTGGCCAGACATAACTCTCTGCGCACCTGCAGCTTGTTGTACCCCACCATACCCAAAACAAACAGAGTTGGATACATGAGGGGGTAAAACGGATAGACGCCATACTTCTTCAGATACAAAAATCTAATAAATTTATTTTGTATACGCTCCACCATAAGCTGATATTTGGTTTCGTGTGGAGCCCATATGACTGAGTTGCACTCGAGGCTACTTCGGACCAGCGCGTTGTACAAAGCAATGATTGATCCTATACTGGTAAAATCCTTACAACTACGAAGTACAAATCCAAGCATTCTGTAGGCTTTCTTACACATATTGTTGATATGATCCCTAAACCTCAGATCATATCTCATGTTCAATACTAGTGAGACAGCTAGCGCCACTGCGACGGGAATAGACAACTGTAATTAAAAGATTCATGTCATGGTTCATTCGTTTTTACTCGTTCATTGCAAATCGGAACCGACATGTAATCGCATGGTTTGAGGTTAGGAAAGCCTTTTCAGGGCTGAAGGCCCAGACTAGGGTCAAGTCAGTGTATTTTCATGTAATCAAGTGTGTGCAATAATACATCAGTGTAAATGGTCAAATAGTTTCATTTCTTCAATCTTCATTCCGAGTGACGCGGTGCTGGGAAGCAGCGTGTTCATTCGGTGGTGGCCCAAACCTTCATAGACCCCAGCCAGGACGGCTGGGGAGGGGACTGGCTGACGACGGGCGGTTCCAGGGGCGGAGCTGCTCTCGACGGCGGTCAGGAGGTGAGGTGTCCAGGACGGAGCCTTACATGGTCAAGTAATCATCTTCATCGTGTTCATTATTAGTGGCACTCCGAGTGATTTCGTGCTTCATTATTAGTGGCACCAAGAGGGGAGCACTTCAGGCTAGGACAGCACCCCCTCTACAACCCCACCTTATCATCCGTCATATTTTGGAGCGCCCACGAGGGGAACAATCTACTCCCCTTATCGTGCTCAATTTTGGTGGCTCCCATGAGGGGAGGGACCAGCACGATCTCAACCTATTAACCTAATTCCTCCCTCATTTTGATGGCTCCCATGAGGGGAGGGATTAGCACGATCTCACGGCCAGATCAATTCATTTCATCAGAACCCAGGACGGGACAGGAAGATCTGCACTAGTTGTCATACCCAGGAAGGGAAGCAACTAGCAAGGAAAAGCGCAGATCGCTGCATCAAACCCGGGACGGGACGCAGCTTGTTCGATCGACGTGACAACGCGGTGTGCGTAGGTCAACAGCGGGACGCAGCGGGTGCGACGGGCCATCGCAGGCTGTGTGTTTTGTTGCATTTGTCAGTGTAGACTCAGTGCGCGAAAAGGCAAATATCGTAGCATTTACAGTGATAAGTGAACGGACAATTGTTGCATCAGAATACGACGTCACTGGTATATGGTATATGCAACACGTCATCGCTACGTGGACGAACGCGAGCGAGCACATTTCATTCAGCGGGAACCGGTCAACATTCCATTCGTCGGGCACGTTCAGTCGCCGGTCTTCGGGCGAACGGCACGAACATTCACGAACATTCAATCGGTCATACGTTCAGTCGACGGTCCTCGGGTGACATCGGATCGAATCGGAACGAAACGCGATTGACAACTCATGAACTGTCAATTCAAGTGTCAACGTCAAGCAGGTCATTGGTCTACATAATCAACAGGTTATAGTCAACGTCAACGCGGTGCAATGTTTATTACAGACAATTAAGTGTATTTAAGTCTCAACTCGTGACGAGTGATTGGTAAAACAGTGCATTTATATTCAACAAACACTGGTGAGTTAAATACCTTTACGTAATTACATTTGCAATTGGTCAATATTTGAGGTTAGTCACTCAGTGAAAAGAATTCACTTGTAAGTTCCATATGAACAAATGTAAATACCTCATCAAATATAACTGAGTCAAACAGTGATTATTTGAATTCAAGCTCAATGTTTACAACTCAATCATTCATTGTTGTCAACAAAGGTAGGTCATAAAATATAACTTTGTTTGTTGTCAGTTTGAGTAAGACACAAAAGGTAGTTATTCACATCATTAAGCCGGTGGCACTGAATTATGTGGTTAGTAGGTAGATACTACTTAGTTCATTTAATTCATGCACTGTACACAAGGTGCATTCATGCAGTGCACACAATACACATACAGTGTGTATTGAAAAGAGGGTCATCTTTATAAACTGATATGTTTAACTTTTGTTGCACTGATCATTAAGGGTAAATTCATTCAGTGTATACATACAGGGTGTATTGGTAAAGAGTCATCATAATAAACTGACAGGTGTATCAGTTATTGCGGATGCTTGGTAATTGGTAAATGTTATCATCATTCATTATCAGGGGTCAGTTTAGGTACCAATGTTAGTGGACATTGGACAGTCAATGGGCACCACTCACCGGGAGGTGAAAGTGGTAGTAATTAGGTGTCAGTAATTACTTCAGGCTCATGCCAGTGACAAGGGGGTCATACTTGTTAGTTAATGTCATGTTTCAGTGGTGCTGGTGAGCATTACTTCAGAGTACGAGGAGCGCTATGGCAGTGACTTCGAGGTCCTGCCCACGGTGCAGCAATGGCTGCGGCTGCTGGTTAAGCAGTGTCGCATGCTGCAACGCGTGACTTCGGACATCAGTGCGGGTGCACAGAGCGGAGGCTCCAGGGACGTCAGCGGCAAGGGGCAGGAAGCCACCGCCGCCTAAACGAGTGCGTCGGGTTGGAGATGCACCGAGGCCTGCAGCGTCAGGGAGACTGCTGAAGGCCCACTCAGCTCATCAAGTCAGGTGACACACAACCAGTGCTCATTCTGTTTCAGCAAGGGTAATGCTATGTCAGCAGCGTCATGGTCAAAGGGCGAGCTGTCATACACAGGGTGAGTCAGGACAAGGGCGATTCACAATTTTCATGAGGCGGCACCTCAGGCCGAGAAGGTCAACGCGACGGGAGTCGCCAGTGCTGGTCAATATAATAAATATATGGCGCGCCAGGGCAGCGTCGGCGCCCAGGGTACCAGGACCAACTCATCAGTAGTTGGTGGACATGTGCCACGTCCACAGCGGGAGGCAAGGGCGAGGCAGGCTTAGATCACCTTCGAGGAACTCAGGTTTGGTTCTAGGCACCAGGCATATACATTCAGCACGGGCGTTGCTGGACAGCATCACAGAGTATGCTGCACGCCCAGTCAGGTTCATGCTCAACGTCAGATAAGGTAAATATGTTTCAAAGTGAGATCAGATCAGAATCAAGATAGAATCGATTTATGTCAATTCAAAATAAATTCAATGTCAATTCATGTCAAGTCAAAGTCAACTCAAGTCGGCTTAACTAGCTCAGGTCAATTCAGATTCAAATCAGAATCAAGTTACTTTCAATCAAAATCAATTCAACGTCAGTCAGGTTCATGCTCAAAATCAATTCATTCAATTCAAAGTCAAAGTCAACTCAAGTCGGTTTAACATGCTCAAGTCAAATCAGAGCCACGTCAGATTCAAATCAGAATCAAGTTAGTTTCAATCAAATTCAATTCATGACAAGTCAAAGTCAACTCAAGTTGGTTTAACATGCTTAAGTCAAATCAGAGCCACGTCAGATTCAAATCAGAATCAAGTTAGTTTCAATCAAATTCAATTCATGACAAGTCAAAGTCAACTCAAGTTGGTCTAACATGCTCAAGTCAAATCAGACCCACGTCAGATTCAAATCAGAATAAAGTTAGATTCAATTTAGAATCAAAGTCAAAGTCAACTCAAGTTGGATTAACAAGCTCAAAACAAATCATAATCAGAGCCACGTCAGATTCAAGTCAGATACAGACTGTCAATGTTAATAGGCACATTGATGGTAGGTTCATTTCATTTCACTGTACTCATCAATGTTCGTCATATGAGTATTAAATAGTATATCATTAGGCTTGATCATAGGAAATATTCGGAAAATATTCATCAAGGTTTTAGGGAATCAAAGGTCACACTCATTGTCATATCACGTCAGGCAACATTATGTTATGTTGGGACCTCTCATAGCTACGGCAAGGGTCGCATCACTTAAGGTGAGGCGTGTCATTTTCAAACGGAAACTCAACGCTGCTCATTTAGTTTCTCTGCTGTGAAATCATGAGGCAGAGGCTTGAGGATTCTGAGAACTCTGAGAGTCTTAACGCCGGCCTGGTAGCAGCGACGTGTTATCATGGTTCAGCTGGACTAATATGGAAAAGATATTCACATTGGACATGTAGGAAAAAATAAAATAAAATTCAATTTAATTTATTCAGGTCACTCAACTTGTTGCATGGTATATGTTGGTAGACATATTAGGTAACTAACAATATGTTGGTTTAGGATTTAAGTTTAGGTATAGGTAGGTAGGTACGTAGTATAGGTATTATATTAAGTAGAGTAGGTATTACATTACTTTAAGGTAAGTAAGTAGGTAAGATTTAGTACTAAGGCTGTACTATTACGACGGAATGCTCTGTAAAGCTACAGACGCTCAGCGTGTTCGTAGGTGAACAGCATTTCATCCGAGTCAGGGACGACTGCGGAATCACGGGCTGTCTTATGGTAAGAAGCATCGGTATGGTGTACCTAAGGATAATAGGGCACTATCATAAAGTGTTGTCACGGAGCGACAAACACTCTCATGCAATACTCAGGTAAGAGTATAGCTATATATCCGAGTCAGGGACGACTGCGGAATCACGGGCTGTCTTATGGTAAGAAGCAACGTTATGGTGTACCTAAGGATCATGGGACACTATCATAAAGTGTTGTCACGGAGCGGCGAACACACTCATGCAATACTCAGGTAAGAGTATAGCTATATGCTAAGTAGGTATGTATCAGGTTCAACGCATGCACTTAGCCGTCAATCATGGATGATCTTCCAGCTGATGAGGTCACAGCTGTGAGACATTATTCAGGTACGAAAGCGGTTCACTTAGGTGAGCACAGAGGGCTCACCGGCGGCGGTAACTAGGTATGTAACCGTCTAGGTTGTTATCATTGATAAGGTCAGAACGGGTCAATGACATAATTGGGTTCAAATCAATGACAGGGAGGTCATCAGTACCTCATTGATCACGACATCTGTCACTATGGGATAATACCTTATTACCTTGCAAGCACGTAATAACTGGTAGGTATAATTATTCGTTGGCTATGGGGTTAAGTTATTTAGTCAATTCAATTCAATTGGTCATTTGGTCAATTCAATTCAATTGGTATTTCATTGTTTAATGAGATAAAGGTGTAATCAGATCGGTCAGAATAAATACTCAAAATGGAGAGCTTATTCAATCAGTAGTTAATTTGTGTCAATTAACTAGGTATTCAATCTGATTCATATTAGACTTAAGGTGTATAAATTGTCATTATCATTTCTCATGTCATATATGTTAAGTCACATATAATTACTTCAAAATGTCAATATCATTTCTCATGTCATGTGTCATGGATATTACTTCATTATGTCAGTACAGGATTAGGTCAATATCCTTACCTACTCATGTACTTATGTATGTAGTCTATATAGTCATACTACTACATAATGTGGAAAGTATGCTACGAATGTATAGCTATCAATATTATTGCTTCATGTTATTCATATGGATGTATTCTTGGTATAAGATGCTACTTAATAATTCAAATAGGTTTATATGAACAATGTTATTTCAAACATGTGTGTCTGTAATCACAAGTCATACTAAGTCATAGGATCATTATATTTTCAATGTCATATTTCATAGTGGCTTGCAAGTATTCAGCTTATCTTTTCCCGGCGGGCGGAGGGAATGTTCAAGCAAATCGGACAGGTTTCGTTGGAAATCTAGAATTCATTATCAAGTAATCATAAAACGGTTTGACACCGCATACGAGTCGATTCTAGTACTCATGTTCAATACTAGTGAGACAGCGAGCGCCACTGCGACGGGAATAGACAACTGTAATTAAAAGATTCATGTCATGGTTCATTCGTTTTTACTCGTTCATTGCAAATCGGGACCGACATGTAATCGCATGGTTTGAGGTTAGGAAAGCCTTTTCAGGGCTGAAGGCCCAGACTAGGGTCAAGTCAGTGTATTTTCATGTAATCAAGTGTGTGCAATAATACATCAGTGTAAATGGTCAAATAGTTTAATTTCTTCAATCTTCATTCCGAGTGACGCGGTGCTGGGAAGCAGCGTGTTCATTCGGTGGTGGCCCAAACCTTCATAGACCCCAGCCAGGACGGCTGGGGAGGGGACTGGCTGACGACGGGCGGTTTCAGGGGCGGAGCTGCTCTCGACGGCGGTCAGGAGGTGAGGTGTCCAGGACGGAGCCTTACATGGTCAAGTAATCATCTTCATCGTGTTCATTATTAGTGGCACTCCGAGTGATTTCGTGCTTCATTATTAGTGGCACCAAGAGGGGAGCACTTCAGGCTAGGACAGCACCCCCTCTACAACCCCACCTTATCATCCGTCATATTTTGGAGCGCCCACGAGGGGAACAATCTACTCCCCTTATCGTGCTCATTTTGTTTGGTAACCCATGACGGGATAGTACTTACCAACTACTTATTTTCAATCACAGGGTGACTACTCTATTACACTGAACAAAGACATATATATTGACAAATACCCCATGCCGCGCATAGAGGAAGTTTTAGCTAATTTAGGAAATGGGGAACATTATTCTAAAATTGATTTAAGTAACGCTTACAATCAGTTCGTTTTATCACCACGTTCCCAGGAATTGACAACAATAAGCACAACTAAGGGTTTATTTAAATATACAAGGCTTGTATATGGTTTGGCAAATTCAGGAGCAGTGTTCCAGCGCACAATGGAGTCACTTTTAGCAGGTATCGAAGGAGTCAGCTGTTGGCTCGATGACGTGTGCATAACGGGGCCGTCAGAGCAAGTGCATTTGGATAGATTGCGGGAGGTACTTTCTAGGATTAAAGACGCAGGCCTTAAGTTACAGAAGGATAAATGTGTGTTATTTCAAAAAAATGTGACTGATTTAGGTTACGTTATAGATAAGAGCGGACTAAGGCCATGTTCAAAGAAAGTTGAAGCGATAGTAAATGCACCTCGCCCCACAAATATAACGGAAGTAAAAAGATTTCTGGGCGTCGTCAATTACTACCGTAAATTTGTTCCAAACGCGTCATCACACTTAAGTCCCTTGCATGAATTATTACGAGACGGAGCGCAGTGGGAGTGGAACGAAAGGCATGAGTGCGCATTTGAAACGGTGAAAAGCGAGCTCGCGTCAGATAAGGTACTGGCGCATTTTGACCCCGAGGCCCAGCTCGTGCTGACAGTGGACGCCGGACCGGCGGGGCTGGGTGGCGTGCTGGCGCTGCGCGCACCGGACGGCACCGAGCGCCCGCTGGCATTTGCTTCGCGTGCCCTATCGAAAAGCCAACGTAACTATAGTCAAGTTCAAAAAGAGGCGAGTGCAATCGTTTTTGGAGTCAGACATTTCCACCAGTATTTGTATGGACGTCAAGTACCTTTCATATTAAAGACTGACCATAGACCGCTATTATCTATATTTGGCAAGAAAAACGGGGTATCAATAATGGCCGCATCGCGCTTGCAAAGATATGCCTTATTTTTGTCGGTGTACAACTATTCAATAGAATATATAAGCAGTGAAAAAAACGTCGTAGCAGATTATTTCTCGCGCGCAATAACAAGTTGTGATGACTCACAACAAAACAGCGATAGCGGTCCGGCGGGGTGGGGAGCCGCTGTCGATGAATTATCACTATCGCATCTAAGGTTTTTAGATTCCAATGTTACGCCAATTATGTTTGATGATATCCAAAAGGCTACCGCGAACGATAAGACCTTACAAACCGTAATTAAGTACATGAATAGTGGATGGCCGCGGAAAATTCAATGTCCTTCAATTTCTGCATATTTTAATTGCAAACTCGACTTGGAAGTAGAAGACGGTTGCCTTTTCCGGGGGCATCGAATTGTTGTGCCCACTATCTATCGGGAACGAATGCTAAGCGAGTTGCACACGGGCCATTTTGGCATCGTTAAAACAAAAAGTATTGCTAGATCAAGATTTTGGTGGCCATCGATAGACAAGGACATCGAGATGTACATAGGGTCGTGTTTTGCGTGCTGCAGAGTGCAAGCGGCACCGGCGCGCGCGCCCCCCGCCCCCTGGCCGCGCCCCGCCGGGGCCTGGCAACGGATCAACATAGACTATATGTCGATTGCTAATCGAGATTATCTTATAGTTATAGACGCGTTCACTAAGTGGCTGGAATGCATTCGAATGAATTGCGGCGTTTCCACTCGAGCTTTGATTTCTAAATTAAAGTCACTTTTTTCTATGTTTGGCATTCCCAATGTAATCGTATCAGATAACGACGCAAAAATTAAATCCAGCGAATTTCATTTATTTTGTGTAAACAATGGTATTAAGCACATAACATCTCCTATATATCACGCCCAGAGTAACGGATCAGCAGAAAATTCAGTGAGAACATGTAAGAAAATGATACGATGCCTACTGACTGAACCGTTATCAGATGCAGTTTTGGATGACAAATTACTGGGACTATTGTTCGAATACCGTAATACTGCACATTGTACTACCGGCGTACCGCCGGCTAAACTTATGTTTGGGCGCTCGTTAAGGTCAAGGCTGGATTTAATTATGCCATCGCACCGTAATAATAATAATTTTAATGGCTCATCAGCCTGTAGAAAATTAGCAATGGGGGATCGAGTGTGGTTAAAGTGGTATATAGCGAGAAAAGATACCTGGGTGATGGGCATTATTCGAGACGTTGTAGGGAATCGCATGTATGATGTATATGTTAGTGATTATGATGTACTTTGCAGGCGCCATGTAGATCAATTGCGAAAATACACTGGCATCATACCAGAGGACTATATACATGTTAAGGAATATAATTCGTGTAAATCGGGCGAGGTATGTGAACCGTTGCAGCCGCCGTCGCCCGCGCCGTCCGCGCTAGCCGCGCCCGCGCCGGCCACGCCGGCCTCGGCGGTTTCGCCCCACTTGCACTCCGTGCCACCCTCTCCTTCCGCGCGTCTAGTGGCACCCGACACAATTATAGGCATTGAGAATGACGAGGAAGGGGAAAGGGCGGGAATGGAGGGCGAGTGGTTCGAGGCTCAAGACTCGACGCTGACTGACCCGGATGAGTTTCGTTGTGACGATATTCCCTGTTCGGTTTCGGCGCAGCCGCCCCGCTCAAATGACGATGATGCCGACCCCGGCAACGAAAGATCGCCCGGAGTCGGAAGGTACTGGTCAAGGTTAAGACCTAGAACTAAGAAAATTGATTTTAAGCAATATTATTAAATTTATGTATAAACCCTCTGTTCGTCCCCAGATGCTCAAATGGCGCTGGAGGAGTGTAATGTATGTATATGAAGAAGCTGTCAAGAACCGGTCGAGTCAGTAATAAACGGTCCGCGCTCTGTAACTGTCGTTTCCTTTGCTACGTCCCAAATACCTCAACTAGCTTCAACTAGCTTCCTTAGCTCATGCTCGTTCGCCGCTGGAGGCTGGGCACGCAATTGCGCAACCTGTTTTTGTAAGTCTGCTACTTGCCACGACAGCTGTGCATTGGCCGCCTCCAGGCGGACAACTTCCTCAGTAGCAGACAGGGACTTCATGGCTGCAAAATTCTTGCCAAGCCTAGTGACCACACCATGTAGGGCCTTAACGTACGTGCCTTTCAGGTGTCCCGATGTGTCAGCCACTTTTCCTATAACCCCTAAGTCTTCATTGACTTCGACTTCTATCACGGTAGATGTCCGCACCGTTTGGTTACCCGCACCTAACAGTTGTTGGTTAATAAGGCGGTCGTCCCGGCCTATTGCCGCCGCTTCTTCTGACTGGTTATAAGCAGCCAGTTCTTCCTCCGCTTGGAGTCGTTTTTCACGCGCCTTCTCCGCGATGGTTTCCTTTCCATTCCTTCCGAAGTGCACATAATTTGTTTTCGGGGGTCTGCCCCTGCCCCGTTTTGCTGTCGGCTTCAAGAAGCGCCTGACTTTCTCCGGAGTGGCGTCTCCACTCAGGGCTTCTCCATCACTTTCCGGGCTGAAGAGTGCGAGCTCATCTGCAAGCCGCTTCTCATCTTTCCTCCAAAACTTTCCAGTACGAGTAGTGGGCTCTTTTAATGCGGACGGTTGCATTACTGACGACTCGAAGTCCAAGAGCTGGCCCTCAGGCATTGAGGAAGCTGATCTGGATCTCGTCCTTCAAGTAACGGTGTTACTCGATCATCTAAAACGATAAAATTGTTACAACCAGTAGCCAAAAATTACTATGGACGAAGAACAAAAGAATACTTGATCCCGGAAATGTATAATGAATACCCTTTGTTGTTAGAAACACCTAAATTAAAAGTGGGTAGTCTTAAAGAAAAATTCAAACGAATATTATTAGATAAGCATATAAACTCCATTAAATAATATATGAATGTTGTGCCATCGACGTCGAAGAGGTGTATGCATTGTCCGTCTTATTTCAAAGGATAGGATAGGTATAGTAATGCAGGCATATCTTTGGCATCGATCGTAGGTACCTACACATTTAGTAGATAAATGATTATTATTTTTTAATTTTTTTTCAAACGATTGTAACCATATGTACCTACATAACGATTGCAGCTATGTGCAAACATATGTAGGTGCATACGAGTAACTAATATATATGTTGCATTATCCTCTGCCGTACTTAAACAGTTCGCATATTAACTTACACTTCTAACTAAAGTTAAACAATTAAGTAGAGTAAAAATAAATCATGGAGCGAATCGCCAACAAACTGCTTTGCAGTTTGGCGAATCTTTAGGTTAAGTTACTAAAATTGTATTTTTTTTGATTCCAATAAAAAAAAAAAAAAAAAAAAAAAAAGTTATCAGGCTCTCGCTCCCACTTGAGTCCGCTAACTGTTCAAACGCCGGCCCCGGTGAGTCCTCCGCGTCTGACCGGGGTACTGGGGTGTCAACAGAAGACTCCCGCGCCCCTACTGGGTCTTTAATCTTGAAAGGAGTCAAGTATGGGCGCAATCGCCTCCTGACCCTGGCTCTGGGTTTCTTCGGCGAAGCATTGGCCTCGTCGGCGGAGGATGGGCGCTGCCCCTCCAGGTCACCTCCTTCAAGCAAGACGGATTGCCCTGTGCACCTAGTCTCGTCCGCAGCCTGCGCTGGATCCTCCCGAGGCAGACTCTCCTCGTCCAAGCGGGTCAGAATCACCCGGGGGATTTTCTCAAAACGGACCCCATCCTCCTTTGGAGCTTCCCGCTCCGCACTCGCGGCCGCCAATTGGGCTGACTTTGAGGCCTCCTCCTCGGGACGCTCCCCGCCCCGCCCTCGCGGCAAGAAGCGGCCAAAACCGTCGCGTGCTGGGCCGTCTGTGTGTGCTCTCGGCGCGATCTGGATTGCTGCCGCGTTCAAATCTATACGAGGGCTACCGTCCTGCCCTTGCACTGGTGAACGTACAAGGTTGAGGCGGGGGCGGAAAGCCTCCCTTTTCTCCGTAGGGCTGTAGGTGCCCTTCTCCGCCGGTTTTTCATCACTGCCCTTTGTTAAGGGTGGGTTGGGTCTGCCTCCATTAGCCCCACCGCCGCCCACCAGCCTCAGTATTCCTCCACGATCAGAATCCGGTGTGGTATAGCAAAAGTCGTGTTCACGGAGGCCAGCATCTGGCCGGCCTACGGAGCAGTTTTTGCCCCCTCCGTATACGGTGGGGCAGCCACCCGCCGAAGCGGATGGACGGGATTGGTTACCCGCCCGGAGATTAAATTTCAAACTGCTGCTCATTTTCGATTCCGCAATGCCTCCACATCGTCGTCTCTTTTTTCGGGGGTGAGCTCCCCCGCACGTTAGGGACTGGACTCCCTCCAGCCACGCATCCCATCGGCACGATCTGCTCACCTTGGGATTGGGGTGATTTGTTATAGTGGTTTTCTTCCACGCGGCGCTACTGCTCAATGAGCAGCGCCCCCGGTCCGCTCAATGCGGATTACGGGTTGCCCGACGGGGAGCCGAGACTCAACCAGCAGCCGCACGAAGGCGACTGCCAGACCCACCGCGCCGCAAGCCTTGAAGGCCCGCCATCCCCCGCAACCCGAAGACGGCCACTGGCCGTACCCAAAGAGGCCCGAGAAGCAAAAGGTGCGTCTGCACCGCCATCATTGAACGCGACCTAACGCAACATACAGTTGACCGTGACTAAATACATCTGATCTCAAGTCGACACCTACGCGATTGATGGTCTGGCCCTGACTTTTGTGAATTGACATTGCGTAGCACACCTGCAACGGAAACTGTTTCCTCATCATTTCGATCGGACTGCGGCGATCGATCGGGGCTTTGAAATGTATGCGCGGAATTAAATAGTCCTCTGTTTGATTGGGTTTGCGGACTTTGATGAGGGAAGGTGTGGCCGCAACTACTATGACTTTGGTCCCGTTTAATAAGCCATCCGCGAAACTAAGATTACGAGTAACCATACATACACATCCCACTTTGAGTACTAAATCGTACTCCGGGACACCATTAGGTTGCAGTCTATTCAATGCGTCATTACCGAAGAACAGCTCGTCGGAGCCTTCACTGACGACGTTATCAATGGAGAAGAAATGCATTTCTCCATTCGGCAATCGACTCATCATCTTGCTGTTAATCTCTTTCACGCCAACATTGTGGGTGCAAAGGATCGCTCTGCCCGCGCAGACGTCAGGCTCTTCCAGTACGGCCAATGGGAAAACGAAATCTATGAGATCGCTCACATTCGTTACATGTGAAATCTCGGAAAGGTCAATTAAATTGTGAAAAGTGCGCCCTACTTTAACCTTTTCTGTAGGAAGTTGATTCGATCCCAACTTTAACAAAAATTGAGCAAACTCGGGATCATCTGTCTGACGTTGGGATGTCGTCAGAGAGAAGGTTTTCAATTTATTCCAAATAGGTGATGACTTCACCGAACAATTTATGACGTCAGAATCTGTCCGCGCATTGGTCACTACCGGTGGAATCTGACGGAAATCACCGGCGAATATTACGATTTTACCACCGAAAATCTCTTCAGAGTCCATAAGGTCCCTGAGCGACCTGTCCAACATGTGGATCAAATACTTGTGAGCCGTAGGGGCTTCATCGTAGATGATGACGTTCGCTTTACGAATGAGTTCCCCCCGTTGAGAAGTCTTAGTGATGCTCCAGTGTCCAAGATCGTCCACCAGACCGATGGGGAACTTAAACATTGAATGTGCGGTCATTCCATTTGGATAGTTTTGGGCGGCAATGCCCGAGCTAGCCGTACACAGAACGACGCCTCTCGGTTCACCGCCGCGCACGCGCAATGTTATTAAATTTAACAACAACGTCTTACCGGTACCTGCCGGACCATCAACGAAGATTGCGTTGTTGTTTTGAGCGCAGAATTCATTATTAGTTACGAGCTCGTGTACGTAATCGTACACGGCCCGTTGATCAACTGATAATTTTGTTTCCCATTCCTGTACGAATCGATCCAGGTGCTCCTGATCGTATTCGATGTATTCCCGGCCCAGCTCTGTGGTATCGTCGTGTGCCTCCGGCAATCCCTGATCGCGCAAGCTGCTACCATGCTTGCGCAATAATCTACCTATGATTACGAGACTTTTCTCGTGGGCCCTATCCACCAATTCCGATCCTAACCTTTTGATAAAATCTTCGCTCAGTTGATCTTTGAATGTATCCCACAATGACGCGACTGCGATTCCGTTCGCGGCTAGCATAACTATAAAGTGGCGTAAACGCGGCGCAGTCATAAAAGAAGAAGCTTCTTGCATTGCTGTGATGTACTCTGATTCGTCATCAGCCATTCCGACCGCTCGCGCGGCTTCCTGGAACGTGGTGCAATCGGCACCGCCAAGCCTGATGAGGTCGTCATAACTGCGGCACGGATACGCGGACAAGAGTACACGCAGAAAAAATTGTTCACCTCGATTCGGAGCCACCCAGAACAAACGTGCTACAACTTCTCCCTTTTGTCTACGCGTGATTAATCTACCATTTGATAGTTCATGTATTTCCACTTTCTTCTTATTTTTTGGACGGCTCGGGTGATCTATGTACTTTTCGTAAAAATCAATATATTTCAGACGGTCAAACTTCTCACCCGGCGGTCTCGCGAAATAAGTGAGCAGGAGTGAACCTGATCGCTCCGCAGCATGATCTGCGTCATTCGAGTCGAAGAAGACCGACTGTCGGTTTTCCAAGTGAACGGGGAGCTGCTCAACAGTCGGTATGCGGCCTACAATATGAAATTCAAAGACTCGCCACGCCGCGTCGCACGAACCTATATAACGTTTCGTTACGTACGATTCAATTTCGTTATTTTTCAACTCTTCCGGCACTAATGCAACTTGAGCTTTGTCGACGCCTTTTGTGATATATTTAAAGAGGTATTTAATCATCGAACGCGCCGAAGTTGCTTCTAAATTTATGTGGCAATCATACTTTAGCAGCAAGGCGGCATTGTAGGGTGCTACCCATAAGTCATTGACTGTGACTTCTCTGTTGCGATACTTAATTTCAATTTCAATTTCATTTATTTAAAAACCAACTGGGATCATGTGTGTTAGTAGCTACTTAAAAATAGGGTTAATGATAGGTAATAACTTAAAATATATATTCTACCTGCTTATTTATGTGCACCATACAGCAGTGCCTCAAATATGCACAATCAAGGCGTTCAGCGACCATTCTCAGGATGCTGTTAGGACTGGCCCGGATCCTGCGTACCAGGGATGAACACCGTTTTCGCATCGTAGCATGGAAACAGTCCACCCTCGCCTCCGCGAACATCCCCGAAGCACTGCAGTAGCGGGGCAGTCCCCTCAACATCCTGAAGGCATTATTGAACTGAACTTTGAGAGCATTGTATGCTTTTTGAGTATAGTTCGCCCACAGACCGCTAGTGTAGAAGGATGTACAATAGGCCCTAAAAAGGGTGACTTTTGCTTCTTTGGAGCACTTAGCGAATCTGCGAGCGATCATGTTCGCCCTTACAGACAATGCTCTCCGTTCACGCTCAATGGTCGCTTCATTTTTACTATCGCGGCGCAAATGTGTAAAACCTCTATCATCGCAATAGGTGACTTCCGTTTCTTTCTTGGGGAAATAACGAGTACATTTTTTTAACTCGCCATCCCAGCATTGCAAGTCTGTACGGTAATTAAGTCCGCACGGTCCGTGTATCATGTGTCTCAGAACCGCTGCGCGAAGTCTGCCTTCCGCCTCTGTCGGGCTGGGAATATCTGCCCGTATAAAACTGTCGATGTCGACATTTTGTACGGGACCACCGCCTTCTACTCTGAACGCGATATGGGCGTGAGGAAGACCCCTTTTTTGAAACTCGATTACGTGCAGGATGTACACGTATTTTCCAAAATAATGGCCATCCCGAATGTCTTGTAAAAGTTGTTGTAGTTTCAATTGAAATACCCGTGCACATAGTATAGGAGAGTGATTCTGACCCGCCGGCATTGATTGTTGTATTTCCGGCCATTTTGGGTTACATGTCATTGTCAAGAAGAAGGATGGCGCGCCCAATCGATTTAACAAAGCAATTGCATCTAAATATTTCCGTTTCATGTAACGTTCACCACCCGTAAATGTGTACGGTAAATATACGCGTCCAGGTACAATACCGCCTTCGCCTTGGATGGTTTCGTCTGAAATTATTTCCTCAAGCGGGGCTACTCTGAGTCCTCCGACATCATTTTTTGCAGTTTGCATACGGTGAAAGAATTTCAATCGTTCTTCTAAAATTCTACACTGCATATCGACGAGCCACTCTTCTGACAAACGACCCAGTTGCGAAAATCGCGGTTCAGAAAGTAATAGGCATCTGACGTACTTGACTTGCGCTAATTTTCCACCTTTTTTATCTTTGACACCGAATGTCCATCCCACTTCTCCATTGGGGTATAATAATGGATATTGAAAACTCTCGTACAATTTGTCCATTATATCTACGGTATGAGGTTTACTGCCACCGATTTTCCAAATCACTATGCAACGCGGTATATACCTTTCGGTTTCTGTACTAATTATAGCAGCTACTTCATTACCAACGGGTCGATCTCCTAAAATGTTACCATCACGAGGACGCGATGAGCGGCTGTCGAAAATTAGATGAGCCTGTTCCGATGTTTGCCGACTTAATTGTTTAAAACAATCTATATACGGATTCACTTCGTGTAAGTAATGCGTTATCGATCTAATAACGTCCGTATTGAGACTTTGTCCATTAGCGATTCTTTCGCGTTCACTGCTATCTTCAATATAGAGACCAATCGGATTGGTTGATCCGGTATAACTCAAATCGAAAATGCGATGATAAATACGGCCCTGAACTTTCACGAAAGAAATACCGTCTGGGTTTTGAAAACCATGCGTCGTTCCTAGAGCACTAAACGCGAACAAATTATTATAGGCTCGCGACCTTTGAAGGAAAGAAGGATTGGTATAGAAGTCCTCAGTGAGCGGAGCGTATTCTTGCGTTTTGTATATACCGCCTCCGCCACAGCACCATTTTTCTCGAGATTTCTCTTCTTCGAAGAGTGGTGCTTTGCAATGATCACATTTATATATGTCGGAACCGAACAAAGAAGTCTTCTTGAGGGAAAAGGTGTTAATGGCGTTGAGTTCATTGTCGCATCGCTGGCCTATAAGCTTAGTCGAGCCGCGTAAATTATTATCAACGTTCCTATTGTTTTCAGTGTAACGCTGAGAGGCGGCTCTGTTGACTTCCGGATTATTTTGCGAGTGGCGGTTTACTGCGTCTCTGTGTATTTCGGGGTTTTCTTGTGTGTATCGGGTTGTTGCGGCGATTTTGTGCTATCGATTTTCTTGATAATATCTTTTCGCGGCTTCCTTATTCACTTGCGGTCGTTTGGATGCATATTTTTGTACGGCTTTAAAATGAGTCTTAATACCGGTAGCGTTCCTTCCCCTTTTCTGTTTTTTGGGTCGTCCACGCGGTTTTTTTTCTTCAACTTCGGTATCCATCGTTGGAGTGTCAGTCAGAGGTGACAAAACAACGGTCGGTTTTAAATATGACAGCTTCAAATCTGATGCATATTGCGCGATATCATTGGCTGACAATTCTGCAATCGGTAATCTCTCTAATACTACTACCGGTTTAAAAGTGGTAAATTTTGGATCCAACGTGGGGTCGTCTTTGCTCGTGATCTCGTTCAATTTTGGATCCGAAGTGAGGTCTTTGCTCATGATCTCGTTCAATTTTGAAGCCGAAAGTCTCTCTAACCTAACTATCGGTTCACGATGTGGCATTTTTATTTCCGAAGATACTACCGCGATTTTATCGATTGTATATTGTTCTTTTTTATGAATGACCACCCCCCACTCTGATGGTAATTTTTTCAACAATATTTTAGCAAGAGCTTTGATAGAGGAGCATCGAAAGAATCGCGCTAGATATTCGTTGTGCCTATCGAAATGCCATTCATTGGATTTATCAACTGCGTGACTGTTGAAATAGTAATACTCATTATTATGACGCCAAAACGATGTAGTGTTACTGAGCCCCGTGAATAAATAAGAATCGGTCGTGTCAGAATGGTCAGCATTGAACACGTCCTCCCTAAGAATTGTTTCTAATTTGTTTAATTCCGAGTCCATGTTTGGAGAATTTGGATATAAACCATTATTTTTCCATTCGATGGATATTTTGGCCAAATGGTTCCCTATTTGTATTCCGTCAGAAAGCTGCGACAACTCCTCCGGAAAGCAAAACACATGTCCATGGCTCCTGCCCAATGGACGCAAACGGAGATAGAGGAGATCTCCAAATTTAAGGATCATATCAATATCCGCAGTACTAAAAACATCGCGTCCACTAATGCAAGAATGTATACAAGCACATGCCGACATCGATACACACTGTGCGTTATTACCTAAGAATCGGCGAGTGTCACCCTGATGCGTAGTGCCTAGAATTTATTTCAATAAATTTAATAACATAAGATTATAAAAGTTACGATTATATGAACGTTTTTAGGGTTCCGTGCTCAAAGAGTAAAACGGGACCCTATTACTAAGACTTCGCTATCCGTCCGTTTGTTTGTCTGTCTGTCTGTCCGTCTGTCACCAGGCTGTATCTTATGAACAGTTGAAATTTTCACAGATGATGTATATCTGTTGTTGCTATTACAACAAATACTAAAATCCAAAATAAAATAAATATTTAAGGGGACACCCATACAACAAACGTGATTTTTTTGCTGTTTTTATACATAATGGTACGGAACTCTTCGTACGCGTGTCCGACTCGCACTTGGCCGGTTTTTGTTTTGTTTACCCACTGCTAAATATGAACATGTTAAGTAGAAGTACTCGGCGATACATATTGCACACCGGTTTTTTGGAAAGACATTCGGCTTCGTAGAGCGTTGTCACACATTGCCTATGTAACGTTCGTTAGTCGTTGTACAGTTGCAATAATGTACGGTCGCATTTAGTTGAAAATATAGTGTTTGTGAAACCCCCCCAACTATAAATATTACGTATCGGAAGACGACAGTTTTAAAATAGCGGCAAAGCGGCCAAGTGCGAGTCGGACTCGCACATGAAGGGTTCCGTTAAATAAATTGCAGTTTACGATTTATGACGTATTAAAAAAAAACTACTTACCAGATCTCGTTCAAACCAATTTTCGGTGGAAGTTTGCATAGTAATGTACATCATATATTTTTTTGAGTTTTATCATTCTCTTATTTTAGAAGTTACAGGGGGGGGGGGACACATTTTACCACTTTGGAAGTGTCTCTCGCGCAAACTATTCAGTTTAGAAAAAAATGATCTTAGAAACCTTAATATCATTTTTGAAGACCTATCCAATGATACCCCACACGTATGGGTGTTTGATGAAAAAAAAAATTTTGAGTTTCAGTTTTGTGTATAATATAACTTAATGTTTTTTTTCGATTTTTGTGTAAAAATCTTAATGCGGTTCACAAAATACATCTACATACCAAGTTTCAACAGTATATAGCTCTTATGGTTTCGGAAAAAAATGGCTGTGACATACGGACGGACATACGGACGGACATGACGAATCTATAAGGGTTCCGTTTTTTGCCATTTGGCTACGGAACCCTAAAAATGAAGACAATGTAAGTCATTATTTTAAGAAGGTTATATTTTAATCCTTATACGAAAATATACTGTATGTTACCATTTTATCAGTGGTTATTATACTGTTGTGTATCAATGGTTACTTGTCGCCATACCTACACCAACCTGCCTTAGAGTAAAAAAGATAAGAAATAATAGTAGCAAATAATCCAGATTATGCCAATTGTACATTATACCAACTGAATTTTATATCTAACAAAGTTATATCCCATGTATGTATGTTATACGTTATAATTATGACTGTTAGATTAATAGAGTAATAGTTAATTATATCTGTTGATAATTATATTACATGAGAATATATCAAATGTTATTATATCAAAAGTGCATTATATATCCCTTAGTCGTTATATCCAGTGAAAATATATCAAAAGTTTTTATATCGATCGTTACGCACCCGACAGATACAGTTCTCTATAGATATCCAAAGTTGACATGTTATCGATTTAAAATAAACGAGTAAAATCTATAAAGTGCAGTATTTTTATTTATTATAAAACGTAACTTAATAAATATGATGATTGATGGACGGTCGCTAGTGTTTGGAAATAAATGTTTGGAAATAAAAAGGGGGGGGGCTTTTGGACTTAAAAAAAATCTCAGTTTTTTTAAGGGTGGCCGGTTTTTGGACTTAGAAAATTTCTCAGTTTTTTTTAAATTTTCATTTTTGTTTAATTTTCTTTTCCTATCATAAATAATCTTTCAACTTTTTCTCTCAGATCGGTATTTACCGAGATAATTGTGTTCGAAAGTATATGTATGCTGCCGAATCACGAGGTTGTGACGGTTGTACTTGTCGTATAAAGTCGGTTCTGTCTCGCTTCGCTCGCTCGGCTCGCGCGCTGTAGGGTCGCAGTTCTTCCTAACACTCCTCCTCGCTTCGCTCGTCGTCGTACCTACACCGACCTGCCTTAGAGTATAACCGTTCACAACCTCGTGATTCGGCAGCATAATTATGAACTTATTATATTGTATCTCTCCTATTTACGAATGTGATAAAAATTACAGAATATTGAAAAATGACTATGATATCTACTCACGCGTATATGATTTGAAAAAACAAAATACACACTTAACAAACAACCGAACACATGGTGGACTGATGACCTGGTAAAGGTCGCGGGAGTCCGCTGGATGCGGGTGGCGCAGGACCGGTCATTTTGGCACTCTTTGGGGGAGGCCTATGTCCAGTAGTGGACGTCTTCGGCTGATATGATGATGAAACAACCGAACCAAAATTTCTTATGTAGGGTAAATCGCTAGTAATAACCACTCCACCATTCAATAACTGGCCACCTCATACAATAAGGAACTCTATTCACCAGTAATAGAATTAATTTTAATAATAATAATAATAATAACAATGTTATGGCAGGTGTCCGGACCTTTTTGCAATAGCCCAGTTTCATAATCCACCCAAATCTCATCACCATAGAACCCGTTCTCTATCCATATAACCCACAATAGTCCCAACGCCTGTCGGAACCGGTTCACGGGTATCTACCGATGTACCAGTGAATGGGTTCTAGCAGGTGTATTACATTACATTAAACTTCGTCTCCAAAGGGCCTCTACGTGTTGGATCTATATCCCCACGCACGCCTTCCAAAAGACCGGGCTTTGTCCCGTGAATTTAAACAGGAGATACATAATAATAATAAAGTTCTTTATTGACAGGCAATAGACCCATAAATCAAAAATTGCATAAAAAGTAAACAGTAAAAGTAAAAAGTCAAATTGTATAAGCGTAAAGATAAAATTAAATAAAACCTTAAATTTTTATAATAACCTAATTATGTTTAGGCAGTCACAACCGAAAAGACCTACTTCCTGTTCCTTTCGTGATGCACGGAAATCCAACGTTTGTAGATCGGGTTACTCAGATACCCGGACAGCTCACGGAGGATACTGTTGTCCGACGTTCGGATGTGGCTCCAGAAGGAAGCTATGCGGGAGCGTATGATGGCAAAGAAGTCCGGCACTTTAGCCTCGGCAAACATGCTCGATGCGCTGCAGTATCTTGGCAGTTTCATTAGAATACGGTATGCATCATTATACTGCACTCTAATTTTGCTCATCGCGCGTTTCGTGAATCTGCTCCAGAGTTGACATGTATAGAAACATAGACAATATGCCCTAAACAATGTCACCTTCACTTCATCACTACAACGCGCGAACCTGCGAGCGAGCATGTTGCACCGCACGGCCAACGCCCTGCGCTCCCGTTCAATGTCGTCGTCATCAACAAGACCCTCCGTAAGTATGTGTCCGAGGTATCTGAATCTTTCCACCCTTTCCACCTGCGCTCCGTCCAAATATACTGGCGGGACTCTGGCCGGACCCCTTCCAGCCTTAAATACCAACAATTTGGTTTTGCCAACGTTATACTGCAACCCATGGTTACGAGCATATTGCTCGCAAATGGACAGCAGCTTTCTGAGGCCTCTGATAGATGGGCTGAGAAGAACCATGTCATCTGCGTAACTAAAATTATTAGTGCATGTAGTACCAATGTGGCAGCCCACTCTGGATCTTCTCAACTCAACAATCAGGTCGTTAATGTAGAGACTGAAGAGGTCCGGCGAGGTCAGCCCTCCTTGGCGAACTCCACACTCTAATCTAAATTCATTAGAGGTTGTGTCACCCCATCTCACACAGTTGGACTGGTTTTCATACCAGTACCTCAACAGATTCACGATTTTTGAGGGTACATTACTTGCAACGAGTTTCTCCCATAGCAACTTCAAGTTAACTAGGTCAAAAGCTCGACTGAGGTCCAGGAAACATGCGTACACCGATGAGTCCCGAGCCACGTAGTAGTTTACTGTACTTTGAAGGCTAAAAATCGCTGAATCTGTTGAGAGACCAGGACGAAATCCAAACTGCGCATCGTCTATACTGATACTGCGCTGCAGATCCGGGTGAATTAACCTCTCCAGTATTTTCCCGAGAATTGTACCTAAGGAAATTGGTCTGTAATTCTTAATACTAGAAAGATCCCCGGTTTTATTTTTAGGAACTGGAACTACCACAGTCTTTATTAATTTCTTTGGTAAGTAACTAAGATGCGTCAGCGTCAGCATGGGGAAGGAGGCCTCAATCTTTCAGGCTGAACTCTTCGCATTAAATAAATGCGTGGAGATAAATCTTGAAAGAAACCTAAGGAACCAACATATCTACATCAACTCGGACAGCCAAGCTGCTCTGCTGGCACTAGAATCACTAGAGTCCTACTCTAAACTAGTCCAGAATTGTAAAAATAATCTAAACACCCTGGCGAACTCCAACAAAGTCATACTTAGATGGGTACCAGGGCACTCCGACATTGTAGGAAACGAAAGAGCAGATGAACTTGCAAGGCAGGGCGCAGACACGGCCCTAGTCGGCCCGGAACCGTTCTGTGGCATCACAAAACGGAAAGCATATTCTCTGCTAAACAACGCGGAAAAATCAGAGGCAATCAAGCTGTGGAAGTTCACCAAAGGACAAAAACAAGCTAAAGCCCTGATCGAAGGGTTCAATAGTAAGCTGTCTAAAGAGTTATTACAATTCAAAAGGCACAAAACCTGCGCAGTGACAAGAATCCTGACAGGACATTGCAAATTGAACAAACACCTGTTTCAAATGGGTATGAAGCAGGACACAACTTGCAGGTTCTGCCAGGAGACAGAGGAGACTGCAATGCACATTATCTGCTCCTGCGGACCACTCATGCATAAAAGAAGTACCTACCTAGGGCGGCACATAATGCACCCACAAGAAGTACAACATATCACCGCCCAAAGAATCTGGAATTTCCTGGAGGCAACGGGACTTAACGGTGAACTCTAAAACAAGGGCTGCCACAATAGATCACTTGCTGGTCGAAGCGGCATATTAAGGCCCACAAACAAAATAATAATAATAATAATAATAACCTCTCGACACCCCTGAGCCGCTCACCCGGTGTTGCTCCTGGCCGTCTGTACGACGACGCTTTCAGGGGCCCATCTAATGAGCGGCTAGTCACCGCCTGCCTCGATAACTTTGTGTACAACAATGTTATGGCAGGTGTCCGGACCTTTTTGCAATAGCCCAGTTTCATAATCCACCCAAATTTCATCACCATAGAACCCGTTCTCTATCCATATAACCCACAATAGCCCCAACGCCTGTTGGAACCGGTTCACGGGTATCTACCGATGTACCCGTGAATGGGTTCTAGCAGGTGTATTACATCACATTAAACTTCGTCTCCAAAGGGCCTCTACGTGTTGGATCTATATCCCCACGCACGCCTTCCAAAGGACCGGGCTTTGTCCCGTGAATTTAAACAGGAGATACATAATAATAATAATAAAAGTAACTAAGATTAATGCACCTATTATACAACTCGGCCAATAAGGTAAATAAATGGTCACCGGCGTAAAATATATGCTCCACACTCAGCCCGTCAAAGCCCGGAGACTTACCCCGTTTCATGGACCTAACAATGTTAGCCACTTTTTCAGGCGTGAAGTAGGAGTGGTCTGCTTTGTCTGAGGGCGAGCCGTAAGTCACGAAAGGATCGCCACGCGCGGCACATGCCGGGAGCGGTTCAACACTGAAGTGATGCGAGAACAATTCGGCAATTTCTTTTGTATTATGAACGCCTTCGATGCTGACAGGAACACTTGTCTTGGGATTAAGTTTTTTGGTATCCTTCCAAAACTTACCAAAGTTCCTGTCAGCTCGATGGCTAGCTAGTATATTCATACGTATTGTGTCTTCGTTGTTCTGGCACCACCTCAGTTTGTTTTTAAAAGCTTTACGGCTGTGAACCATTTTCTCGAATGACTCCCCGGCACACGGTCTGCCGCACGCATCCCACCAGCTGAAGCATTGCTTAGCCCACTCATGGCTTTCCCTCACATGGTAGTTCCAGCCCAACACTGTCTTCGCTGGTTTCCGTGTAACGCGACAGGCATTTGCACTCGAAACGGCTGCTATTTGCAGCGACGATACGATCTTGTCATAAAAAATATCGATAAAATAAAGATGTTCCTTACAAGAGAACTGCAAACAGTTTTTACAATAAATGTTGTGACTTCCCGTTTTAATATTTCTTAATCTAGTATCGCAGTGCATAGCATAAGCGTTGATTTGATTTAGGTCTCTTGTACCCCATCGGATTCCGTTATGTGAGCTGAGTTTACTGTCGATCACTTCCTTGTTAGTAACCATACTCAATTCACACGTCACGGACACCGGAAAATGGTCGGACCAGTATACACCATAGTTCACGCGAACAGATGTTATTGTGTCCCGCGCCGCTCGTGTGGTCACGCAGTGATCTAGCCATCGCCTGGAGTGATGAGCATCACTCACAAATGTGTATGTGTCCTCGGGTAATATCTCCACATCCGCGCACTGCAGTGAATGCTCCGCACAGAAGGCCTGAAGCTCCAACCCAAACCTTGTGCCAGGGTGAGCGTTGTAGTCGCCCAGTACATAAACCGCTTCAGCGTCACTGTCGGCCGTGGCGGCTGCCACACTAGCGAGACAGTCAGTGAATTCGGTCAGGTTTTCCTCCTTATCGACAGGTAAATATACACTGAAGACCATGATGTGACTACCGTCCAGGCTAATTTGTATTGCAGCAACCCGATCTCCCGCGCACTCCACTATCGATACTTTTTGAAACTTAGATTTTCTCCATAGTAATGCTAAACCTCCGTACGGACGACCTCTGAGTACACCTAACGACGTGTCCACCGATGATTTGGCGTGACACTCAAAGTCATCGCTTATCTCGTTTACGAAGCCCAGGTCATGGGGAAGAAGCCAGGTCTCCTGAAGTGCCACGATGTCAGCATTCAAGCATAACTTTCTTATTTGGTCTGCAGATCTTTTTATAGATTTACAGTTAAACGTGACCATCACAATGGGGTGTTTTGGCGTGCTATCCATTGCGAGTTTGTTTATTGTCGTCATTGCGTACGGTGTTGTATCTTTCCCGGAACCGGCGGTATACTAGCCCTGTGGGCCAAAATCCCGCGTCCATCATTGTGCTAGCTTGGCTGCTACTTACGGTAACCTTAAACGAATTAAATGTAGTCTCCCGGTAGGCTTTTAAGAGTTCGACTTTGACAAAATCTTGACCACTTTCGCGTATATGCTCCTGCATGTCTTCCACCGTTACTGTTTTCTTTGCCCGAGAAACATAAATATAGCAAAGTGATTCGGCTACTTGTATACGGCTATTTGCTACTAACGACCCTCGCATGTTCGAGATTTTAGGCTTACGTTTTTTATGGCTTACGATCTTATAATCATTATTGTTGTCATGCAAAATCACCTGTGATGTTACTGGGTTGGCTTGTGAATCAACACTCTGGTAAGCGGCCGATGCTGTTACACGGTTTTCACCCGAATTATCAGTGCGCGCAGGAGCGGATTTCGCTTGAGTCGAACGCTGCTGTTTAGACCGGTTCACTGCCATATCGCGATAAGACGGTGTATGCGCCGCCGGACTTGTATCGGCTGTAGGCGGCGCGGTACGGATCACAGGCGGAAGCGATTCTCTGTTCCTTGTTTGCTTTGGAGTTTTAGTCAAATTCTCTTCTATGGAATCTCTCCGATTTTGTGTCTCCAAGGAGGAGCGTAAATCTGTCATTTCAATGCTCATTTTCTGTTGAAAATTTGTCAATTCGGCTTTAATAGCGGTCAGGTCTTTCAGTAGGCGTGTTACGTCCACATAGTCAAAGGTCACGGGGGGTAATCTATTCAGGTCTTTAGCGACAAAAGTCGGCTGCTCATCGGGATCGATCTCTTCTAATACCATTAGAACGTCACTAATATTTTTCTTTTTCTTCTCGTCCCCCTTTCTGCTTATGTTCTTTAGGCCACTTCCGCAGGCTGTGTACAGAACATTCTTGCCCTCCACAATTTCAGCGTCCGTAAAATTTGAGGAACATATTTGTATGATGCTAAGTTTATCCAACACATCGTATTTGTTTTGAACAAAAGTCAAGAACTCGTTAATTATCACATTCGCCATCACTTATGACTTGGACCACACGGCATAGTTAACATTTTATATGCACAATAGACGTCCGACCGGCACCAAGATGGTGCAGACACTCTTTTAGTACGAGGTTTTAATTATTGCCCACCCTTCAAAAATTGTCCACGCTATACTAAATTGAATTCTATGGTAGGTGAATAGAGTTCATTTTTAGTATGAGGTGGCTAGTTTTTGGCAATTTACCTTACCTAATATAATAAAATCAAACAATTGCGTTTAATAGATAAATGTATTGAAATTGTAAAACCGGCCAAGTGCGAGTCGGTCTCGCGCACGAAGGGTTCCGTATCGTTATCTTTAAAAAGGCAAAAATTCACGTTTGTTGTATGGGAGTCTCCTTAAATATTATTTTTATTCTGTTTTTTAGTATTTGTTGTTATAGCGACAACATGCTAAATCATCTGTGAAAATTTCAACTGTCTAACTACCACGGTTCATGAGATATATAGCCTGGTGACAGACGGACAGACAGACAGACAGACGTACAGCGGAGTCTTAATAATAAGGTCTTGTTTAACCCTTTGCGTATGGAACATACATAAGTAAATAGGTTTATAAAAGGCGACAACACACAACAAATGTGCTTTTTTTAAACGTATACATTAAAGGTAATGAAAATTGATCCTTATGTAAATGTATTACGGTTGATATAAATTTAAATAAGCCAGTAATTGTTTAAAAAAATAGTTGTAATACCTAATTGTGCTGCCACATCAAAAGAAAAACGAAATGAATAATTCCTAATGATGTCACATACACACATGTTTAATTGAAATATAATACATTCATTTTTGTTACAATTTTTAGTTGCCAACTGTATGTTATGCATAATCAGGTACATTACTTTCTCTGTAGTAAGTATAAGAATTGTAGATAAACATCCTGCTGGTTCTATCATTTGATTAAGTACCTATATGATTAGCTTTATAATACCATTTTTTTTTAAATTATCATTTGATCTACAAGAGAATACAAGCGTGAATAAAAAAAGCAATTTGATTATAGTTTGAAAGGTTGGTCAAAATTGATTTGCACAATAAAATAAACTAACTAACATGTCTATGTGTACACTACAGAGTAATCTTTCTATTGGAAAAGCTATGAATAACACAAATTTAATGTTTGAGTAGGGGTCATGACCTATATATATAAATCACTTTGACACTCTTTGAGGGAGGCCTATGTTCAGCAATAGGTTTCTTCAGCTGATATGATGATGGGTCATACATAACTCATGTTTTTTTTTTATTATAGAAGAATACTTATCATTAGGGGGTACTTATTTATGACCAGTGTGTGTTGCCAGTGATGACATATGGCACTGAAACGTGGTCGCTTACAATGGGCATCATAAGAAGGCTTAAAGGCACCCAAAGGGCAATGGAGAGGGCTATGTTGGGAGTTTCACTGCGTGATCGCATCAGAAATGCCCTCCGAATCGCTAAACTGAAGTGGCAGTGGGCAGGGCACATTGCACGTAGAACTGACGGCCGTTGGGGCGGAAAGTTTCTCGAGTGGCGATCACGTACCGGAAGGCGCGGCGTTGGTAGGCCTCCCACAAGGTGGACTGATGACCTAGTAAAGGTCGCGGGAGTCTGCGCTGGATGTGGGTGGCGCAGGACTGCGGTCGCATCTTTGGAACTCTTTGGGGGAGGCCTATGTCCAGCAGTGGACGTCTTTCGGCTGTTATGATGATGATGATGATGATGATGATGATGATGATGATGATAGAAGAATAATATAAAGTTATAACTTACCCGATGATATACAGCAATATTCATCCGAATGATGCAGTTGGTCTGGAAACAATAAAACATATTTAATTTAATTCGTTTTATTAGATAGGAAAGGAAATGATATAGGTACCTATATCTTCCTGAGTCCTGGTTAAAAAATGAGTACACTTGCATAAAAGCCAAGTCTTATAAAGGGATCAACGTTGAGTTCTAAACTTCCTGTTGCTTACTTTAAGGTCTAAAATGAGTTTCTCGGATTTTCGTTAGAACAAAGTTGAATATATACTCTACTAGCTGTCCGCCCGCGACTTCGTCCGCGTAAAATACATATTATATAATACGGAGTAATAATACAAATTATAAATATTATAATACAGGTTCCTCATAAATACTTTCATTCCCTATTTCATTTCCTTAAATGTAATTTTTGATAAAAGAATTCACCTATCTTTTGTTCTTCCCCGGGTCTAAAACTTAATCGTTTTAGCCATTTAGGCGAGAGAATGGGACAACGTAGACTGACATAGTTTCATTTACAAAGCAGTGTTACGCAAATAATAACGTACCTTGTGCTCGTATAATAGGGTACCTTACCCTATTATTTGCGTAACACTTCTTTGTAAACAATATTAGCGGTGGTTTTCTTCGGCGATAAAATGACCAGACTACTGGTAGAGCTCACCCTGGAACATGCGACGTAAAATTGGCCGTGAGAGAAGCAGTTCTCTCTCAAGTCAATGCCTGCCATTTTTACTGACTGCCCTTGAGATTTATTGATTGTCATGGCAAAGCACAACTTGAGAGGGAACTGTATCCTTTTAAACTCGAACGGGTAGTCTGATGGAATAATGGGTATCCTCGGAATAAAAACGATTTCACCCTGTGCACAACCTGCAATTACTACTGCTTCTATAATGTTTTTATGGAGAGCTTTTACTTGTAATCTGGTACCATTACATAATTTAGGCGGCCTAAGATTTCGAATTAACATGACTGGTGCCCCAACTTTAAGAGTGGAAGGCCCGTAGGATTTAAACTATTTAAAAACTCTATAGGATAGTGGACAGCATCAACAGTTTGAATAACCGAATCGAAAGATTTATACTGAAAGGTTTGTGCTTCAAAACTGTTCAGCAGTAATTCATTAATTACTGCTGCGTGGTCATTTTTAGGGGTTAGAATAGCGCGCTCGCATAACCATTCTCTTGATTTATTTTCTATGTTTTGTATGTCTGGATATATTTTAAAAGTCAGTTCGGGTAAGGTAGTTACTATTGTACATAAATTTGATTGAATGCTTATTTTGCCGTCCATGGACGGGTATTCACCATCGCCTATTTTAAGTAATAGATCTGCAAAAACCCCAGCTGTTTCATCGCCTCTCAAATGAATTCTCATATTTTTGTTTAATGGAAGTTTTTGAATGAATGGCCACAAAAAGATGATTTAACGCAAGCTTTCACTTCATCTGCCCTTGTGCCCCGAGGTACAACAGGCAATGTTTGCCGGAAATCTCCAGATAACAAAACAGTGACCCCTCCCATCAGACTATCATCTCCTCTAATATCTTTTAATGTTCGATTAAGAGCCTCTAACCCACCCTTATGTGCCATTGTACATTCATCCCAAATTATAAGTTTACACTCTTTTAAAACTTTCGCTAAATTACTTTGTTTGGTGATGTTACATGTTGGTGACTCTTGTTGCGTCAAATTTAGAGGCAGTTTCAAAGCGGAGTGTGCCGTTTTGCCTCCTTCCAGTAAAGTAGCTGCAATACCTGAAGAGGCAACCGCTAAAGCTATTCCACGATTCTTACGTAATCGGGCTAACAAAAGATTTAAAACGAATGTTTTACCGGTGCCTCCGGGGGCATCGAGGAAAAATATTTGACCGGTGCCTTTTTCAATATTGTTTAATATTTTGGAATAAACTTCAGATTGTTCATCGTTTAATAAAATTTCATTTTCTGTTAAGAAGTCTGCCAAAATATTTGTATCATAACTGATCTCGCGAAGATAATCCCTATTTACTAAGGTTGTGTCGTTATCTGATGGCTGAGGAAGACCGTATTCTGTTAAACATTTACCTCCTAATGAGAGCACCGTATTTTGTAGGGAAATTAAGCATTTGTTATATACGTTATTCAAAATTACACTAACATTACCATCCTCTATATCTACTACCATTTGTCGCCGAATGTCCTCCGAAAGATTATCTTTATATTTTTCCCAAAGACTTAGAGCATCGGACAGATGGCAAAATATGAGCATCACTGCAAACAAATCCCGCAATCGAATTGGAGAATCACAAAGAGCTGCTTCTTCCAAAGTTGAATCCCAGTGGCTTTCGTCCTCTAATAAGCCTAAAGCTTTGCATGCAGCCTGAAAAGTCGGTTGAGTGTAGCCATCGACAAATTTTAAATCATTAAAAGACGTTGGGCCACGGACTTCGTGCAGTAGAAGTCGAAGGTAATAACACTCAGTGTTATTAGGATGCACAGTGTACACTCTGCCTAGAGCATGATCTTTTTTTATTCCAGGCCAACCGGCTACGTCTTGGCCACGTTTTCACCTCTCAAACCGTTGGTTTTTCCAAACGAAGTAAGAAGGCACTTCTGCATACAGAAGTGTCTTTGCAAAGCTATTTTCTTGGCACAAATGGAAAAATGCCAAAAGTGTAGTTTTAGGAGGATTTGACATCAGGTCTCTTAGATGATTTGAATCATTTTGGTTAAAATAAATTCGTTGTCCATTTTCTAAGTGAACAGCGAGATGAAACACTGCCGGAAATTTCTCGTGGAGCGGAAAAGCTAAAATTCTCCACACAGCCTCGGCACTACTTATGTATCGGCCGCTTTCATAAAGATGAATTTCATCTTTGTCATTTCCTAGGCCAAAAGTAGCTTGATCACCACCTTTAGTAACATATTTGCACACATATTTAATAGACTTTATGGAATTACATCACTCCACGTTTATATGACCCTTGAATAAACGCGAAAGGACGGGATTATATGGCACAACCCAACGATTATCAAGGGTCATTTTCTTAATCTCAACTGTGTAACCTCCATTTTCTGGTGCTCTTCTTCGATATTTGGGGTAACCGTCATCGCCAGTTTGTGTGTCTTTAAGTAGATAGAGGTCGAGGATACTTTTTTGTGCAGTTACCTGCTTTCATACATGGTGATTTGTTATTGATGTTACCACAAGGGCCATGGATCATGTTAGCCTTTATTATTTCATAAAGGTGGGGATCTTTCTCAGGGTCGGGTATTCCTGCGCTGATGACATTATCTATTTGATCTGGTGTAATGCATTGTTGCATGCCGGACGTATCATCTTGTAATTTTTCGTGCATGCATGACGTTGGTGTCGTGACGCCCTATGGCATCTTTAAGGTGTATGTAACTATCCGTTCTAAGTTGCGCCTGGTTGTTTCTTATAAAGTTTAAACGCTCTGTTTCAATCTTTGCATACATATCGACTAAAAATTGACTTAATAAAGCTCGACAATATAACAAATGGTTTTCTTCTGTTTGTCTAACCATAATGCGGTAAGCATAAAAGTTCATCGCAGATACGGTTTTATTTAGGGGTAATTTTGTTTCAGGATCAATCTGCGAAATATTAATAGAGTAACCATCCTCCCCCGGCAAAAGAGAAGCGGATACTGTAAAGTATCATAAGAACGATGAGTCTCGCTGACACGATGTAATTTGTTGTCTTTACTTTCAATGACTATATCGCGTTTTTCAAACTGCTGCCCCACTATAACTAATGCGACTTCGCCAGTGGTCGGGGCATTATAGCGACCTCTATGTGCATCGGCTGGTATTTTATCAGCATGTATTACGATAGAAAAGTTCTCACAATCGGCAGGTACACTCTCAAGCGTAGTCTTTAAATCTCTTACATACGGATGGTTACCATGCATGCAACATCGTTTGCAGCTGCTTTACCAAGCCTTGCTTTACATCAGGGTTATGATTGCATCGGATGTTGGCCTCTCTCTCATCTTCCCCGACAAAGTATATTTGTAGAAATTTTGGATTCTGTTGAGGATGAGGTTGTAGGTTACCAATGAGATGGTACACTTGGCCTTGTACTTTAAAAGTGGGCATAAAACCATCTTCCTTAATCTGCTTCGCCCCGAAGGACGTCAATTGAAAGCAGTTGTTGTATTTTCTAATGCGGTCCATGAAGTGAGTATGGTCAGGGTGTAAATCCATAATCAGGCTGTACAATGGCTCTGGAAGTGGTTCGAAATTTGGAAGATGGACCTTACCACCACAACAACACATACCGGATGCTTCATTTTTCCATTTAAGGGCATCGCAATGTTTACATAATACACTCATTTTACCTAAAGCCACCATGGCATCGGCTTCGTAATGTATGTCAGCATTTTAATTCATCCCAGAAGTTTTTTTTACACACCATTTTTGCATTATTCGCTTTACACGTATGCCTGGATTTTGAGCCTCATGTCGTGCAACAGCAGATCTATGCACTTCAGGGTTATTTTTTGATAGATGGACAATGAAGAACAACGGGCTTCTGGGTGACTTTTAGCATATTACTTAGCAGCGTTATTTATTTGTTTTTTTCTTATATCACCTCTTAATCTAATTCGTCGTTTCCTGGCTTGGTGTGAGTTTTGTGACGTTAAACACACAGCAGATGTTTGCGAATCATTTTTACTATCATTAGGTTGTGACGAATCCGGAATTGTATAGGTATCAGAATTTCCAATGTCTGTGAAGGTTTGTGAATAAATATTATCGGTAATTCCATTCATTGGTTCTTCTGTAGTGTAATTCAGCGATAAGTATGCTTGCGATAAGATATTAGGATCAGTGTAAGACGGTGACAAATTATTATTTATTGGTTCTTCTGTAGTGTTATTCGGCGAAATGTGTACTTGCGATAACACATTAGGATCAGTGTCAGTCAATTATTATTTTTTCCCAAACATGGTACAAACACATCAAAATGTCCGCTAGACAAATTGTCTGTGAAACGTAGCCTACCGACTGGGTTACCTTCTTGGCAAGAGCTTACATACAGTTCACCATTCCCATATACTTCGAAAATGTAACTAAACACCTTACTGGCGGCTGGCGGCAACTATTTCGCAATAAGTGCCAAAAGTATGTCGCTGGCTCATTTCAGCGTAATAGGATTCAGCACTCATATAATTATCACCATTAGGGGCATGGGTCATCCAATTAAACTCGTTCCAATTTTGTACGACATAGTTCACAATCTCTTCCCGAATCTCCCTAGCCATCGTTTGAGTACCATATATGATGTACGCTATTGAGCGAAATAGGCAAGCTCCGTCTCTTACAATTGGAACCACCACGTGTGGCACCTTGTTGCCGTGTATATTCAATACTTCGCTAATCATGTTGTTACGCTACGCTATTGCAATTCGTCTAAGACAGTGGTTCAATTGAATTATAGTGATAAGTTAAGTTTTACTTTTATTTAACGATTTAACACAATAATTGTATTTAATATTTTCTTGTTTTTAGACCAGGCAACGCAACAACCAATCAATTTGAAATCAACTTAGTTATCAGAACCACCTAACTAACGACACTAACGAATCCAACGACCAAAATTTACCGAGACGCAAGCGAAAGTAGTTAAAGCAATTTTAATTCGTATTTTAATAAGTAATCTTCTTACAAAATTTGAAGACGCTAGCTCATAAAAAAAGTTACCCCCATACAAAGTTGGCACTCCTTTTAACCCCCTTAGGTGCAGAATTTCCCAAAACGCTGTAAGCACTTTATTTGTACTCTAGTAAGTAATATTTCTACAAACTGTTAAGCTTCTATCTCAGAAAACAGTTTCCCTCATACACATTTTGCAATTCTTTTTAACCCCCTTAGGGATGGAATTTACCAAAACGCTGACAGTACTTTAAATATTTGTATTCTAATATATAAGCTTTCTACAATATTTCTACAAACTGTTAAGCTTCTATCTCAGAAAACAGTTTCCCTCATACACATTTTGCAATTCTTTTTAACCCCCTTAGGGATGGAATTTACCAAAACGCTGGCAGTACTTTATTTGTATTCTAATATATAAGCTTTGCACAAAGTTTTAAGTCTCTTGCTAAAAAAACGTTGCCTCCATACAAATGTTGCACTCCCTTTTAACCCCCTTAGGGGTGGAATTTTCTAAAACGCTGAAAGTTCTTTTTTGTATTTCAATAAGTATTCTTTCTACCAATGTTTAACCTTGTATCTCAAAAAAGATTTTCCCTCATACAAACTTTGCAACGATTTTTAACCCCCTTAGGGGTGGAATTTTCCAAAACGCCGAAAGAACTTTATTTTTATAAGCTTTCTACAATGTTTGAATTCTCTAGCTAAAAAAAATGTTTCCACCATACAAATGTTGCACCCCCTTTTAACCCCCTTAGGGGTGGAATTTTCTAAAACGCTGAAAGATGTTTTTTTGTATTTCAATAAGTAATCTTTCTACAAACTTTTAAGCTTCTATCTCAAAAAAGAGTTTTCCCCATACAAATTTTGCAACCCTTTTTTGCCCCCTTAGGGGTAGAATTTTCCAAAACGCTGAAAGTACTTTATTTGTATTCTACAAAGTTTCCTCCATACAAACTTTGCACCCCTATTTAACCCCTTTAGGGGTGGAATTTCCAAAAATCCCTTCTTATCCGTCGCCTTCGTTATAAAAGGTAGTATATGTGTAAATTTCAAGTTTCTAGTTCCAGTAGTTTCGGCTGTGCGTTGATGATCTGTCAGGAAGTATTCTTTTATATATATAGATGAGGAATACTTTAAGCATAATTTTATTTAGTGAAATGTAGGTTATATTTTATCACGCGATATCATCTGAGCGAAAACGCAACGGCAGTTAGCAGTTAAATTATCTCATGTTGTTGTGTTGGTGTGCACAATTTTAATAGATCTTGAAATCGTGTAAGAATATAACTTATATATATAATTGCTTTGCTCTATTATAGGACTTGTTAAAAGTGAATTTTGTCTGAATGGTGACGTTAATTACTTAAAACTTTCTTTATAGCAAGTTTGGACTGTTATTTTGACAGCGATTTCATTGGCATATTCGGTATATTAGATTACGACATACTAATAAAAAGACAAAACTGTAAAACATTACCATAATCACAGCATTAGATTACGATGCACTCTCATAAACTATTGACTCCACGCAAATTGTCCGCACACAGAAGAACAACGAAACAAATCATTTTTTTAATAATTTAAGCACTTGAAATCTAGTTTTTATACAAAGTTACTGCGCAATTAGCACTACATTACCGTGCGGTAACCTTAAAAACTTATTTAGATCGTATCTAGTTTGTATATGTATTACAGATACGGCGCCATCGCGCTGTCATTGGAGCACGGCTGTCGCCGATTCGATAGGTGATCTAGCGCGAAAATTCAATTGTCATGTGTTTCAATAATGATTGTATAGGTATTAATTTGTACAAATAATAATTTACCTGAGTTATCAGACGTAGGCCCAGTTGAGGAGGAGAGGCGTTTGGAGCGGTGCGCGGCGGGAGATTCAAATTCACGTTTCATCTGAAATACAAACCTTAGCCATGTATAATTCTATCTATAAGTTAGTAATCATGATATAAAATTACATAATAACCATTAACCAACCTTGAAGTAGTCGTCGTGTCGTATTATGGTTGTCTTATTATTCTGAAACAAATAAACGCACGCTTTTAAAAATCAAAATGGCGACCCATACAAAAATTTTCCTCTTTATTGTTTAAATTTTTTCATAGAATCTTTAATTGTTTTTCTATTTTTGATTATTAAAACGTATTAACAACCTGTTGTAAACGTATAAAACGTTTAGCTACATTAACTTAATACGATTTATGATTAAAACCAAATTTTTAGATAAGCATGCACTTACCGTTTCAAACGCTGGGCGGGAAAGACGTTGCTTTTTTTTTCCTCTAATCGCAGTGAAGGCGCCGCATAAAGCCGGCCACACATGAATATATTAATATGGGAATTAAGATTGATTTTAACCAATGTGGATTTTATAGCTAAAAAATATTAATGACTTCTTCAAGTGTACCTATGTAAGTGCATATTTTGTACAACCGTAAGTGTCCATTGAAATATATTCGGTTATAAAAATAACGACCAAACATGGCAACTTTGATCATACCTTCTTTATACTTGCTTTAATGAACGAAATTATGATGAAAGACGGACCGTCCAAACGTCTTGAACGTTGTAATTAAGAACTGGCATGTTTTATAATGTGGTGAATTACTATTATTGTCTTTTATATTTATAATAAAATTGACTTGCCTTTTTGTATCCGTCATGCTGTTGCTTTACACTATATAATTCAGAAGACATTAAAAAAAAAAAAATATTCAGGTAACATGATCCATTTTGTTAGTAAAGATTACAGTTACATTGTATTAAAAATTCGAAATTTAAATTCGATTTGACAATTTTAATCGAACTGAATAGTATCGGGCATTCAAAACAGCTGGCTGTTATTTTTAAGAAGGCATTGTTTCTGACTCGCAGTCTGCTTAAGACTGATGCTGATTTCTTATGTAGAATGACGAGAAAACTATCCGTGCGGGCATCCGTAAGCATTGTTGACGCGTTGCAGAAGCGTGGCAACCCCAATAGCGCTCTACAACTATTTGCGCTGTAGCATGGTGCGGGTGACAGCTGTCATCTCAGTACAATTTATAACCTTAAAACGTAAAATTGTACTGAGATGACAGCTGTCACCCGCACCATGCTACAGCGCAAATAGTGTAGACTCATTGTTTTATTGGTATTTATTCGAAAGTATATTTTTTTTCGAATCATATAATGTCAAAAACGATATTCCGTTAAAGAAATTTTAAAAAATAACGAATCTTGGATTAATGCTTGTATCGGACATAAGAATTTTTGAAGTTTTTTCTGTAATTCCCATTCAAACACTATTCATTTATAAAGATTGAGCAGTCATTTCGAAAAGACCAGGACAAAATGTCATTTTCTAACACATTTGAACATAGCATTATCATTAGGATTATATAAGTCAAATATCCATAGGTTATGGTGTCAGCATATCATCAAGTGGTTGATGTGTTTGTTTGCCACCATAAAATGTGTGTGATTGTTTCCGATAGGTGAGTGGCGGCATGCCTTATTTATATTTTGCAGTGTTGCCAATATTGGAGACTTTTTTATTTTCTTTATGCAATAACCATCCATTATTTAATTCATTATTAAACAATTGTTTTTTTTTTATATAATGCAATTATATTAACACTGTTTATATATTTAAGAAAAGAAATTCAACTTTTTGTAATTATGAAATTCATGGTGTTTTGTAACAATTGAGTTTATAAAAACTTATTACACTGGCAATAAAATGACTGATTAATAATGTCAAAAAGCAAAAGTTTTAAAAAATTACCGGGCAACTTGTGAAGTGAAGCGAAGGTTAGGTTAAGTAAGTTTGTTGCAGCAGAAAGGAAAGACGTCCATTGTTGGACATAGGCCTCCCTCAAAAAGTTTCAAAGTGACCGGTCCTGCGCCACCCGCATCCAACGAACTCCCGCGACCTACGAGTCCACCTCAATCAAGCAGATTGAGAAAGAATGTAAGTATGTTCTTGATTTTATTACTTGGATATCAAATTCACGTCAGTATAATGCACCATTGAATTTCCATTTCCAACATCCGCAAGTCCTGAAAACTCAAAGAATTGCAGGATTTTGTTGTTCTCAAGAAAGTTGTTCTCCTCTGGGCACATAATGTGTTTGCCCAAGAAGGAGTTACGACTGCGTATGAGGCAAGGGCAATCGGTTAGGATGTGTGTAAGTTTCTCCTCTGCTTTTAAAGCAGAATCTGCACTGCCTTGTGTCACACAGTCCTATCGTTTGCATGTGCTTATTTACCAGCATGCATAGGCGGTTCCTACGAGCCCTCCGCATGCTCGCCTGAGCGGCTCGGGTGAGCGTGCGGGGGGCTCGGGTGAGCCGCTCGGGTGAGCGTGCGTTTGGTGTTGACGCACCTATTGATTATGCAAATATTACATTGCCCTGAAGTTAGCATCCTGAATGACCTAGAAAGCTGATTCAGGATGATCTAGGAAGGATCCTAAATCTAGATGCAATTACACCTTCCTGAATCAGCTTCCTAGGTCATTTAAGATACTTAATTCAGAAAAATGTAATACCCTCTTCATCAATTGCATAACCTAATAATAGACTTTGTTGATTTTTTTCTTTACAGTTAGTCCCTGAGCGACCGAGTAATACGGATAAAGCAATTTTTCCCGGACCACCAACCACCTATATTACAAATTTCATCGAAATAGTTCAAGCCGTTTCCGAAATGTTGCTGTATTGTCATCTCTCACTTATAGAAATTATTGTTTTATTTATTGCAATGAATTTTATTATAATAATGCATATGTATTTTACATATTTGATGTTTGCTCCAAAATGATGTGTTGTATCTATGAGTGAATTGCCAAAAAATTGTACTTAGTTAAGTAGCTTAATCTAATCTACGATTGACTTCTATCAATTTCATAACAGAAATTATACCCAAGTAGCAAGGGACGTAAAATATCACGTCTTTTTGAAGTCATATTGGACGTAGAATTCACGTGAGGATGTCATAAAATTCGACGGCAAAAATGATGTTAACTGTCACGTCATTTTTGGCGTTACTGCGACGTTAATTTTACGTGAGTATGTTTGGCCCACTAACGTTAAATATGACGTTAATTAACGTGATTTTTTAACGTTAAATCAACGTGAGAGTGTCACAACATTTGACGAGTAATGACACGTTGAATATCACGTCGTCCAACGTCATATTTGACGTGATTTTTTTCGCTAGTATTCTGTAGGAAAGTACGTCATAACTCACGTTAAATATCACATCATCTGACGTGATATTCAACGTCATTATCACGTTAGTATTCTGTGAGAAAGTACGTCATAACTCACGTTAAATATCACGTCATCTGACGTGATATCCGACGTCATTAACACGTGAGTATTGTGTGGGAAAGTACGTCATAATTCACGTTAACATCACGTTATTGGACGTGATATATCACGTTAATTTACGCAACATTAACGTTGGTTTACGGTAGGAAATGACGTCAAGTAGACGTGCCCACTGACGTATCTGATACGTTATTTGACGTTACTGTAACGATACATTAACGTCAGTTAAGGGGACGGTGCAACGTCGACTAGACGTGACCACTGGCGTCTCATATACGTTACTGTAACGTTACATTAACGTCCGTTAAAGGAAAGGAGTGACGTCGACTATCTGACGTATTATATACGTCAGTAAACACGTCCAGCGACGTTGTTTTTGGCGCAACTATTGGAATCAATATCGCCCAGACAAGCAATGTAAAGGTAAAAGTTGGAACCCGACCGCAGATGACGTGTCGTAGTGACACTATCGGTTTCTATGTAATTATATGAAGGCGACGTCCGGGGACGTGTCGCTAGCTACGAATGGTCTTTGAAACATAGAAACCGGTAGTGTTGCTGCGACACGTCGTCTGCTGCTGCTGTCTGCGGTCGGGTTCCAACTTGAACCTTTTCTTTGCTTGTCGGGGCGATATTGCTTCCAATAGTTGCACCAAAAACAACGTCGCTGGACGTGTTTACTGAAGTATATCGTCAGACATAAAAAAAAATATTAAACGAATATTAATTTACTTATTCCACATCATAATGACAACATTCTCGTTTAGGTACACGTCCATTCGATTTTCAATCAACATTTCTTAGCGTTTTTAAAAGGAATTTAGAGTGTTCCTACCTACCTTACACTTAAAAAAAACAACATTTTTTTTTTATCTTTACAATTCCCATTAATGCTCTACTTCAGTCAGACTAAGGCCCCATAATGCAGTGTACGACCAGCCATATGCGATTGCGGGTGAGAATTTCCTTACTCTAGTGTATAATGCTGACCCTCAACCCCATGCGGCTAGCCGAATAGTACAGTCGCCATTGTCTTTGGAACTTTTAACAGATATGGCTATGTGTCACCGGGACACCATGGCGGCACAACCACCGGCCACCAACAAAATGTATTATACAGTTCTATCAATGGAGGGTATCTCACCAGCGAGCGTAGCATGGTTGTCATTTTATCACCTTATCGTTGTTGATAAGACATCTGTCACTCTGGCACTCACGTACTGGTCAGAACGTGACAGACGTCTTAACTACAGCGATAAGTGTTAAAATGGCAACCATGCTACGCCCGCTGGTGTCCGCTTGGTTGCGCTACCATGGCGCAATGTGATAGCCGTGCTGTTTTACAAAACAGCGCTGTTTTGTAAATTACATGACAACTAGATGTTTTAAAAAAAATGCACGGCTATCACAAGACGGCGCGCGAGCTCTCTCGATTTTTCTCGCACTATTCGTGTCTCTCTTATTAGAAAACTAAGAAAGAGAGGTACTTAGTGCCAGAAAACTCGAGAGCTCGCGGGCCGTCTTGCGTGATAGCAGTGCAGCGTTGTTATGTAACACGGCGGGTTGACGATTAGTGGGATTGTCATTCAGCGGTATTCAATCCGCCGTATTACAAAACAGCGCTGTTTTGTAAAACAGCGGATTATACTATATGCCTGCGACACCCCGGTGAGATAAAGCCCATATCGGTGCCTCAAACGTACATGTGGGGTTGGACGACTAGTCCCTAATGTCTACTTTTTCTACATGCTAGCGCAACGGTATAATGCTACATATTTATCACAAAATGGAATGACTATACATTTATTCAAAACATCAGAGAATGCTTTCATGGCTATGAGTATAAAATGATGCTCGACTTGGCGGGGGCACTGCCGTGCCCCCAGATCTGATATTTCGCTAACTGAAACTATATCCAAATATTTAGAAGGACAAGGATCCGTATAAAAATACTAATTATTTGCATAATCATTGCCATACAGCATTGAATCATCGCCATCTATGACAATACTTACAATTGTAATAATAGTCTCGTCCTTTAACATACAAACAGAATCAGCAACAGTATTATTATATATTCCGGGAGGAAACTATTAATTTGAAGGAGAATTTATTAAAATATAGATCAATGCAGTTACAAATTTAATACAATCTTTACAAAGTAAGAATTAATCAATAACGTTGGCAAAATCCATGTATGTGTTAAGTAGCGCACGTCTGACGGCCAAATAGGCCGAGGTCCGAGGAGTAACCACGTAACGCCCCGAACGCGCGTCGGTACAATTTAATTGTCAATTTTCCATATAAAAAGTGACATTTAGACCTACCCGACGTTCGTACAATGCGTTACGTGATCGACCAGCAGGTCCTTGCTTCCCGAGGAAGGGTGTGCGGGGTCCCAGGGCAGATGAGGTAGTGATGTCATCGTCGCGTCGTAGTCAGCACGGTCAGCAGTTTCATGCTAACACGGCCTCTCCTGACAGAGCAGCGTCCTCGATGCTCTCCTGTTGTCCTGATTGCGGCTCGGATGTTGGCTCTTGGTCTTGGTTACGGGTATCGTCACCTGCGGACCAAACAATGATATGTAAATACAATATTGCACTCAACGTAAACACCAGGATCACGGTTCAGCAACTGATTTTCTTTTTCTTTTTTTTTTCATTTTCATTTTCATTTTATTCATTTAAATACAATGTAAGTTTACAGCACATTAACACCAAAACACTTACACGATAAATTATTACATATAACAGAATACAATACACAATGTCAAAAAGAAAAGTCGTCAATTATATAAGTAGAACATTCGAAATGATGAAATAGGTACATTAAAAATGATAGATATACATTCAAATAATAAATAATTATTCATTAAAATTTAAATTGTCAAGAAACTGCTTAGCAATACGGCATAATCTAGAAAAGCGATCAGCAAACATGTCAGCCTCCTCGTGCTGAGTGAGCATTTGGTGCAACAAGGAAATTGCGCGCGCGGTAGGAGCGTGTCGAGCGTAGCACGTGCGAGCGGACACATGCTGCAGCAGGCGCGGCCGGCGGCGAGGCGCTACCGCCACGCCATCCAAATTCTGGAGGATCCTCGGTACCACCAACCCAATCCTCTCGAGCACAGCCGGGCTGTCCACTCTGTGATGGACAACAGACAGATAGTGGACTAACAATAACAACTTCCGCCTCATCCGAAGCGTGTCTAGCCCGACCATCCCGGAGACAAACAATGAAGGGTACATGTATGGTTTTACATGCTACTATGCGCTTTCATTATATTTTCACGTGATATTTTTGTTACTGACACTTTCAGTCAAACAAACGACTTAATTATTACTCAATATTTTTTCTCTCGTACAAGAAACTACATCGATGCCACACGTGACCTTACTCGAGAATGAACGTTATACCGATGCCTCATGAGGCCTTACTCGGGGATTAAGACACTATACCGATGCCTCATGAGGCCTTACTCGGGAATTAAAACACTATACCGATGCCTGACTAGGCCTTACTGTCATCAGAAATATATACCATTATCAGTACAACAAAGATACTATGGTTGCAATTTTACTTTTCTAATGTTTCGAGTTGCAGGGCAGTGCATGAACGCTCTTGAGTGTCTTGAGATAAACCTTTTCAATAGAGGGTTTATAGAGATAATGGGTTTATTGTTGAATATATTCATCGTGGCTGCACTAGATTACTGCAGAGAATCTAAAAAAAACTGATTGTTCATTAAGAATACGATAGCCCTTTTGGTGGAAATAAGAGAGATTTATTAATTATTTAATTTTTAATTAATTTATAAATGGTTCGTACTTTGAAAATAACGATAATTTGTTAGTAATAATGAAAGATTGAAGATTTTTATTTATAAAAATGAAAAACATTGAACAGACAATTTTGTAATTATAAAGCCCTGTTTTATAAAAGTAACACGTTTAATTAAAGTCTTAGACTCTCATTATGGTAAAGGAAAATTATTGACGTATAGCTATAATTATCGACATATAGCTAGTATTTCAAAATAATTTTTACCCATCCCTAGAACTTGACAGCTACCATTTTGCACCTCCGATGGCGGGGTCTACTTATTGAGCTGAGTTGCGTAGTCGGCTTACAATGTGTCACATTTTTGATGTTAGGACTGTTTCTAGGACTAGTCGTTGAGAATCGCTTGTTCGAATATATGTGACACCTTCTCTATTTAATACATCCGTACCGATAAGAACTGGCACACTATAGTACATTACTTACCTAGGGCGGTTAAACAAAGAATGTCTCAGATCGCAGGTATTTGACGCCCGAGCCGAAGGCAAGGGCGATAAATATGCGCTCGGAGGCTTTCTTTATTACCGCCCGTGGTAAGTACAAAATTTTACGTCTCTATCTGGCCACGAAGTGGGGTTTTCCGCACGCATAGCGTGCGGTAATTCCTACTTTATGGCCAGGTATGACGTAAAGATAATTGTGCGGCACAACATGAAGGTCTACCTCTAAGGTTACATCACTGAACTCTACGGGCAAAGTTACAAAACGATCTGATCGCAATTCTACTCCACCTAAACCGCGTAATATTTGAACACTAGGGTACGTTCGACAAGAGATATGCTTAGCAAGGTCATTAACATATTACAGCTGTCACAATATCAGTTTTTGTGTTGTTGCAAGCTGTTTCGCGACAAAAGTTAAAATTAGCTTAATTTCTCATTTCTGATCGTTCTTTAGCAAAACATTTATCGTCACTATTACGTAACGTAACACACAATTTTTGATACAAACCTATTTGTTGACTCAGGATTAGGCACAGACGCGATTCGCGTCCGCGTTACTACTCTCAGCCTTAACACGTTTGGGGCAATTTTTTCATTTTATGTCCCGATTGTTTACAATTTAAAACAAGTTACGTGTATGTCTGTATTTTGGATAGCACGCTTATGATTTCTCTTGGACGATGGATCATAGGCGGCGTGCCGGCTTGCACGCAACTCAATGTTATTATTAGGTGCGCCCGCACTTGAACGACGTGGTTTCGCATAACTCGATAAGAACTCCACGATTTTTTCAGGTGTCAACTTAGCGTTTGTAGCGGCCGCTCGTACTTGAGGGTCTGTTATGCCACGTACAATTATATCACATAGTAAGTTCACTGCTCAACCCCTTTACGATACGTAACCATAACAAAGATCTTCTCACATATTCCGCATATGTGGAGTACTTATCAGAGTCTTGCAACATCACATCAAAAAGTAACATTTGCAACGTCAATGCGGCGCGGACAGAGCGATCTAAGTGCTGATTTGAAATTCGACCAATTACGGTTGTCACTCGTCCACTCGCGCAACCAGGAGCGTGCCTTTTAATGATAATCCCACACGAGCTGGCACTCTTTATCGTCCCACTGGTTTTGCGAGCGGGCGCGATCCACTTCGTCACACTACGCATCAACGTCATGATTACTGGGATCAAAATCAGACACATAATAATGGGTAGATCTCACCGGATTCATGGTCCTCAACGCGTCGATGAGACGCTCCGTGACGTCCGTTGACGCCGTCAGTGGTGTCTCGGTGGCGAGGTGGACCTCGGTGCTGCCAGCAACGAATGGGGTACCGCTGACTGGCCCAGTAGGCTCCGGCAGAGGTGTACTGGCCAGTCCAGCAAGCTCTGGCGGGGCTGCACTGCCTGCGCTGTCCAAGTCCGCGCTGAAGGCACCGGTCGCGAACGATGTCACACTGGCAGGAGTGGCGACACGCTGCTTCAGCGTCGCGAGGCGGTTCAGGATCGCTTCCATCGTCACTTCCAGTCTACCTTTATTAGGGACAGAAGCTGGCGAAGACGTGCGCTCTCGCGTTTTACGTTTTCTACTCGACATTGTGAAAAATTAAGTTAAAATGGCAAAAATATGCGGCTGTAATGGCATTGCAGTTCACATTTCTACATCTAATATTATATATTCCGGGAGGGAACTATTATTTTGAAGTAGACTTTATTAAAATATAATGCAGTTACAAATTTAATACAATCTTTACAACTTAAGAATTAATCAATAACGTTGGCAAAATCTATGTATGTGTTAAGTAGCGCACGTCCGACGGCCAAATAGGCCGAGGGGCTCTGGGCCAAATAAGAACGCTCCCCTGCTCTCCCCCAATCTCACGTCTGAAATCAGTTGCATATGTCTAATTTAGACCCTATTCCTTCATCAAATATGACCAATACAATACCATAATTAAATTTGTATAAAACAATCTCACGCGGCGACGTCAAAGGCCCGGCACTCCTTGCCGTCTTATGCAACATATTCCAATTCGACCACCTTCGTATCTCCATAGTGATAAGGTCTAATTTAATTTAAATTATCCTAGATTTGACTGTAAAATTAAGTTTGTTTTTTTATGGATCATATTTCTTTTGTCGGAATCGAGTGTCGCCAAATCACTACACCATTTAAGAATGCGATTGCTTTACAAGATGTGAAAGTTATGAAGTCCGTTATTGCTTCTGAAAAAAAGGTTTAAATTGGAGTAAAATATCATTTGCTTATTAATATTACAATAACCAATTACATTTGAATAGTCCTGTTTAATTCTACAACTGAACTTAAAATATCTAAATCACTATTTTTTAGGGTTCCGTAACCAAATGGCAAAAAACGGAACCCTTATAGATTCGTCATGTCCATCCGTCTGTCTGTCTGTCCGTCCGTATGTCACAGCCACTTTTTTCCGAAACTATAAGAGCTATACTGTTGAAACTTGGTAAGTAGATGTATTATGTGTACCGCATTAAGATTTTTATACATAAATTGAAAAAAAAACATTAAGTTTTAGGGGTCCCCATACTCAGAACTGAAACTCAAAAAAATATTTTTCATCAAACCCATACGTGTGGGGTATTTATGGATAGGTCTTCAAAAATGATATGGAGGTTTCTAACATAATTTTTTTCTAAACTGAATAGTTTGCGCGAGAGACACTTCCAAAGTGGTAAAATGTGTCCCCCCCCCCTGTAACTTCTAAAATAAGAGAATGATAAAACTGAAAAAAATATATGATGTACATTACTATGCAAACTACCAACGAAAATTGGTTTGAACGAGATCTATGAAGTAGTTTTTTTTTAATACGTCATATATCGTAAAAAGCAATTTATGTAACGGAACCCTTCATGTGCGAGTCCGACTCGCACTTGGCCGCTTTTTTTTTTGTATTTAGTCTCGACGTCATTACTAATATAATCATGATTTATCAGTTACGCAAAAAAAGACTGTACATAAGTACTAGTTTAATAATCGGCAAGTATTATTAAGTTAAATTTAGACACAATTTGTTTTCTATAAATATACTTATTTACCGATACTTTATTGGAGTAAATGTATTTATTTATAATTATTTTTATGAGAATCAAATCAAAGTACTACTTATTAGTATTTTTTTTTCTACCAACTTATGGCACGTGTCATCCAAAGCCATACAATTTGTTAATTTAATGGTTTTACGTGTAAAAAAATGTCGGATACGGAGAACGACAAAGACGATAAAATTATTGTGTTTACGATTAAAAACAGCTATTACTATTTTTATTGAAAAAAAAAAGAAAGTTATAAGAGCATTTTTAAAATACGTTGCGATGAGTTCGATCCGTTTGCTACATCTCATAGGTTCAATACGTACACCATTTTTGGTTTGTAGTTATACTGTTTTTGGTTCAGCAAATTACACCTATGTTTATAATTTATGATTTTATACTTGTAGTAATTTTTAGCGTATGATCCACCACACCGTCAAAGTGGGTCACTAAACTTGAGTCGAAAAGAAATTTCGTTCAATTACGTTAAAAAAGTTTAAACAAACGACGTTAGTATCAAAGACTCTTAGATTAACAATAACAAACCATTATCTCATACATAAAACTGAAAAATATACCAAACACAAACACTTTCAATGAAGAAGCACTAAAGTTTAGTAAACCGACCAAGTGGGACGCTCCCTATATAAAATCACTAAACTTCATACACACAAAAAGTACTTATAATTTGATATTTTACATACTTTCTATGCTTCATATGTATGTTTTTAAAGTAATCTCATGTTATATATTAAGAGACACATGTATTTTAATTTTTATGCATGGCACTCTTCAAATCATTTGTTATTAACTTTTTGACATAATAACTAAATAAAAGGATCCACAGAATTATTTAAGTCTTTTTTAGCATGGGAAAACATTTATAAATACAACTTTAATGATAAATCTGCGTGCCGTATAATAGAATATAGAAATAAACCCATATTCAGGATTTACATATTTTCGTCCTATTTTTATGTTCAAGCCTCCATAACATTCAAAATACTAAGGTTACATACATGATTTTAACTTATTTAAAATCCCTAAAGTATGCATATTCATTTAATACCTCTATAACTTCAAAGTAGAAGTGTGTTTTCTGCCATCCCAAACTTTAACCAACGTTTTCTCAATTGTCGCTTTTTCACTTCTGCAACTTTGCAGAATTTTAAAAAAATAACTATAGCACCTAGAGACATGAATCTTTCTCCAAAAGATAGCGTATGATCTGTAGTATTAGGAACTACTCTTAACTCCATATCGAAGAAGTGGGACGTTTTCACAAAAACCGTCACAAATATTCTCATTAGATGACGTAGATAAGAAAAAACCGTATGTTATAAAATAAAATGAAGTATTATCGACTAAAAAATCTAAAAACAATCAAAAAAGTATTTTCACGTAACATTCAAATCAATAGAATAGAGAAGTGTTATTAAACTCGAGTTCAGTTTCAACAATTTCGAATTCGCAAAACATTTTTTGAATTATTTAAACGAATAATTATAGTAACTTATTATTTATCATAAAAATACCGACCTAACATGCTGTGTTTTATCATTGAAAATGTAATATATTCTAATTTAAGTTAGTATTTTATCTGTGTGCAATTTACCATATTACATATTAATTTATTGCATTGCATTTACCTTTACTAGGTATATAGTATGTTCGTTATTTAAAAATACGTTGCATTTTGCAAAAATCGTCACATAGTTGAACGTCATATCCACGGTAATTTATTGGATTTTATTTTTTATTAAAATATGTATCCTGAGCACTTGGTGTAATAATAACTAAAAATGATTGAATGAGACAGAGAAATACAGAATTTCCTGACTTATGAATTGGCATGAAATGTCTGTCGTCGAATATCCGGCAGAATTGATCTAGTTTTACGTGATTAATGTCGTCATCGGAAACGTCATTCGACTGTCGTCGAATATCCGACAGAATTGATCTAGTTTTACGTGATTAATGTCGTCATCGGTAACGTCTTTCGACTGTCGTCAAATATCCGGCAGAATTGATGTAGTTTTACGTGATTAACGGCCTCCGTAGCCCAGTGGGTAGTGACTCTGCCTACGAAGCTGGAGGTCCCGGGTTCGAATCCCGGTCAGGGCATTTATTTGTGTATTAATCACGAATATTTGTTCCTGAGTTATGGATGTTATGTATATAAGTATCTATATGTATGTATCTATTATATATATCATCGCCTAGTACCCATAACACAAGCCTTACTGAGCTTACCGTGGGCCTAGGTTGATTTGTGTAAGATTGTCCCGTAATATTTATTTTATTTATTTATTAATGTCGTCATCATTAATGTCATTCGACTGTCATCGAATATCCGTCAGAATTGATCTAGTTTTACGTGATTAATGTCGTCACCATTAGTGTCATTCAACTGTCGTCGAATATTCGGCAGAATTTGATCTAGTTATACGTGATTAATGTCGTCATCGGTAACGTCTTTCGACTGTCGTCAAATATCCGACAGAGTTAATCTACTTTTACGTGAATAATGTCGTCATCATTTATGTCATTTGACTGTCGTCGAATATCCGTCAGAACTTTTACGTGATTAATGTCGTCATCATTAATTTCATTCGACGGTCGTCAAATATCCGACAGAATTTGATCTAGTTTTACGTGATTAATGTCGTCATCGGTAACGTCTTTCGACTGTCGTCGAATATCCGACAGAATTGATCTAGTTTTACGTGATTAATGTCGTCATCATTTATGTCATTCGACTGTCGTCGAATATCCGTCAGAAGTTTTACGTGATTAATGTCGTCATCATTAATGTCATTCAACGGTCGTCAAATATCCGACAGAATTTGATCTAGTTTTACGTAATGAATGTCGTCATCGGTAACGTCATTCGACTGTCGTCAAATATCCGACAGAATTGATCTAGTTTTACGTGATTAATGTCGTCATTGGTAACGTCATTCAACTGTCGTCGAATATCCGACAGAATTGATCTAGTTTTACGTGATTAATGTCGTCATCGGTAACGTCTTTCGACTGTCGTCGAATATCCGACAGAATTGATCTAGTTTGACGTGATTAATGTCGTCATCAGTAACGTCATGTGACTGTCGTCGAATATCCGACATAATTGATCTAGTTTTACGTGATTAATGTCGTTATCAGTGACGTCTAGTTACTGTCGTGAATTATACGTCGCAGAATAACGACATATATGACGTCGATAATGAATTAAGACGTCATCGTTGCGAGTTTAACGTTAAAATGACGTGACTTCGACGTCACCTTGTTACTTGGGTACACACATTTTATGTGAGTATAATTGCTGTCCTGAAGTTAATATTTTTTTTACCGTAGATTAGATTAAGGCTCTTAACTAGGTAGGTATGTATGTAGATTTTTTTCCAATTCACTCATACATACAACATATTATTGTAGAACAAACATCAAATATGTAAAAATAATTAATATAATAAAATTCATTGTAATAAAATAGCAATAAAACATACAACACTTACAGGCCAGGAAAGGCTCAGAAACAACGGCATACGGACCGTAGCCAATCTTGCCCCTGCCACAAAGCTACATATACAATCAACTGGACCAACACACTAAAGACCTACACCAAAGATACTGGGAGGAGATAGACACATGCAGACAGACCACACGCGACTACAAACTCACAACCACACTACTAAGGACACATAGAAACCAACTGCGCAAGATAGTGGGTATAATAACAGGACACAACACCTTGAACAGACACCTCTATAACTTAGGTATCACAGTCAGCCCCATGTGCAGAGCGTGCATGAAGGCAGAAGAAACGACTAAACATATACTACTGGACAGAATAAAGCACCTAGGTTCTCCAAACACACTACGGGACGCAGTCAGCAACACCAAGGCACTCACCAACTTTTTAGACGAGCTGGGGTGGTTAGAGTAGCGCCACACCGCCGTTTCACGCAAAATAGGCACAATGGATGTCGACTTGCGGAAAACGCCCAGTATAACTAACTAACTACATCACTTACATCTCTCGCCCCGTAGCTTCCATTTTAAAATCCGCAGAAGAAGAGAAAAAAACGTAAACACAGTAGTGCATGCGAGAAACAACATGCAACATTTACCCCTCTCGTCACATCAGTCGGACAGAGTCTTCGCCCCACAAATGTCCAGCTGGCAGGTTTTATATACATACTTATAAAGAGACCAATATCGTTTGAAACTGTCGCGCGGCACCGTCGGTAAAACTGCCATTTAAATATTGTTGTTTCTGCAGTAGTTGATATTTTATACAGCATGTATTTTTAATATTACCTCAAATTGTAACCAGATATGAACCGATATTGCAAGATTTTTTTTCTAAACTACCAACTTTTTTTTCCATATTAAATAAATCAGCACGCAATGTATCACTACATTGTCTTACTGATGTGACGTCACTACTGTCACAAGTAACTCGCTTCTTCCATGTGTCAAATGAGTGTAAGCATTACATTGCGGCTCGATACATTTTCAAAAATTATTTACGCTTTATTTGTTAAGACTAACTTAAAATTTTCTTCCAACATCGGTTCATAGTACTAAAAGCTATGTATGGTTACAATTTGAGGTAATATTAAACATACAGGATGTATAATTAATTTAATTTATTCTAATATATTAAACTAACAAACTGTGGATCTCTAGTCATCATTTAAAATAAATGATTAGTAATATTTTAACGTATAATATACAATGGGTTATTATAATTATAAGTAAACATGTTTAATATTTTTAAAACATTGGTTCACTTAGTACAATCGCCATCACATACATCTGAACGCTACATGGTATTAAAAAATCTGAACATGCACCCTAATGCCCTGAAAATAGAGTTGTGTTCAGATGTTTGTGAGTTGCTTGTTTGCTCTGATGTATGTGATGGAGACTGTACTACACTGATTGGTCTTTTACTTAGCATAAACATATAGAGTTTTTCCTCCAGCAAGGACACTGGAGACTTGATATTTTTATTGATTGTATGCAATTTTTAATAATAATTATTGTTCCCTTGTGAATGTATTAAATGTGGTCATTATTTTTTCCTTGACATATAGAAATGAAGGATTCCTCATTTGTCTCACCTTGTCTAAATGTACAACATACATACATACATATAATTAATCACGCCTCTTTCCCAGAGGGATAGGCAGAGATCGCGGATCTCCATTTGCTACCATCCTGACCAAAAACCACTTTCGCTTCACTCACTTTTATAACATTTCTCATAGGGTACTTTTGACCTGGCTTTAATGTAAATATCCAATAGTGCTTGATTTGAATAATAAATGTTGTATTTTTATTTTTTTGTGCCTTTTTTTCCTTTCAATAAGTTTCAGCTATAGGTAGGTACTAAGGGAAATTATGAAACTTCAAAAAAATCGATAATGCCTAAAAGCAGGGCGAAAATCATATATATTTTTAGGGTTCCGTACTCAAAGAGTAAAACGGGTCCCTATTATTAAGACTCCGCTGTCCGTCTGTCTGTCACCAGCACGGCTATCACAAGACGGCCGCGACATACTCTCGAGCTCTCTCGCACTATGCGTCTCTTTCTAAGTGGTCTAATCAAAGAGATACGCATAGTGCGAGAGAGCTCGAGAGTATGTCGCGGCCGTCTTGTGATAGCCGTGCTGGCTGCATCTCACTGACACCGTGACAGTTCCAGTTGAAATTTTCACAGACAATGTATTTCTATACCAATATTTTTTTTTTGTAGTAAGTATCTATATACAGTTATGGACACATACCTATGAGGTATCTGTAAAAAGGATATCAGGTGTTAGAATAACTGACAAGCCATCTTAATTGGTAAATAAATATTTATTAGTATTTCTTCAATATATTTTTAAAAATCTACATAGACAGTATCATAATACAACAAAATTATATACAATGTAGGCAAGTACAATGTGATGCTGTAATATAGAGATAATGTCTAACACCTACCGGTCACTTGACTGCACAATACACTGGACTTTGGACTTTAATAAGCTAGAACAATATTGTCTTCTCTGGAGGTGATAGCCAATGCTCAGAGTTGTTTGGAAGCTACTATATCACACATTTGGGGAATTTGAAACAGCTCTACAGAAAAAAACACCAATAAGTAACACAATTGCCTCCATCAGAACCGAATTTCAGACTTTCAAAAAAGCAACTCTGACAATGGTGAAAGCAATAAAGAGGCAGATCACTACTCTGCCCAATAACGTAGACAATATCAAGATGGCACCAGCGGAATGTTATCTTATTTGCAGGCGTGTCTAAGGTAGCTGCTGTTTGCCAAGATTGATTGCAACTGCCAGGAGTGTTGTCTGCATTTTTCACAGTCTGCCACAGGCTTGCTGCTACTGCATCTGGACACTGTCGCCCGGTTTTGGTGCGTTGCAACAATTCGGTCATCAAAGATGCAATTTGGAAAAGAAGACTACACTCAAGGGCTCGTCATTGTCGTGTTAGAGTTTTTAACATGCCAACTCTTGGAAGCTCGTAAGCAGTATGGCATGCGGGCGGGTCTGGACATTGGCATTGACACCATCTTTATTGAGGTGCCAAGTGGTAAGACGTTGCGTGTGGTTACTGCGAAGCAACTGCATTAGTTTGACAGTGAATTCCCGCCAATCGCGTCACCCAGCACTGCGCAAACGGTGGCGGACACTCCAGCCAGCCAACGGGCCGACTTCAGAGGTTAAAGCAGGGTTAGAGCAGCCGGTAGAGATGACGACTCGCAGTTCGAGAAAAGCAAAGTCTCCTGTCCGAGAAACAGGACTCCTAAAAACGCGCTGGCTCAAAGAAGTGTATCACATTGTGCGGCCACGCCACTTTAATTGAAAATTTATGTAATTTTATTATTTATCTATTAACACTTTATTGCTGTTTTATAGGTTATATGAAATGACAGATGTTTTTCTTATGACAGCCGCGTCGTTTGACACTTTGATACGTTCAGAAACCATAGTATTTTTCCTTGTATCTTTTTAATCGCCACAGTGCTTAAATAATAATTTCTTGATATCATTTCAGGTATTGCATTCCTTTTTTTTGTTAAATATTGCTTTTGTTAATAAATTACTGTCATAGCTGATGCATATATATTATATATGTGAACTCTGGCCAGAAAAAAGAAACCTTTATTATTTTTATATATGGCAACACTAATATCACTGTCAAATGTGTCAAATGTCTTAAGAGATCTACAAATTATATGATTTTACCACAATTTGTCAGTACAACATGTCAAAATCATAATTGAGTGTGTCGTACAGGGGCTCACGAAGCTACAAGTTACAAGCGAAAGTCTCTTTCTATCAGAAGGTTCTATCTATTAAGTAGAGACTATCGCTTGTAACTTATAGCTTAGTGAAACGGGACCCTGATATAGCAAACAATCCAACCACATGTGCATGCAATTTCTCAGTACAACTCATTTGACATTTGGATCAGCAGCGCAACATGCTTCCAGACAATAGCAATTCATCAGCTTCTCATAAATTGAGGATGACAAATCACTTGTAAGACACTCGGGGGCATAGACGCACAGTCCTATACTCCCGCAGCTCGGCCTACGGCCTCGCTGGACGCTTCGGGCCTTCGGCCCTACGTGGAGCTCAGCCTTCGGCCTTCGCGTGCCTCGAAGCTCACCTTCGGGCCTTCGGCCCTCAGGTTCGCTTGTAAGACACTCGGGGGCTAGAAATAGTAGCAAAACCTTGGGCTCCCGCAGCTCGGCCTACGGCCTCGCAAATTTGTTTTGCCCATACCGTCCGCCATTTTGGATGTTTTCCAATTTTTTTTTCTTTTTACAACTTTTGGGCCCCTCAAGTCCCCGCATGCCAAATTTTGGCGCGCTGTGACCAATTTGAAATTTCAAAAAAGTTTTTTTTTCCGGCCAAAAAAAATGCGGTTGTACTCCTCTTGGGAACCTTTATGACATTTAGTCGAGACCCCTATTCAAAAGTCTAGCGGTTTGGCCGGAAAAAAAAATCGAAAAATTCCCCATGCAGAAATTTGACGATTGGAATACCATCTTAATTCGCGGGACTGTGTCCTTCTCAGGCTTAAGGTAACGTATCTATTTTTTTCAGATATCAGCGAGGACAATTTTCTTTTACATACATATAGTTATGTTAACAATTCATGACTATCAATCAACTAAGCGATACTGAGAAAGGTACAGGTGCCGAGATTTGAAATTTACAAAAACCCTTTAGTAACCCTAAAATAAACCAGTAATATGTACACTCTGTCACAATAGTAGTTATTTGGAATGATACATAGGTTTTTTTTTACTAAAAGGCTCTATAAACTAAATAATTAGTTATGCAAATATGAGTAAAAACGTTTAGGTATGTTATTTCGTTAAACGTGTTTACACAATTATTAGTTAATAAAACATATTTTACACGCTTATTTTTATTACAAAAAAACACAATGTAAGTACAATAAAAACAATAAAATGAAGAACACGGCGAGGCTGGTCACGTTGATGAAGCTGCAATCGATTCGTTCGATCTGAAAAGAAAAAATATACGTTTTTAGGGTTCCGTACTAAAAGAGTAAAACGGGACCCTATTACTAAAATTCTGCTGCTGTCCGTTTGTCTGTTTGTCTGTCTGTCTGTCTGCCACCAGGCTGTATCTCATAAACCATGACATAAAACATAGTTGAAATTTTCACAGGTGAAGGTATTTTTGTTGCCGCTATAACAACAAATACTAAAACACAGAATTAAATAAATATTTATAGATAATGGTACGGAACCCTTCGTACGCGAGTCTGACTCGCACTTGGCCGCTTTTATTTATTAAAAGCTTTCTATTAACTTGCAATGTATGTATGTACTTAATTAACTATGTAAGTATGTGGTATGTATGTAACTATGTTTGTTCGGGTGGAATCTTGCAACTTAATTTTGAAGCAGATACCTTCAACCGATTTAGCTGAAAATTTGGGTATAACGTCAGCAGCGCAAAAACGCCGTCGTTTTTCTTAGAAAACGACCCGGGCTGAACTCAGCCCGTTCTAGCGTGAGTCATCCTTAAAAAGGTCAAAAGGTGTTTTGGTAGCGCGATATTTGCATTTCTTAATTTTTAGCAACACGCATGTGTCCTTTAAAATTTAACTGAAATGAGTTACACAAATTAATTTATAATAAGAAATTAGCTATTCACCTCTTTTTCGATGCTGTTCAGCGTACAACAGTAGGTGCCTGGGGCGGCGGTGGCTGCTACACGAGTAGGTATCTGGTAAAAAATGGTAAATGGTGGTCTGATGTTAGGATGATATAAGAAAGGCATCTAAGGTTTGAATACAATTAATTGAAGCTATTTTTCAATCCATATAGTCCAACTAACAATAGGCAACCATGACTGATCAGACGTAGGCATCGTAGCATTTATTAAGATAATTTATAGCAACATAAGGTCGTTGTGCTTTAATTGGTATATATTTTCACAGGATAAAACATTTAATATAATTTCATTTGGGATAATGTTTTGTAAGATATTTTTTTTTTTAATGTACACACGTTAATTATTTTAACCTAACCTAACCGCCAGCGTGTCGACGTCACCCCGCTTCGCGGGGTGCCTATTTTCGCTCTAAGGGACACAAGCTAACCCTAACCTAACCTACAAATAATACCATTGATACAATTCCTTGTCGTTTTTTTGCTGCGAGGGCTTCGCCGCAAAAAGCGCGCCTCTTGCTCGAGCCCGTAGGCCCCCCCACTGTGTATCGATCATAGATAATAATCTTTATTTCCATAAACCTGAGTGTTGCCACTCTTACATACTAGGTATTCAGTCACACACCCACAAGGTGGACTGATGACCTAGTAAAGGTCGCGGGAGCTCGCTGGATGCAGGTGCCGTAGGACCGGTCGTTGTGGCACTCTTTGGGAGAAGCTTATGTTTGGCTGATGTGATGGTGATGATGATGATGATGTTTGTTTTAATTGTCATATAAATGATATTCGTCGACAATGGTGACAATTCGGTATAGTAAAAATATAACGTCACAATGATGTAGGTAATTACAACGTGAAAAGAGTAGACAAAACGAATGTATGAAACGATACAGTTTAAATGTACATCTATAAATCGGACCATAACAATTAATGAATAACCGAACTGCACGTATGACAACGTGGTCTGAGGATCGTATTGTTTGATAACAATCAGCATTGGAAGAGAGCAGTTGAACGCTGTATGAATTAAGATAAAGATGACGGTCACCATCCTAAGAAATGATGCAGCTGCATCATTACTTAGGATGGCAGACGGGTCCGTTTAATAGAGAAAACGATGTTAAGGTCAAGGACAGAACACACGTGTGGCTGTCGGCAGAGGAGAGAACAAAATGGCGGTACTGAATGCAAGTGCAACTGACGTATCACGGGGAGTGATTCCGAATGAGAGATTCGTAAAGGTGAGTGTTACACACTGTGCAGCGCACCGGTCGACCGAGGGGTGCGAGTTGGCCGTCTTTGCTGCTGATTGGGCCTTCTGTGAGCCTAAGGTCTTTTTTATATACAGGTGACAAGTTCAGCGACACGACACGAGGCGCTATCAGTCGACTATGGGATCATAGTCAGCAGACAGCGCGCGCGTGGTGTCACCGTTCCTTTTACCTATACGTAAAAAAGACCTAAGCAACAGAGGTTCCAGTGTACAGCGAACGGTGAGTGTGTCTCTGTTGACGATCGATTACATTCCACTGACAATGCCAATAACAATAGATTCGTAGGGGATTGAGGATTGACTTATATATACTATACATATATATAATAATACTAATAAATAAAACGTTAATTTGCTGTGTTTGAGATGGTACAGGTGACATTGTAAAGTAGGTTTTCAAAGTTGGTTTTATAGGTTATAAATTATATATATCAGTTTTAGCTATTGTCTATATGAGTGCGGCGGCCTATTGAGTATTATTTGAAGACGTAAGGGAGTTTATCACTTTTTACGCCACTGTTCAGAAATGTGGCAATAGGTGGTCTTAAACCAAGCTGGAAAGTAGGCAATAGCTGTAGCACCTGAACTACCACTTCTACAATGTTTCATTGTAGTAGTGGTTGTAACATTGTGGTATTGGTTGGTCAGTTTGAACAGCGCTTCGACCAATCACAGGGCGTTGAGCGGCAGGAGCGGCGCCGGCGGACGCCGCGCCGGCGAGCGGGGCCGCGCGAGCTTGTTTTTTGATTAGTATTATGATCTTCAATTAGGTACTTAATTTTGATTTGAAATTATAATTATTTGCAATTTCAACGGAGTAGGTACGCGTGAAAAGCACTGTTAAGCCTCGGCCGAAAGTGCAATAGATGGACGAGTTAGTTCGAGGGCCGACGCGTAACGGAGGCCCTCGAAAGTACGAGTCCTACCTTCTACAACAATGTACGAGTACTTGTACTATTAAATATGACTAAAGTTTGAAGTGGTCAATCGACCGATTTTCATCGCATTATTTATTTTATGATTGGTTTAGCGAATCGCCTATTAAAATGATTTCCATGAGTCGCGATGCATTTTCTCTTCAAATTAATAATTATTTGTCTATATGTTTCTTACTTGCAATAAATGTAAGACCGCCTCTGCGTAAGCAGGTACTTAATAATAGAGTTTATTTTATAATGCGGTTCGTTCTGGTAATTTATTGAATATTATATTAGTACAACTAAATTTAAGACGTGAAACAAAACTTAGCGATATAAGGAACCACCTTATTTATATAATTGCGATGCAAATTCTACATTAATCAATACGTATCTCGACAATGACGAAAAGGAATTGATTAATTTAGCATGTGCCATGTAAAGCAGTTTTTTCTACTCCTGAACCGTTATCTGTCATTTATATAGGCTGTAGCTCAAATACAATGACACCACTAATAAGTCGTCGAAAAACTCTATGCTCTATGGCCCAAAAACGAACTGTTTAGCGTACTTTTTTGGTTCATACATTTTTCATAAAAGCAGTGTTTAACTTTTTTTTAAATCGGCCGCTATATTGCAGTGGTGCCAACTTCATAAACAAATATTTCGAAATAAAAGTATTTATTTACGATTTAACATTTGTATATTATAAATTATTTACTACAATAATAATAAATCATCATCTATTGTGTGTTAAATTACATGTTTTATAAATTCTTGATATTATTTATGAAAATAAACAGTTCGAATTCGGTCCGGGTCCGGATTCTGTTTGGTTCGGATGCCAAGTGCAAACAAATTAAAAACAAAACAAACCATAAGCAAGAGGTGTCACATTTCCAATTTCTTACCAAAATACAGTTCAAAATGAAAGGACGAAAGATGATAAACTATTAGTCCTAAACTATTAAGATTTTATTCGTGTTTGTGAAGACAAAAGTGTACGTTCCTTTTAAAATGGTCGAAGAAATTAATAACTCCACCTACTGAAGTAATTGCGCGAGTAGGTAGCAAAAGTACGAATAGAAAACTTGCCGCCTGAAAAGTTTAACTATTCTGTAGTCAGCTATTTATTTTAAAATTGTCGTAGAAAAAGTATTGTATGCAACTGTGTATAACTGGTCTAAAAACGCTCGGGGCGTCTTTAATTGCGCCACTCGCGTTTTAAGACCCTTCTTATAGAACAGTTGCATAAAATACTATTTCAAGGCAGCAAACTTAATTAGTATAATGTGACGGTTTATTTGAACTGGCTGAACACATAGTCTTACAAATTGTAAATGTAAATTATATAAATCTCGGAATACGCCAAGTAACAATGAATTAAAACGTGATATGCTTAACTAATATTATGATAATTCGCATAATTCTTTTTGCGATTAACGCATCATTCTTTTTGCGTTTGTAAAACGTTTCTCTTTTTTACGTTTAATTTTTTTTTTATGTTGTTGCTTGTTTTTTTTTTATTATTATTATTCAAATTTTTTTGACGGATCGGTGTGATGGTGCTTTTCAAATTGCCGGGATTCACATATTCTCCTCAATCTTAGCAGCATGTTATGCATCTTCAATATATCATTATGTGGTTCTTTCTTCATGTATCGGGTTACATTATTATTATGGTGGGTACATTTTTATATTCACATTATGAATAAGGTATATACATTTAAGTTAGTTTTTTGAATATTATACAATTAAAAAAATTATTACAATTGTTGAGGAAGTTACGAAAAATATTTTAATTATAATGATGTCTAATAACAATCAACTAAATTAAATTTGCCAAGTTCTGACTTTACGTTTTTTCTTGTTTCTTGCTAAGCTACGCTCGTAGTGCTACGCCGTAGTCTGAAGCAGCTTAATTTCCATTATGTATAGTTGAAAGCGTTCGTAACCTTTTGGATCATGTTTGAGTCTTGATTAATTTCGAATGGGGTTTTTTCAGAAGAGGAGAATGCGTCTGTGACTGGAACTGACGTTTGTTCTTGATTAAAATTAAATTCACACGGAGAGCATGTAATAGCCATGTAATATCCAACTGTCAAAAAAATGTTCTTTGTTTGAAAAGTTTGAACCGAAATATGTTTCGGTCTCAAATTAACGTCACAGTTATATAGTATTACTTTGCGCACGCGCGTGTATACGTGGAAACCTTCCGCGTTTTACGCACGTCATCCTGCATGGCATTGTAGAAGGCATACGTGATAGATTGAGGTTGAGTTGCTATCGCTAGACACTGCATCCAAATTGCCTTCTGGCCGTAGCGGTTTACCGTTCCACTGGAATCGAGAGAGTTGGGACGAGAAAGTGCACCTGCGTTTGCGCGTATGTTTCTGCACTTTAATATATCCTGCGTACTTGACTGCTTTCGAATAAAGGACTGCCATCAACGCCAGAGTTGAAGCAGTAGCCGAGATCGAGACCGGTTAGGAGAGAATAATAGTGATATGTGATTCTGATAAAGCTGCAAGCGTCCATAGGCGGTGGTCGTTTTATGCATACCGTCGTGATATACTCGTAGCATTCTAATAAATTGTAGTGTCGATATAATGCATTGTTCGATGGTTTGCACGCTGATTAAATTCGGCGAAAGAATAAAGCTTCGAAGGTTTCTTCAGAACGTTTCAGTTGAAAATGGCAAATTATGGTTTTAAATTTAAGGATTTTAACCTACTTATAATCATAAAGTACAAAAATATTCCAGTGTTAAACATAATGCATGTTTTGTTAATCTAATCTTGACATACTCTGAGATTTAAATTGAAAATAATTCATGAACAAATTGACATGCCTTTAGCAAAACTGAAGTAATGTTAAATATTTTTGCGTGTATTGGATAAACATGTTTTGATGTTGTTCAAAGTTGTCATGTCTGATCAGATACGAGTGTTTATTGTGATATACTAACTAAGCGAGTAGCCTGTTGTGACCGAATCGCGCGTCGCGTTACACATGCTGAAACAATCGGCCATATGTCACGCGATGCGGTCACAAGAGGCAGTTTACTCGATTATCATGTCACAATTTGCGTGTATTAGATAAACATGTTTTGATGTTGTTCAAAATTGTCATGTCCGATCAGATACCTACGTGTGTTTATTGTGATTTACTAACAAAGCGAGCGGCCTGTTGTGACCGAATCGCGCGTCGCGTTACACATGCTGAAATAATCGGCCATATGTCACGCGATGCGGTCACAAGAGGCAGTTTACTCGATTACCATGTCACTATTTGCGTCTATTAGATAAACATGTTTTGATTTTGTTCAAAATTGTCGTGTCCGATCAGATACGTGTGTTTATTGTGATATACTAACAAAGCGAGCGGCCTGTTGTGATCGAATCGCGCGTCGCGTTACACAAGCTGAAATAATCGGCCATATGTCACGCGATGCAATCACAAGAGGCAGTTTACTCGATTATCATGTCACTATTTGCGTCTATTAGATAAACATGTTTTGATGTTGTCTGAAATTGTCACGTCCGATCAGATACGAGTGTTAATAGGGATATATTAACAAAGCGAGCGGCCTGTTGTGACCGAATCGCGCGTCGCGTTATACATGCTGAAATAATCGGCCATATGTCACGCGATGCGATCACAAGAGGCAGTTTACTCGATTATCATGTCACTTTTTGCGTGTATTAGATAAACATGTTTTGATGTTGTCCAAAATTGTCACGTCCGATCAGATACGAGTGTTTATAGTGATATACTAACAAAGCGAGCGGCTTGTTGTGACCGAATCGCGCGTCGCGTTACACATGCTGAAATAATCGGCCATATGTCACGCGATGCGGTCATAAGAGGCAGCTTGCTTGATTATCATGTCACAATTTGCGTGTATTTGATAAACATGTTTTGATGTTGTTCAAAATTGTCATGTCCGATCAGATACGTGTGTTTATTTATTGTGATATACTAACAAAGCAAGCGGCCTGTTGTGACCGAATCGCGCGTCGCGTTACACATGCTGAAATAATCGGCCATATGTCACGCGATGCGGTCACAAGAGGCAGTTTACTCGATTATCATGTCACTATTTGCGTGTATTAGATAAACATGTTTTGATGTTGTTCAAAATTGTCATGTCCGATCAGATACGTGTGTTTATTGTGATTTACTAACAAAGCGAGCGGCCTGTTGTGACCGAATCGCGCGTCGCGTTACACATGCTGAAATAATCGGCCATATGTCACGCGATGCGGTCACAAGAGGCAGTTTACTCGATTACCATGTCACTTTTTATTGCGTGTATTAGATAAACATGTTTTGATGTTGTCCAAAATTGTCACGTCCGATCAGATACGAGTGTTTATAGTGATATACTAACAAAGCGAGCGGCCTGTTGTGACCGAATCGCGCGTCGCGTTACACATGCTGAAATAATCGGCCATATGTCACGCGATGCGGTCACAAGAGGCAGTTTACTCGATTACCATGTCACAATTTGCGTGTATTAGATAAACATGTTTTGATGTTGTCCAAAATTGTCACGTTCGATCAGATACGAGTGTACTAACAAAGCGAGCGGCCTGTTGTGACCGAATCGCGCGTCTCGTTACACATGCTGAAATAATCGGCCATATGTCACGCGATGCGGTCATAAGAGGCAGCTTGTTTGATTATCATGTCACAATCTGCGTGTATTAGATAAACATGTTTTGATGTTGTTCAAAATTGTCATGTCCGATCAGATACGTGTGTTTATTGTGATTTACTAACAAAGCGAGCGGCCTGTTGTGACCGAATCGCGCGTCGCGTTACACAATATGCTGAAATAATCGGCCATATGTCAGGCGATGCGGTCACAAGAGGCAGTTTACTCGATTACCATGTCACTATTTGCGTGTATTAGATAAACATGTTTTGATATTGTTCAAAATTGTTGTGTCCGATCAGATACGTGTGTTTATTGTGATATACTAACAAAGCGAGCGGCCTGTTGTGACCGAATCGCGCGTCGCGTTACACATGCTGAAATAATCGGCCATATGTCACGCGATGCGGTCACAAGAGGCAGTTTACTCGATTATCATGTCACAATTTGCGTGTATTAGATAAACATGTGTTGATGTTGTTCAAAATTGTCATGTCCGATCAGATACGTGTGTTTATTTATTGTGATATACTAACAAAGCAAGCGGCCTGTTGTGACCGAATCGCGCGTCGCGTTACACATGCTGAAATAATCGGCCATATGTCACGCGATGCGGTCACAAGAGGCAGTTTACTCGATTGTCATGTAACTATTTGCGTGTATTAGATAAACATGTTTTGATGTTGTTCATAATCCGATCAGATACGTGTGTTTATTGTGATATACTAACAAAGCAAGTGGCCTGTTGTGACCGAATCGCGCGTCGCGTTACACATGCTGAAATAATCGGCGATATGTCACGCGATGCGGTCAAAAGCGGTAGCTTGTTTTATTACTATTTGCGTTTGATTGCGATGCGAGTGTTTCTAGTGATATACTAATGAAGCTAGCGGCCTATTCTGACTGAATAGCGAATCGCGGTCCACATTTTCAAATAAAGTTACGATTTTAAAAACAGTCGTTAATCATTTCAAATCGATAGAGCATTGTTGTAGAAGCTGATGACGAGTTAATTCGAGGACCGACGCGTAGCGGAGGCCCTCGAAAGTACGAGTCCAGTTATTGCACTTTCGGCCGAGGCTTAACACAGTGCTTTTCACGTCTACTTTAAGGAAATTGCAAATAATTATAATTCTTAATCAAAATGAAGTACCTAGGTAATTGAAGATCATAATTCTTATCTAAAAACATAAGAGCGCGGCCCCGCTCGTCGGCGCGGCGGAATAAGCAGGGCTCGCTGACGGCGCTCCTCCCGCTCGATGCCCTGTGATTTTTTAAAAGCAAACATTCTCGAAACGTAATCAGACAGTGTGTAGAATAACCTATAGATATAACTTACGAAACCGCTCATTGCAAAAAGACACGTTTGATTGCATCATTATTCTAAAGCAAAATTTTTAAAGCGCCGTCATAATTACGAAAACCTCATAGGTACCAAATTCATTCTCCAGCTCATACATGTAACAGATACATATAACTAGGCATAAATAAACGTTTAATTTTTGTAAACAATTGAACAGCTCGCAGATCTAAAATAATACATTAAAAAGCAACCTTAGTGCTCAGAGGATAAGGCTCAAAATTCAATAACCGTATTTAAATATCTGCCCGATGACAAGTACCTATTAGAGACAATCCACAACTTGGTAACACTCCACATTTGTAAAATACTCAGTAACACCAGGTACATATACCTAAGCACTCCAGGCACGTCCGCTCGGCACGGCGGTTGACAGCTGACTACTTCCACTCTGGCAGCCAATGCAGGTGCAGGATACTACATCCCTTCCTTATTAACGAAAATAAAAGAGTCTGGGTAAGGCGTTAATAGTTTGTGATACGTTTTACTATTGACATTATTAATGACGAATGCCTTGTGTGCGAGTTATTTAATTGAAACTTTGATAAGTACAAGCTAGTTATCCCCTAATAGTTTGTTATACGTTTTACTCTCGACACCAATAATGACGAATGCCCTGTGTGCGAGTTATTCAATTTAAACGTCGACACACGCCAGCCATCCCCTCTCATTAACTCTTTTTTTTCAATTCATCGGATTTATGTTGCTTTTGAAAATATTTACTCAAATGAATCTGTAGGTAAATTTTGTGTGTGGTTTTTTGTAACAATGCATTTTTATTAATTGCTCAACGCGGCCGCCAGCAACTCCGGCACCATTATACAATGATCAGTTTAGATTTAGTCTAGTTTCATTCAGTTATAAATTTTAGTCCCATTACAAAACAATATAAATGCTCCTATTGCACACCTCAATAAGAAATAATATTAGAAAACCAATACAGAGTAGGTACAGCATATCAAAACAGGCCAATAACAGGTGGTCCCACTACCAAAGAGCGATCTCTGACAGGCAACTGCTATAAGTTCCTCTTAGTCTTCATTTTATTATTATCTATAACAGTAGTATAGTCTTATTTCATCTTATTTAGTTTAATTTCTATTGCATACTTCTTAGTCTTAATTTTTTTGAAGTGTGTTTATAAATGGTGAATAATAGATTAATTTAATGGGCTACTTTATAACAAAATCCATATTTTTTTTACTTATGTACATATTCAAAACAGAATGCTTTAGTTATAAACACAATAAAGCATTATTTAAAGCTGGCATTTAAATTTTATGTTCCTCGCCGGTATTCATCCTGTAACTACCACCGGTTGTTAAAATGAACCTCTGCCACGAGAAAACCCGGCGTAAGAAACCCGGCGAGCCATGTATATCCCTCTGTATACATTCTGTTATAAATGACAACATTCTGAGTCGTCCCACTGGAGGAAAACCAATTTATTAATTTTCCGCTAGATCACACATGTATTGCAATGTACACGCATGGAAGCCAACCCCTATGGCACACCAATAATACATGTAACGAAGACCGAAAGATCGAGTACACATACTTCTAAAACCTTCGTAAATAAGATCGGCTACGTGAGCCACACCAGAGCACATGAACGACATCAACGTCGGAGTCGAGGCAGTCGCCGAGGCCGAAACCGGTCGGGAGAGTATGTAATACATGTAATTTGATTTAATCCGATTTAATACCACCCGCAATAGTATGCTGGGAATTTGTCCGTTCTAATTAGTGGAAGTGTCAATTCAATCCATCAAAACAAAATCCGCTTCAGTCAATCCCACACAACTTTGTCAATTTTAGTTACAGTTAACTAAAGTTGCCCAGTCTCAAGCTACAGTTCAATTATAGAAATATTGTATTCAATTAATTTTGAAACATCGTCAGGGATACCCCATACTTGCTATCATAGTACACTAAGCATTATGGGTCCAGTATTTGTCTCCACGCATGCACTTAGACTCAGCTGCTCAATATTCACAGGTCAAAACCAGATCCATTATTAAATTGATCAGATCTAATGACGACTGTATTCGTTCTTAATTCGCTTTAATAATTCTGAACTTCATGCATCGCCAACAAAGAATGTACGTATAGGTATATTACTTCTTTAAATATTTATTGCTTGCATGTATCTCCTGTCCCAAGTTTGTCATTTTCCGGCATTACACCGCAAGACATCCACCTGTATTATTTGATGTATATATTACTTTCCCTCTTCAAACCCCAGTGTTCTGCATTCATCCATCTCTGTACAGCGGTACCACACATCCTTTTTTTCCACATACCTACACATACCATACATTCCGCCAGCGCCTAGAATGAACGCGTGACGAATGCTGCACATGCAGTACCTACTTGATGAAAAGAGACGCTAACAGTCTGCTCTCAGTTTCCAGGCTGGGCTGTGTATTAATGTCCTTCACGCAACAGTTACCCTCAATGCAAACATGTTTCCTTCAACTCCACGTTTTCAGACAGCAATTCTTCATTAATCTTTTCGAATGATATCGACTGTTAGGACAGAATAATTGATAAGCACCCCCATTAACTAAAATATTAAATTTCTGTATAATATGGGAAGCCATTATTTAAACCAGGGACGGGTCTATCAATTAGAATGGTAAGGCAATAATCAATATTGATTATAAAACTTTTTTTTATTTCTTTTGCATATTTAAGTATTCCACCAATAACAACTTATGGACTCAGCATTAATTTATTCTCATCAAAATAGTCCCGCAATTAGTTGGCAAACAAATAACAACGACGCGATGAAGCGCTCAGATACCGAACCAAAACATGAAGATACATGTTTTATTTTGCATGTTCGCTATTGTTGAACAGCTAAAATAGAGTACCTATTTCAGATGACGTCATCAGTATCTGACATTTGAATAGCAATATGTAATTACGTTGACTGCTAGTAAACAAATGTCTTCATCAATAAGTTATACCACTTTTACCGTTTTACCGTCCCAGCAATTATATATATTTTTGTTTTTCCTTTGTTCAGATTTATAAAAGGTTTCTTGTAATTGTTTATATTTCCTCACGTTACATTAAATACACTTCATGATCTTATTTAGGTACCCATCCATTACATCAGGTACGCTCCCCATCCACTTGGGAAACAAACAGGTACAACAATCTGCCAGGAAGTGCAATTAAATTTCTTTCATAATATATGCCGCCTCTCCGCCCACCAATGGAACACTTGTTTCGCTATATGTTGTACCAAATCAACATTTTCCTACATTTCACCGCCTCCTTTCGGGACTCATGCTTTACTCGTACCTGTTGGCACTATATACCCACTTCATAATTTGATTATCATCCAATCCATACATAGGTACTCTCTCTCTCTCAAAGTTTCAAATCGGTACAGCGAATGGAAATGGGCGAAAATCGATCTAGATGATCGAATTATTTTATATGCTTAAGTCAACAACCTTAAAGCTCGTACAGATCAGTGGGTTCACTCGCCAAGTCAGAAACCTTGGATGTGGATGCTTAGTCCAAGTGTAACCGTCACCTTCTAATGCGTCACTTTTTTGCAATATTTCTAACTTCCGGATCAATATCCGTATCTTGTGTTAGCATCCCTTTATTACTCGAAGGACACCTATACAGCACAGAACTATATACCGATATCAGTCGCGGGATATGATCATAGTAAACCAATGTAAACGCAATAAAACTTCGTTGACGATGTGGAAGGCACGCCTTGTAGGCACCGTACCAACCAGTTACTTACTAAATTATTAGTAATTACATGAATTACTTGACGTCTGTCATTTCCTATACAGAAAGTGACATCCAGATCCACGCGACGCACCCAAATGCGTTACACAATCTAACGGCTGGTAATCTCTGTATTACTCGTAGATCCGGCGCATTCACCCATCCTGGTGATTTTGATTTATTTGTATCAGAATACACGACAACCCTGCCGTAACACACACACAGCACAACATAGGTACTTCATATCGTATACAATACCAAGGCCCTCGTGGTTTTTATTAGTAAGTTTTTATTCAGTCGGCCTGTCAAATTGACCTCTCGTAGAAACAGTACACGTATACACAATCAGGTTATCAGTCACAAGTCTTCCGCATCACTTTTAATCACGCGGTCTATCAAATTGACCTCTAATTACAGTGCACATATTAAACACCCAGGCCCAGGTGGTCTATAATATTGGCCTCTCATATAAAAGTTTCATATCACTTTTATTCAGGCAGCCAGTCAAATTGACCACATATTACAACGCAAGGGTCTATAATATTGACCTCTTATATAAAAGTATTTCATATCACTTTTATTTAGGCAGCCTGTCAAATTGACCACATATTAAGTACAACACAACGGTCTATAATATTGACCTCTCATATAAAAGTCTTTCATATCACTTTTATTCAGGCAGCCTGTCAAATTGACCGCATATTACAACACAATAGTCTATAATATTGACTTCTTATATAAAAGTCTTTCATATCACTTTTATTCATGCAGCCTGTCAAATTGACCACATACTACAACTCATTTTAAAAGTCTCTTATACCACTTTTATGGGCGCGGCCTCTCAAATTGACCTTTAAGACCACTTGCTATATCAACACAGATATGGTCTATCATATTGACCTTCCATATAATCTCAAATACTCATCCAAACCTTTTGTCCCAATCATAACAAAGGTATGGACTAGATATCTCACAGATTTATTATACCGAATAGTACCTACCTACACTGCATGTACAGTATAGGTATATTTAAAGGTAGCCGTTAACATTAAGTACAAAGTAGTGACAATCAGTAGTGGTAATCATCTAATCATTTCATCGCACGCGTTTCCAAAACAAACCAAGAAACGGATTATAGGTAGTTACCTATTTAAGTTAATATCACTGCACGCAAATTGTCAGCATTTAGCCACACAATTTATTTCATTTGATATTCAATACATTTTAAATATAGTTAAAGGAATTCCATACCAACAACATCGACAACAGAAATTACTCATCGAGAAACTTCTGGTGGACAATGGATTCTAGATACTTATTATTTCGAATACTCGTCAACACAGTACACGATATGCTTAGAGTTGATTTCCTTTTGATATTTTTTACCTCTATAGTTAACCGATACACAAAGTATTGGCCGGATAACCCAATAACTTTGATAATTCTTTTTCGTATACCTTTTTTCCTAATTAGGTACTATTTTCCTTTCCTTTAACAAAATATCGCACTTACATTTTCCTCGTTCGCCACTTGTAAAATACTCAGTAACACCAGGTACATATACCTAAGCACTCCAGGCACGTCCGCTCGGCACGGCGGTTGACAGCTGACTACTTCCACTCTGGCAGCCAATGCAGGTGCAGGATACTACAACATTGGCTAGTGGTTAATATAGTTTCTTATTTCCCTCACTCAAATTAGTACCTACTCATTAGGTAACTTACATCGTGAAATACAGGGTGTCCAGGGCGAATTTTTTTTGTGCAACAATTTTTTTGGTTTTTTATTTTTTTGTTGACAAATTCACATTGGTGTAACAGTCAATTGTTAAGTCAGCTCATCACAAGTCGTCATACAGGGTGTCATATTTTTTATTTTATTTTCACTCAACTCATTTAAGTACACAAACACTTAACACCATGCCGTCCAAATCGCAAGCAGCCATCTTCCGAGAGGCAACAAAGGCAATTACTCTGCTCAAGGAGATTGCGGAGGCAGCACTAGCAAAGGATACGAAAAAATATACATTGTCGGATTTCACGGCTCGGTACACAAAAGTAGACCTCTATAAATCCAAGTTAGAGGACGTCTATTATGAAATACTAGACGATGAGGAACTCACTGACGAGACCGAAGCCGTCTACACAAAACATTATGACACCGCGGTAACGGACTACAATTACATCCTAGTCGCGTTCGACAAATTGAGCGTGACTGCGGCCCTCCCAGAGACTTCTCACCCCTCCACGTCTGCCACGCCTACAACTGTGCTACCCAAAATCACGCTCCCAAAGTTCAGCTCAAAGGTTGAAGACTGGCCGTCCTTCATTACCATCTTCAGGAGCTTAACGGACGACATGACCATCATTTCGGATGCCGTAAAGCTCCACTACCTGCTCTCGTGCCTGACAGGCGAGGCACGCAGTATGGTATCCCACCTCCAGCTCACCAACGACAATTTCGCCGTAGCGATGAATATCCTAACTCGGCGCTATGAAAATCGTCGGGTCTTGATCGACCGGTTTGTAGATATCATCATTGAACTGCCCAACATTCACGTGCGCTCCGATATACGCACGCTCTTTTTAACTCCGCTCATTTCCGCGCAATGCGCCCTCAATAACCTCGATCTGCCCATGCAAGAAAGTGACTATGTTTTTGTGTCTATAGTAGTGCGAAAACTTAAAGGTGAACTTCGGACACTTTTTGAACGAAAGTACGGATCACGCCAGTCTCTGCCCACCCTCAAGAACCTGATCACCTTCTTGGAAGAGCACGCGCGTTGTGTAGAGACCGAATGGTCCAGCTCACCCAAGCCCAGCACCTCCCAACTCACTCAGCATTCGCCACAACCAGCTCAGTACCGCAGGCAGTCTCCCGTAAACTTTCCTCGAGGTCCGCCCCGACAGCCTGCGTATCATGAATCACGTCCCATGACCCCGGTTAGGAGCCGGTCAGACTATTCAGCTCAGCACAGGCCGACTTACTCAGCTCAACCGTCACCTCAAGACGCAAACACCACCAACACCATGCCCTGCCCATACTGCGGAGAAAGAGGGCACAAGCTCATCGCCTGCCCACGGTACAACGACCAACCAATCCAAGGCCGTTGGGACTTTGTTCAGGCCCGCAACCGCTGCCGACGCTGCCTAGGCCCCCATTATGAGAATGAGTGCAAGTCCACGAAGGCTTGCAAAGAGTGTGGGAATGACAGATACCACACATCTCTTCACCGCCCCGGTGCTTCTTCTCCAACTCATTCGTCCGCTCATCTCCTACCTCCACATCTGAGAGAACAGCCCAGGACGCGTCCAGCTAATGAGTACCAACCGTTCTCGGCACACGCCTCACAGGCGAAACCCACGTCTCAGGACCACCCTCGCTCGCCCAGTACGTCCCGAGCAGGTGGTCAATCGTGACTACCTACAATAACTGAACACTGTGAAGAGGAAGACAATCAGCACACACACTCACACCCAGATCACACACACTCACACGCAGACCACACACACTCAGCCCATACCCAGACATCTCAAGCTCGCTCACCGCGATCAGCTCCACCAACAGCGAATCATTCCTCTTGTGATTACCCACGACAGGATGAGCACGCAATCAATCAGCCCATATTATTACCTACCGTCACGCTAAAAATAGCAGACGTAAATGGCCAGTTTCACACAGCACGAGCCCTGCTAGATTGCGGTAGTATGCTCACACTTATCACTCAGCGCATGGCTCGAAATTTAAAGTTACCACAAAACTCAACATCACTCAAAATCACAGGAGTGGGCAACCACCACACACAGGAATCAAAGGCATCAATCACAATAATCTGTCGACCTACACATCATGACACACCCACGATTACGGCTACTGCGCATATTTTAAAACACGTTACCGGTTATCTACCGTTACAAAAGGTCCCACACATAGCACAAGTGAGAGGCCAGCCAAATATTCCCTTAGCAGATCAAGGATATAACACACCCGCTCCAATCGATCTCTTGTTAGGTTCTGATGTTCTCGGCCAAGTTCTGGACGGGACTAAGGTCTCCTTAGGCCGAGGGAAGCCCATAGCCTTCGGCACGATTTTCGACTTCGCATTGATAGGACCCATTGAGGACTTATATGCAACACCTGCAAACCAGGCCAACTCAGCTCACATTACCAGCTCACAGCCAGAATCTGACGTACCCACACATGACATTTACAAGAACCTTGAGAGGTTCTGGGAGACCGAAGAACCACAACCTCATATACAGACCAGCCCATAACAAGAGCAGTGCGAGGAAATCTTCCGTACTACAACCACTCGAGATCCATCAGGCCGCTATATGGTAACACTGCCGTTTCTACCAAATGCCGGCCTTAGGCAACACTCATGCCATTGCACTACGCAGGTTTCTTACACTGGAAAAGAAACTACACGCAAATCCGCCCCTACGCTCTAAATATGTTGAATTTATGAGCGACTATCTCAACCTAGGACACATGTCACCATGCCACCCAAGTACCTTCGCGAACAAGCCTCATTTCTACATTCCTCATCACGGCATCTTCAAATCGGGATCCGACAAGTTACGCACTGCCTTTGATGGGTCCAGTAAAAGCTCAAATGGCGTCAGTCTTAATGATAGCCTGCACGCTCTCCAGCTCTCCAGCAAGATATTGTTGACATTATCATGTCTTTCAGGATACACCCCATAGTTTTCAGTACTGACATCAGAATGATGTTCAGAAACATACTCATCCACCCAGATCAACGACAGTATCAGCTCATTCTCTGGCGGTCTTCACCGGACCAGCCCCTGCTCACTTACGCACTAAATACCGTCTCCTATGGATTACGCTCAAGCCCGTACCACGCCCTCCGTACTCTGCTCCAATTGGCGGATGACGAAGGTCATCACTACCCGCACGCTGCTCAGGTCCTACGCAATTCAGTTTTCGTCGATGATATACTCTGTGGTCATGACTCTGTGGAGTCTGCTCAAGCGCTCCAAACAGAGTTGATTAACTTACTGGCCCTAGGTTGTTTTCAGCTCAGTAAATGGACCTCCAACTCTTCTCAGCTCCTTGAACGGTTCCCAGATGACCAATGTGACATGCCTAAAGACTTCGACATCAGCCCAGAATTGAATTCCATTAAATTATTAGGTATACAATGGATTCCTCAATCGGATGAGTTCACTTATCGCATCTCTCTCCCCTCACTGACCCAAGTCACAAAACGCTCTATCCTCAGCACAGTAGCTTCGCTGTACGACCCCAATGGTTGGGTTACACCCGTCATACTCCGCGCAAAGCTACTTTTACAGAAGTTATGGCTTCTGAAACTGGGATGGGACGAGCCCACCCCCGATGAAGTTCACACAGAATGGCAGCACATCTCACAAGACCTTCCCCAATTCTCAAATCTCCGCTTACCTCGGCACATCTGCAAATACAAGCCCACGTCCACTTACTCACTTCACGGGTTCGCGGATGCCTCAGAAGCCGGTTATGGTGCTGTCACTTATCTGCACGAGCTCGATGCCAATGGACTTGTCAATGTGCATCTGGTCATTGCCAAGTCGAAGGTCGCTCCTATCAAGAATTGCCTCTCAATTCCCAAAATGGAACTCTCAGCTGCAGCTCTTTTATCACAGCTCATGACACGACTGTCAGATAAATTGTCAGCTCACATTGCTATAGAACAACATACCTGTTGGTCAGATAGCACAATAGTTTTAGCATGGCTCAACACGCCCCCTCATCGACTCCAGACATTTGAAGCCAACCGAGTGGCTAAAATAACGTCTAGCCCGATCAGCCCTAGGTGGAGGCATGTCCCTACGAACCTCAACCCTGCAGACTGTGCAAGCAGGGGTATGTCAGCCCAATCTCTATCAACCCATGACCTCTGGTGGTCTCCCAGCTGGCTCAAAGAGCCTCCTCATACCTGGCCCCAGATGCCAGCCGCTCTGGGTCATCACGCTTTACCAGGCCTTAAGCCAAAAAGTGTGCCAGCTCATATAGCAGTTCCTGATCTGGATCATGATCTGCTTACCCGCTTCAGCTCTTTTGACAAGCTTGTCGGAGTGACGGCTTGTATCAAGCGCTTCATTTATAATTGTAAGCACGGCCCAGATGTACGTCGCTCTGGACCGTTGACAGCCTGTGAACGGAAAGAAGCTCTGTTATTCTGGGTCCGCTCTGTTCAGCGGAATGAGTTTGCAGAAGACATTCATCGTCTCCACACTAATAAACTCTGCAGCAATCGACTCCAGCGTCTCTCCCCATTCTTGAAAGATGGGCTCTTGAGAGTCGGTGGTCGTCTCTCTCATGCGTCACTTAGGTACAACGCTCAACACCCACTCATTCTTCCCAGCTCAAGCCCGCTCGTTGACCTCATCATTGACCATTACCACAGAGTGCACTGCCATCCTGGCGCTGACACTCTACACGCAATGCTCCGCCAGCAATACTGGATACTATCCGCTCGCCGTGCGATCCGACACCGTGTGTTCAAATGTATTAGTTGTTTCCGAACTCGCGCTCAACCAGCAGCCCCGTTTATGGCTGACCTTACAGCAGATAGGGTTAACCCACAACCTGTATTTAGCCAAGTCACGACTGACTTTGCCGGCCCATTTCTCGTTAAGTCTAGCACGTTACGAAACGCTAAACTGTTAAAGGCGTACTTTTGTATATTTGTGTGCCTTTCAACGAAGGCAGTTCATTTAGAGGCCGTCTCCGCTCTTACCACGGAAGCCTTTCTTGCAGCGTTGCAAAGATTTGTCTAGCGTCGCGGTACACCAGTTCTAATTAGATCGGATTGCGGCACGAATTATGTAGGCGCTAGAAATCATCTCAAAGAAGTTCAAAACTTCCTCGCTGAAAATAATGATGCAATCACACACCAGCTCGCCAACCAGCAGGTAACCTGGTTGCTGAACCCCCCCAAGGAGCCTTGGTTCAGTGCCTTACATGAAATTAACGTCAAATCTACTAAACAGTTGTTCTATCGTGTAGTTGGTGAACAGCACCTTACCTTTGAGGAATTCTCCACACTCCTGACACGAATCGAGGCTGTACTCAACTCTAGACCTCTCTGCCCACTTTCATCCGACCCTTCGGACATTGAACCCTTAACCGCTGGACATTTTATTATAGGCCGTCCACTCACTTCTCTGCCCGAGCCGTCCTTTGATGACAGGCCGTTATCTGCTCTTAAACGCTTTCAGCTCATACAAGCTCTCTCTCAACGCTTTTGGACTCTGTGGACCAGATCTTACCTCCATACTCTCCAAACCCGCTCAAAATGGCTTTCCCCTTCATCGCCTCCTCAAGTTGGCGAACTCGTGCTCATCAAGGAAGATAACTTGCCACCGCTGCAATGGAGACTGGGTCGAATTACCCGCACAATACCTGGCAAGGATGGAGTGATCCGAGTTGTGGATCTGGACACCGCCAGTGGACATCTGCGCAGACCTGTGCTCAAGATAGCCAGGTTGCCATTGGATTCAGCTCAGGAAGAGGCTCTACTACGGGCCCCCCAGGATGTTCGCGCCATCGGCGCGACGATATACATAACTCGTTCAATCATTCATCGATTCGCTCGTTCACGAGCCGGCGCTCGCGACTCGCTCAAAGAGTAGCATTTTGACCGCCGTCGCGCACTGACGTGTATCTCAATCCCAGCGTTCCGTGCTCACCAGAACCTACGAAAGTGTCGTGATTATACCGGCCGGTACCCTTATTGTAGTGACTGTGACGTTACGTGGCTCATCAGCTCAAGACTAGGCGCGCGAGTGAATTAAAACCCTCAGTGTGCGTGAAGACTTCCATCAGCTCAAGGTCGGCTCGAAACCAGAAGAAGACACTCCTACTCAGCCCATCCATCACATCAGCACGCCAAGCAACTTACCTACTACACATTCAAGTAAGCCAGTTCCCATTTCTCACTCCCATTCTCCATCTCATTCAGCTCACGTCGCGTGTTATTGCCCCCAGCGATAACAACTTGTATACGTATTTATAAGTTACTGAAATAAATTATTTTGATTTTGATTTGATTTGATGTCGGCAAATAGGTATCCATATTTCCGCACAGTTCAATAAATTTGTAGGTTTCTTTTTCTAACGCAGTAATAGCCAACTTAAAATGTAAGCGCATATGCGTTAAGTCCGCCAGTTGTATTTCTGCCCCATCAAGCACAGTTTGAGCCTTAGCAATAAGTTCCAGAACTTGCTGGTACCTCATTCTTAAACGCTCTCCTAAGGCCTCATCCATGTTGATTATGACTGGAATTGTGATAAAATCTAATAAGAATCCCATATTCGTTATTAACTAGATTCTAATAAGAATAATTGATAATATTAAATGCTTACTGTATCCAACTTCTTACACAGAAGAGTGTCTTGCCACCGAAGCAGAGTAAACCGCGCCGCGTCCAGTAAATGATATTGCCTGAAAAGGTTTCACACATGATTTGTTTGTGTATCGACAAACAATTACATAAGTTTCTAATTCAGCACGCACTTGGAAAACTTTTAAGCCTATGCTTAAGAGACAAATCACTATGTGCCTCTTAACCGCAAGCAAACTTAGTGTATTTGTAAACACTAAGTATAGTGCTAACTTATATATAAAAAAATCATTTTCTGCATGCCGCCCGTACTGTCTTCTCCACAGTCATCAACCACTTGTTAAGACGGTTCCAATGAGCCCAAACACGATAGGTTTATCTTGTATACCCCAGGAGTTGCCATGGCCACCTTCGGTCTCCATTATCAGACCAGCCAACTCTCATGACAATATTGCATTGTCCTCCAATTAGTAGGGTATATAATTGTATCAAATCTCACTTAATCGGACTTCTTAAACCTGATCAAAAACTTGCTTACTCTTGCAAACAAGTTATTTTACTAAGTAACTTAATAAAATAAAAGTTCGTAAAATAAAATGCCAACTAACCGTTTCCTCCTAGCCAGTTAGGGTAAGTAATTGTGTCACGTCCGGTACAAAGCAAAGTTTGGTCACTTTACTTTGTGTATGTCTCGTCCTTGTAAATCAAATCTGTAATCGAGAAACCGACGCTAAATTTTCTACCAACAAACATTGCTAAAAACATGGCGGTACGCCAGGACAACTTGAGGCTTGATAACTTGAAATCGGATCTTTTCCAGAAATACATCGCATCACAACCATAGCATCACTTTTAAGGCGATTTTCGTAATATCAATCCGCTACTTAAAATATGAAAAGAGACTTACACTATTGTAATATTTTGATAAAAGCGACTTATATGAAACTTACTTCCATTACGCCGTACATTTCCGCCACTTTTGATTATGGGCTTCATTTGAAGATAATTTCACTGATTATATAACTTCTTTGCCCCCTTAACGTTTTAATCGATTTTCACAACGTTTTTTGCTTAAATTACACTTAAATCTAATTATTCTTCCTAAAATTAGAAAGACAAGTTTGTACTTGCACCGGCCGGCATGAGGCCGGCCGGCGGAGGGAACGAAAAAATATGTGCGTTCGGATACTATCTCACAATGGTATTACGCAAACGTCGAGATTTCATGTCACGAACTTCTTAATTAACATTCACTTTCCGGTGAAATATTAAAACCACAATAATAAGTTCTATACTAAAACACTTCAATTTACTTATTTAAAAATAAAACACCAATGTTTTTCATATCTTTATTTCATCTCAATTGTTTAAACATACCTTAATCATTTTAAAAACTGCACTTACTGTGGATAGTGTTTCCGAACTTATACCATATACACTTTCTTATTTTTTAAATAAAGGTCCCACACACGCATTGACTTATAGTTAGATAAACGGTGTCGCGGAAAAAAATCATATCACGAAATTGTAACGCGTAAAAATTATAAAATAATAAAACTTGAATGATATAATTACAAATAGGAAACTGGGTATTTTTACACTACTGAGTGGGACATATTCCGTTTAGTACGGTTTCAATTGATTGATTGATTGCTTAATTGACTCGACTCGACTTGACTTGGATTCAATATGCAGGCGTTGATTGATAAGCACGGAGTCACGATTTTTTACGACCTTTTAGGCCAACGGGACTTCCGTCTTGATATGCTTTATACAAAGCCTGGATGGAGCTCCGACATAATCTGTTTTACCGACGGTACTGGGCAACGGAACTCCACTTGATTTAGCCCGCATATTAACTTGTGAGACCTCGACATAATCTGTTTTACAGCCGGTACTGGGCAACGAGGTGCTACTTGAATAATCAGCGTGACCACAAACTTGCATTACTTGAATATTATCGGTCACTATCAGCGTGACCACAAACTTGTATTACTTGAATATTATCGGTCACTATCAGCTTGACCACAACCTTGTCGTGAAGAGTCAATTTACGATTTCTTCTAGTGAGGTAACTGAAAGTAGATCCAGCTCTCACTCTTTTTGTTCCCATTCAGTAGGTAGTTGCATTATTTATACAAATTAGCATCCTCCACTAAAATTTTGTCGCCACGTCTTGATATGCTTTATACAAAGCCTGGATGGAGCTCCGACATAATCTGTTTTACCGACGGTACTGGGCAACGGAACTCCACTTGATTTAGCCCGCATATTAACTTGTGAGACCTCGACATAATCTGTTTTACAGCCGGTACTGGGCAACGAGGTGCTACTTGAATAATCAGCGTGACCACAAACTTGCATTACTTGAATATTATCGGTCACTATCAGCGTGACCACAAACTTGTATTACTTGAATATTATCGGTCACTATCAGCTTGACCACAACCTTGTCGTGAAGAGTCAATTTACGATTTCTTCTAGTGAGGTAACTGAAAGTAGATCCAGCTCTCACTCTTTTTGTTCCCATTCAGTAGGTAGTTGCATTATTTATACAAATTAGCATCCTCCACTAAAATTTTGTCGCCACGTTGAGAAATGAGGATGTAATAGACGACAAAATAGCATATTGATTAGAGTATCTGCATATAGATATGATTTGGTTTTAGGACTCAACATTGTTTCATAACCTTTGATAAAGGTTACTGGTGAACTATTGATGCAGAGAAACTACGAACCCGTATTGTACACTATTCCAAGTGACCCGTGGCTAGCACGGCTACCATCAAGCCTCGTCTGCACGAGCTTATGACATCACAGAGATCGCCACAACCCACGTGTTGTGGAGCGAGCAACAATCACTACGTGTTCTCGCCTGTATACGATCCCCTACTTGGGATATTGTGTGGGCCCCAAGTGGGCCCGAGAAGCCTCCTTTTGCCTTCCCCCTATAGCTTCTCCCTGTTGTGCCTTGCAACTTGCCTCACATCGGTTTCGTACGAGTCTCTGACTCTTGCTTGCGTTACTATTGATACTTGAACCCTTGGTCGGGCCATTGTTGGTTGTTGAGTCCCACAACCAACCATTGTGTATAATTTATTAATTATAAGCACTCACCAGAACAGGCGAACTTGATCTTACTTGAGCTTCAACCTCCCTCGCGCGGTGAACTTTTACCATCTTGTGTCTACCTCCATTTTTTCTGTCATTGTCCGACCAACGACTATAGAGGTTAGTGTTGTCAGTAAGAAATATATACCACAACATTAAGGTAAAGCAGTTGATACATGACTTACCGATTGTTTGTTAATCGCGGTGCTCCGCGACATAGGTTAGTAGCCGTTTTTCTTTGTTAACTGCCAGTATATCGCACTATCCGCCAAATGATAGTCAGTTTTGAAATGGATTTATCGTTCCCAACAAGAAAATACTCGTTTCGCTATATTTACAGCAGTGTTATTAGCATTTAAATCATACATCTTATTTTGACTAGTGCTGCGCTCTGATATCGACAACTTGCTATTAAATTAAAGACTATGTGAGTAATTTTATGATGTTATTTCAGATCAATCCGTTGACAGGAAGAGGGTGAAATTTCAATTACTAAATTTGTCCCAAGAAACAAGAATAAATGATAAAAACAAACGTGGTGAGCTAAATAAAAGCTTGTAAAAATACCATTGTTTTATTCACTTCTGCACCATTCATATAGTAATCATAGTATACACAGTGGGTATACTATGATTACTATGTCATGCCCTTGCCAGACAAAGAATGAACTACTTTGGTAACGGTTACCCGCAACCAAAGGAATTCAAGGTGCTCCCGGCGAACTGCATCATCCGCTTTGTGGAAATGATGGAGCAAGCCTGGGAGCAGGTATAAAGGAGAGGGCAAATGCACAAAAGATCCCACTGGGTCGAAGTGCATCCGAAAGGGCCCTCACCTAGATAAGATAAGATAAGATAAGATACACAGTGGGCTGCGCCTGAATAACCCGACAGATTTTAATTGTATTTCTGACCATATTGGAAGGGTCCAGGAAAAGAACATGTCTACTCATTTTTTTTTTCAATAGAGTTTCTAATGTCAAAATGCTGAGCTCGTTATGAAAACTTGACATTGAAACCTGAATTTGAAAAAAAAGTGACTACACCTGTTTTTACCGTGTCATTCACACTATAGGCAGCTGCGACCTTATCGGTTGTACCAATAAAATGCAATGTTGGTAAAACACTTCACAAATAATATAGGGTCATTTCGCCGGTTACGCGACCACCTTCGGTTAGCGACCACTTGAAGATCATGGTTTTTTCAATTGAAGATAACATCAATTCTACAGAGTCTATTGAAATGCCGCATGCCTTATTGTTTGTATTTATGGAATAGGAATTTACAAAAAAAACGACTAAATATGCTTTCAGCTCACCAAGTCAGCTAAGTGGTCGCTAACCGGCATATGAAATTAGGTGGTCGCCAACCGGCGAAATGACCCTAGTTACGGTAATAGAGTAGTGTACTTGAATATTATTATTCGTCTCGGTCAGTTTCAATTACAGAGAAAACTCAAATATTGATGTCGATATTTTTCAAAGTCCAAGTTGATATCGATAATTGTCTCTAATCGATGACAACCCTACAGCCACGAATTGACAGGCCGCCATATTATGCGCCAGGATTAGGTATACACGCTCATTTCGTAGGTATTTCGTGTCCATATAGTTTAATAAGTCTGAGCCGGCATCGCGTTGTTTTCTGGCAGCTGTCATAGTTTTTTCTTAATTCAGAGACAAACTAGAGTCGGATCCAACTAGGATCGTTCGATATCTTACTTACGTGCGACATTTGTCAAATTTGTATGCAAATTGACAATTCATTTCGAACTAAACGTCATCTCGACTGATATTAGAATAGAGGTCAAATCAAATTTCTTTGATTTCAGAGATGTTCGAAATTTGAATGAAATAATATTATCGAAATCGATGTTATTATTTAGCAATAATAACATTTTCACAGTTTTTGTTTGCTGCTGAGGCATTCAAGCTAAAAATGGTCTCTTCTTGTGAGCTGCAGTCTCCTTTATCTTCTTATCCTTCTCTCCCTTCCATTATTTGTCCAACTGCTGTTTCCTGTGTAAGTAAGGCTTTCTGTTGGGTATGGGAAGGGGCCTTTGGACTCTCTCATTCATTTTGTAGTTTGTATATCTCGCAGTCTATCAAAAACAGATAATCTAGAGCTTTTTTTACAAGATTCTTATTAACTTGCACTGTTCGTATGTATGTAAATATGTAAGTAGGTATGTACATATGTAAGTATGTAAGTTGTCCGTCAAAGTTTGCAATCCATTTTTCAGTCACTTCCCGTTATCCAATTGAGCTGAAATTTTGCAAACTTATGTAGGTATATCGCATGACAATGCAATATTATGATGACTTGGAGCTGATCTGATGCTGGAGCTGGAAGGTGGCCATAGGAACCCCGCAATAAAACGATACAACCCCATCGAGTTTGGGCTCGTTAGAATCGTCTCAATGAGTAGTAAAACTTTACAACTATAATTAAGTACATTTCATTTTAGAATTAACAAGTAAGTAATGTGAACATCAATAATTATCTAAATATTTTCAGCATGCAGTGTAGATTTGGACACATTAATATAACTTTAACTATCTAATAAATAAAAAACTGAATTGACGTGCATTTCATCTTAAAAATATGTATATTCTACTTAAAATCATTTGATTACTTAATTGACAATATTTTTAGGTTTATTTAATTCAGATTATATTCAATGTTGGTATTTACAATATAATAATTAGTAGTAAATTAAATAAGTTAGAATAAGTTAGAATATGAATTCAGAACTGTATCAATTTAAAACCCCTACTTTACCTACCTATGTCTATGTCAAAGTCAATGTCATGTGTGTATGTTTTATTTTACCTATGTCACACAGATAGTTTAGAATTAGTCCAGGCAATGAACTGACAACTTGTATGGAAAAAAAATTTCAAATTTGGAAATAATTTATAATAGCAGATTTTTTCTATGTAATGGATATATTGTAAATTCAATAGTTACCTAGCGACAAAATCCAACAAAATTTCAGAGATCAAAAAAATGGTAACTTAACAAGGTTCTGAAAAGTCAGAAAAAATATGAATAAATGGCTTTATCTTTATTTTGGTTCATTTACATTTGCTCTATAATATTCAAGATAAATAATAATAAAAAAACAATTCATGCTTTATTTAAATCTAAATAATTACTTCCGGATGGAAAGTTTGTTGGATTCTTGCATAAAGCATCTTAGAATAACATTTTAAAATGAAATAAACAAAAAAAACGCTATTATAAACCTGTTTTTCAAAACCGTATTTTGTCTGGAGTAAATTATGATAACTACATATACCTTAAATTAATAAATCAAATATTAACATTTAAAGTGATTAATTATTTCATTTTTAAATTAAAAATTCATATTCATCAGTGACTGCCGGTCACCAATTAAAATAAAATTATAGACTTGGTAGGTATAGATTTAAAATAAAATAAATATTAAAAAAATGGATGATGAATAACTTACTCCATAGTAAACGCGCCGAGAATATAAGTTGTGACGTCATAGCATAAGCCCGTTTAATATAGAGCGTTTTTGGGGGTGTGCCGACGCGTGCAGATTTTAAATGTATATACAGGCTATAACTCATCCTCATAAATTTAATTCATAAAATAAATAAGAACTATAAAAAAATACACCACCATCTTCATAGACGAATAACAAATAATATGAAGGGTCCATGGAAATACAATGTCCAGTCACTTTTTTTTTCATAATGAGATTTTGGTGTCAAAATCTGAATCTGATTGCAGGTTTATATAATTTCAATTTATTGTCATGTTTAAAATATAATTCTCTTGACATTGTGAACTGTAATTATTATTATATATTTTATTTTCTAAATCTTTAATTGTGACATTCCTTATTTTTGATCTTAATTCTGACATCTACTTTGATTACTATTGATTTTGTATAAAACGGTTACGCTGCTAAATGAAATTTATATGTTTAAATCTGTTTGACATATATAGGTATTTAATATAAGAACACATGTGCTATTTATTATTGTAATTGTTTTCCTATTTTATATTTTTGTACGCCGCAAGGTAGAACATAGAGGACTCTCAACCTAATTTAAGATCTAAAATGTATACATACCTATGTTTCACAAAATAAATTACTTACTTACTTAAATTAAAAATGTTGCGCTCGTTATGAACTATTGCGTGACATTAAAATCTCATTTTGAAAAAAAAGTGACACATGTTCTTTCCGAGGACCCTCATATTATGTTTTATTCGTCAATAGTGGTGTATTTTTTATAGTTATTATTTATTTAATGAATTACATTCATGAGTATGAGTATAAATTTTAATTTTAATGCTAGCAACGACTCCATAGCTCACTATAGCCTTACCGTGCTAAAAATACTACGATGCCTGTATACATCAGAAAAATAAATCATAAGAAAGTTTTAATGCTACAGTTGTTTTAATGCTGGATTATACTTTTGATTTACGTAATAATATAAAAAGATACAAGTTCCCTATTAACGTGGATAGCAGCAATCATCATCATATCAGCCGAAAGACGTCCACTGCTGGACATATGCCTCCCCCAAAGAGTTCCAAAGTGACCGGTCCTGCGCCACCCGCATCCAGCGGACTCCCGCGACCTTTACCAGGTCATCAGTCCACCTTGTGGGAGGCCTACCAACGCCGCACCTTCCGGTACGTGGTCGCCACTCGAGGACCTTTCCGCCCCAACGGCCATCAGTTCTACGTGCAATGTGCCCCGCCCACTGCCACTTAAGTTTAGCGATTCGGAGGGCAATACTGTTACTGATATGCAAATGTATCTGGTATAATGTATGGGTCAATTTCGTGTAGTAAAAAGGCTTATAATTATAATTGTTAATTGTATGATAACTCCAATGTGGTTTGAGTAAGAATGTATGTCGCCGAGTTTAAATGGGGAACCAGGGCACACACAACTTAAGATCGCCCAGGCTCTAATAATTAAACATAAAATTATGAAATCAACTCTGGCTTTTATTTATCTGCTTCGCAATATTCCATTTCCAGGTAAAAGGTCTGCAACATCTATGTGTCTGGTAGATATGGTACAATGAGAAGAACATGGTACAATGAGAGGAACATCCTTGAAGAGAAGTTAGGAATCCAGACTTGATGTAGTGCCGGCCATCCTTCCTTAAATTAGCACGTGGTTCGCTAGTACCACCGTGCACCAACATACACATGATACTAATATCGACAGGGTACAGTAAGTATCTTAGGAGTAATAATACCTATTGTGCATACCTATTGTTCACAAATAAATGATTTGAAGTTTGAAGTTTGAAGTTTGAAATCGCTTGATGAAACGAATCTTAGGACAGGTGCGATACTTTTGACGCCGAGTGTATGTAGGTATGTATGTATGTATGTAAGTAACTATGCAGTTCAGATACTGGCAGAATCTCGGGAAAAACTTTTGAAACATTTTAATTGAAATACGATAACAATTTAAATAGGGAACATTACTGCAATGTTCTGCCGCCAGAGGCAGCACTACCACTAATAGTAAACCAGTATAGGAATATAGGGATTCACACACACATGCACAATTGATTGTCAAACGAGTGACAAGGATGCTTGCATAGACAATACCGCAAGTGGGAACGAGATACAATGTCAACGCTGCTAGTGTCGCCACCTACGAAGAGTTTTGCGTAATGTTCCCTATTAAATAGTGAAGTGCATGGAATGTGTGGGTGTTTTTATTTCACTCAACTATTAATAATAAAATCATTTCTAAGTGGTGTCAACCCTAGAGTCTATTGGCTGGCAAGTGCGGGCAATACCTACCTATAATAAATTCAATCTTGTATGCTGATCAAATAATTTGACGAAAAGCTTATAATTATATTAACAGCGAACCATCCTTAACAAACCGCTTCAACAGAGTTAAAAGTTTAAGCCCCCATTTTAAGCTCTCTAACCTTCAGTTAGTAATTCGCCAGGCCACATAGATGCACCTCTCCACGTCACCACATGAACTACGGGTCCGCGTACTTGACATGTTTTCCATACACACATTTATACCTTTTTTAAAGATACAAATCGTAGAGTATAGTGGATAGATTCTCCATACAAACTTACAAAGCTACAATCTCACAGACACTTCCTGTTTATAACATTAAATTCATTACACAAAGAGGTCGTATATTGAGTGGAAACATTTTGTCTGAGGAGAATGTGAAGCAAAAATATCTGACCATGACTCGGGGTTTGTAACTTTGTATATGGTGAAAAAATTATACATCATTTTATAGTCGACTGTGCAAATAAAACTTAACGACTTTGAATCTGCTTACCTACTTTAAACGTTTTTCACTGTACAGTCACCGGCATCAATATATTATGATGGAACAAAGGCCGCAAAAATATCTGATGACAACTCTATTCCTAGAGCCGTTAGAGCGTGTCAGATATTTTTGCGGTCATTGATCCATCATGTACAGTGAAAAACGTTTAAAGTAAGTAAGTATTAGACGAATATTGTAGTCAACATAGTGATGTTGACTACAATATTCGTCTTAATTTCAGACACAAATGATAGATAAGGACTAGAATCATACTAAAACCGCAATAATTTGTAGGTTTCACTTCAACCAGTATTACATTATAACCTATTTGGCATCCGTCAAATTTCCCCAAATTATTGTCCCGTACAACATTTAACAGGGGATTTGCTTGCCTACCTTGAATAAGTAACCTATCTTACACATTTCAAGACTCCAAGTTCAGTAGTTTCAGCTTAGTGTTGATAAGCAAACTCGAAATTATTTCGTAGTAGGTTTTATCCTCTGATTTTATCCTGCTAATTGTTGATTTACCCAAGATGCTTGATTAATGAAAATTACTTAGATGTCATTATAACTTCGTAATCAAAATCGTGTACAGCTTCCAAGTCCAAAAATAACTAAACTTTCATATAAACTTTCAACCCCTATTTCACCCCTTTAAAGTACTAATATCTAAAAATGCTTCAAAAAGCCAAATCTCATATTTCATAGATCTACCTTCAAAAATAACGGATTAACATACAACGTTTTATCCCCAATTTCACCCCCTTAGGGGTTGAATTTAAAAAAAATCCTTCCTTAGTGCGCCTATATGTCACTTGAAGAATATATGTTCCAAATTTCATGCTTGTATCTTTTGCTGTTTAGGCTGTGCGTTGTTTGTCACTATAAGTAACACTCCAATTTTATACAGGGTGTGGCCTGTAATAGGAGCAAATATTCAAAGGGACGCTTACTTAGAGCATTTGTAGTAACCCCTTGTAACTCATTATATATTTTTTTTAAATTCGGAGATATTTTGATCTAAAGTTATGACCTCCAAGTAATGTATCTTGGCACTACGACATCATACCACAGCAGTCAAAGCGGATTTTGAGGTAACATCATGTAACGAGTCATAATAGTTTTTGCATTTTTGTTTTCAAAAGATATTTTTGTGATTTTTTGATTTTTATTACATTTTTTTTTGTGTCTTTAAAATAAAAAGTTACTGATAGCACTCGAGAAGAGTAAAAAAATACAAGTAAACTTATTTTGAAGAAAACAAAAACATATTTTTTTTTTCAATTTTAACCATGTGGAAATAATTTTTCACAAGCTTAATAATCTACCGTTTAATTTTTTTCTCCTATTACAGGCCACACCCTGTATATGTAATAGATGTATCGTGTAAGTGTTTTGGTGTTACTGTATACTGTAAACTTACATTGTATTTTAATGAATAAATGAAAATAACCTGGTCCAGACCTGTAGGACCAGTAGGAGTTGTGGCTATTAGATGACCTGTTTGTGCCGATGGCAAAATCATCGGCGGCGGCGGCGTGATCGGCGTGCAATCGGCGTGGAACTTTTTTTCCCGGTGTAGGTACGGAAAAATAACTATAGCAAGCGTAAATTCTCATTAATTTCATATTTTATGAAATGTAATTGCACCAAAAAAAACTAAAAATAAATTCAAACAAGAATCTTGATTATCTTCTTCTTCGTTAGTTTGCCAAAGCTGAGGGTCGTAAGTGTCGTGACCACCAAGAGCGCAGTTCTTCACAATCATTCTCCAAACCCTTCTAATTCGGGCTAATTGTTTTGCGCCTTGTTGCATCAATTGCATCAATCCATCGTCTGGGTGCTCTCCTTTTTCTTTTAATCATCTTCTCAAGCTGGACTGGTCTCGATGGGCCACGTGGTTGAAAGCAGGGTGTTGATACGGAGCTCCTTATACATTAGTGCGGCGTTGTATCCATGAGATGCTCGACATTCTACGCCAACACCACATTTCAAATGCATCTATTTTTCCATGTCCCAAGATAAGTGCGCTTAAGTCTGACTATGATGATGCGGTAGATGTTCCTGTTCATCCATATCTTTTTCAAGTGCTTTACTGCTGTTTTAGCAATTTGCGATCTTCTGATGACCTCGTTCACACAGTCTCAGTAAGACAAAGTCTTCTACCAAGTTCAACTGGTCGATTACGTAACGCACGCGCGTCAGGTAGATCTAAATGTCAATTGCATGGGAAATATACCTACAGTTAAATTGTCCTAACGCTCGTTCGAAACGTATTTACCCCTCAGATCACGCAGTTCCCCTGTCCTCTGCATTAACCCATCTATCAGCACCAGCTACGTTTTGTCCTGTTGATGTGGAAGGCGTATTGTGCACTGTCAATTAGACTTTCTTTAGAAGTGTAGGTAGCTCAGCCTCATTGACGCGTGTCATCAGTGAATCGCAAATTGCTAATCAAGCGACCACCAACTCGGATGCCGCCCTGCCAGTTCTCAAAAACTCTGCGCATTATGTGTTCGCCGACCAAGTTGAATAGTCAGCGAGAAAATCATTAATTCTGACCAATTTATTTAATGCTATTCGATCCCATTCCTATTAAGGGTCAAAATACTCTTTGGGACCGACTAAATAATGGCAACACGCACTGGTCAAAGTCTCGTCTTCAGACACTGCGAAATATAATATTGGACGAAAAGATGTGCCATAGCGTAGCTTCCCGAACGCTGCCCAGCCAAGACGGAATCGACGATTGACCTCTTTCTCAAAGTTGGACCTACCTGACTGCCCTTATAGCACTACAAATTGTTACTCTTCTAAATCTACTTTACATTGCTTGTCAATGAATAATATAATCGAAAACGGCACGCCATCTCGCTCACACCATAGTGCTATTATATGCTACTAGTATATTGGTTATATTCTCTTTGGTAGGTATCTAAATGCCACCATTTTACAAGCTTTTATTTAACTTTTAGATTAAATTCTACTTACCTACACTAGCTTCTGCCCACGACTCCGTCCGTGTGTCTCGTTTATATCGTAGCTCCATACAAAATTTCAACCCCTATTTCAGCCTGACACTCTACGGAATAAGCAATGTGTGAATTGAGGTTATTTTTTCTTGCTTTGGATTAAGCTTTCGGTTTTAAATTGTTTATATACTTATTCTGATACTATTCAAGAATGGTTAGGTACTAACTTATTATTTTTCTGTTGGGTTTGTAGAAATGTTAATATCTTTAATTGAAGCAGCCTAGTCCGTCAAGTGGTCGCTAACCGAAGATGGTCGCGTTACCGGCTAAACGACCCTACACTAGCTGCCCGCACGGCTTCACCCGCGTATTGCAAAGAACCCAGGAAAACCCGCGGGATAAAACATAGCCATATGTTGTTTCAGAAAGTTCATTCTATACGCAGGTGAAATGATTTTTAGGGTTCCGTAGTCAAATGGCAAAAAACGGAACCCTTATAGATTTGTCATGTCCGTCCGTCTGTCTGTCTGTCTGTCCGTCCGTATGTCACAGCCACTTTTTTCCGAAACTATAAGAGCTATACTGTTGAAACTTGGTAAGTAGATGTATTCTGTGAACCGCATTAAGATTTCCACACAAAAATCGAAAAAAAACGTTATCAATCATTAGTAAAATAAATTTCGACAAAAAGTAAGCCATTAATTAGTCAGTATGTATACAGAATCCAACTACTACAAATAATGACCGGCCATTGTGGCACTCTTTGGGGGAGGCCTATGTCCAGCAGTGGACGTCTTTCGGCTGATATGATGATGATGATGAGTACTGCGACCCTCACTGAACGGAACTGCTACAGAAAAGCAGGCTAGGTTATGTTATTAGAACTGCTGACCATTATTGAAAAGTTTTTTGATCAGAAGTTGCTTACCAGTTCATCAATCAGTCAATATAATGTATTATCTAATACCGAAAAATTGGGATGGAATGGAAAGTTTTGCGTCTTTTGGCATAAGATAACTTGTTGCTCATACTAACGTGAGTAGAACTACCTACCTACTCAACGGATTTTGATAAAAAAAAATCCATTAACTAATGTAGCAAATCCTGAAAATTATAATGTTTCCATTTGCATGCATTTAAACCACTGATCCGATTTTAATACAATTTGGTATGGATATAGTTTAAAACCCTAGGAAGGGCATAGGATAGCTATTATCTCGGAAATAATCGTTTAAAGGGGTCAAAAGGTGGGGGGAACTTTGTACAGGGGAGCGATGTTTAAGCATACGCCTGAAATACTTTAATAGCAATTATCCTCTAAGGCAATTAACGAGATCCACGCGGACGAAGTCTCGGGCTAAAGCTAGTTATTACATACATATAACAGAACACAATACACAATGTCAAAAAGAAAAGTCGTCAATTGGAGAACATTCGAAGTTATGAAATACTTAAAAATTATAGAATACATTCAAATAATAAATAATTATTTATTAAAATTGTCAAGAAACTGCTTAGCAATACGAAATAATTTAGAAAAGCGATCAGCAAACATGTCAGCCTCCTCGTGCTGAGTGAGCATTTGGTGTAACAAGGCTATTGCGCGCACGGTAGGAGCGTGTCGAGCGTAGCACGTGCGAGCGGACACATGCTGCAGCAGACGCGGCCGGCGGCGAGGCGCTACCGCCACGCCATCCAAATCCTGGGGGATCCTCGGAACCACCAACCCGATCCTCTCGAGCACAGCCGGGCTGTCCACTCTGTGATGGACAACAGACAGATAGAGGACTAACAACAACAACTTTCGCCTCATCAAGCATGTCTAGCCCGACCATCCCGGAAAAAGACAATAAAAGGTTGTATGGGTAATACCCGTAGGATTTGCGGTACAACCAGCGGGCGAATTTACGCTGTACTCTTTCCGCCAACAGAGAGTATTTATGCTCGTAGGGATCCCAAATAATAGCCCCATACTCCAACCTACTTTGGACATAGACACTGTACAAAATCATGGCGATTCCGACATGGAATTGTTTCGACGCCCTCATGACGAAACCTAGGGTTCTGCTAGCCCGTTTGCAAATATTACACAAAGGGGCTTCGGTCAAGCGCACACACAGCTCGAGCAGCACAAAGGGGCTTCGGTTAAGCACGCACGCACAGCTCGAGCAGCACAAAGGGGCCTTGGTTAAGCACGCACACACAGCTCTAGCAGCACAACGGGGCCTCGGTTAGTCGGTTAAGCACGCACACACGGCTCGAGCAGCACAAAGGGGTCTTGGTTAAGCACGCACACGCGCCCACAGCTCGGGCTGCACGAAGAATTTTGAAAAATTCAGACATTATCTAGAATATTCCAGAAACGAAGGCTACCTACAAGCTTGTTCTACGTGACAAACAATAATAATTAATCGATTTGAAAATGACACTCCTCTTCTGTCATACGCCACACGTTAAAATCATTGATGACACGCCTGTCGTGCCATCCAAAGACTACAATATACATACTAGTGCCATCCGCACCGAATCAGAGGGCCTACCGCGAAAGGGATTCGAAGTTTCCCCTCTCTGTCATACTTACGAGTTCGTACATAAGTGCGACAGAGAGGAAAAACTTCTAATGCCGTTCGCGGTAGGCCCTCTGGTCGTAAAAATAATGCAACTTGAAAAGGTTGTCAACAACTGATTTTGAAAAATTCAAACGATGTCCAGAAACGAAGGCTACAAAGCTTGTTTACCGTGACAAACAATAATTTTCAAACGCGTTCTTCCTCCATAGAAGTGCGACTCCCCCATAGGGTCTCAATAATGATTTTGTTCGGGGTGAACCCTTCTGAAACTTAATTTGAAGAAGTTTTAATCGATTTTAAAATGACACTCCTCTCGTGTCATACGCCACCACACGTTAAAAACTTTGATGACACGCCTGTCGTGCCATCCGCACTGAATCGGTTAAGGGCTCTTAAATGGCTGACGGCTCAACATAAATACCCTTAAGTAGGGCGGGTAATAGTTGTCTCAACCTCATGCTATGATCTCAGTTGCGGTAAAACAATAAAAGTTGTACTACGACAAGGACATGATATATCTCTTTCTGTCAAACTTATTGAGATTAATTTGTATATTACCATCTCGCTCGGTCGTGGTATTGTTATTACCATTACCATATATCTTGTCTGGAGTATTATAGGTCCATGTTGTGGGTAAAATAAAAGTTATTTGTGTTAGAAAATGTATATTCATGCAGTAATTCTACAGGTAAAAAGAAAAATTTATTATATATACATGTTTATTAACTTAACTTATAAGGTAAAGTTGGAAAGGTAACTTATTGATAATACAGCTCCAGGTTCATCCCGTCGTGAATTTCATCTGTTTGCAGTGTTAAGGAAACATTTAAATAAGGTGAAAAATATAAAATAATTAGCTTCTGCCCGCAACTCCGTCCACGTGGAACTCCTTTATATCGTAGCTCCATACAAACTTTCACCCCCTTAGGGTATGATTTTCGGGATGAAATCTATCCTATGTCCTTTCCCGGGACTCAAACTATCTCTATATCAAATTTCGTCGAATAATTTCCCCTATACAAACTTTGCACCCCTATTTATTCCGCATAAGGGTGGGGTAACTTTCAACCCCCTTTTTACCCCCTTGAGGGCGGAATTTAAAAAAAAACTTTCTTAATGGGATAGTTGCAGAGAACATTTTAAAAATCTCGGTATATTAACATCAGTGTCGACATAGATTCTAGAAATCGTAATGTCTATAAGAAAACATCCTGGTGATTTTGCCCGTGTGGGAGACGTCAGTAAACGTCCAACAAGATATCCGGATGATATACAGCAAACTCAGTGTAGACTAAACATGGCAAGAAATTATCCCAAGATAATGGCTCAAAAATTATATAATAAGCTGCCTAAAGCTATTAAAACACAGGCTAACACCAACACCTTCCGTCACAAAGTCAAAATGCTGCTCCTTAGTAAAACGGTATACAATATTAAGGAATACTTAAGTAACGAATACACCGAAAATATATTTATTAAATTTTACTGACTGATTTACTGATGAATGTTCTTAGACCTAAATACTTTTTCGAATTGTATTATACTTACCCATGTAAACATATGACAACACTTCATTAACCTCCTAATTATTGATTGTATATTTGTGAACCTGGATTATAACTGACGATCTCAATATTGTGTGCATGTTTTTATTCTAATATATGAGACGGCCTCCGTAGCCCAGTGGGTAGTGACTCTGCCTACGAAGCTGGAGGTCCCGGGTTCGAATCCCGGTCAGGGCATTTATTTGTGTATTATCATTATCACGAATATTTGTTCCTGAGTTATGGATGTTATATATGTATATTATAAGTATCTATATGTATATATCTATTATATATATCATCGCCTAGTACCCACAACACAAGCCTTACTGAGCTTACCGTGGGCCTAGGTTGATTTGTGTAAGATTGTCCCGTAATATTTATTTATTATTATTTATATCTTTCTCCCGCTGCGATGGTGCGAGTTGATGTTTCCAGCGCTAGCTGGATGTCCTTCCTCAAGACTGGGCGAGCGAGGGGGGAACCCCGGTATTTATACCTCAGGTGGGGGCCGAGGTACATTCCACGCTTCAGATGCATTTTGACGCCGAACGAGCGGGATCTCGTGTAAAAATGAATTATGAATAGCATAGAAATAGGTATAAGCACTGTAAATAATGTATTAGAGTAAGATTCAAGTGAAATAAATAAACATGTCATTTCGCGCCAAAATTTCCCGCGCAAATCGCTTTCCCGCCAAAAATACGGGGCGAAGGGGTGTCCGGCCGAGGTAAATTGATAGTATAAATTGAGCGGCCCGGCCCTATGAAATTCAGTACCTACAGTAGCAGCGAAGTGACATTACCTGAAAATGTAAACAAGTCTTTCAATTCAGAACCCCGACCCGACCAAGTTCCTGCTAAGCCGTAACGACCAACGCCTAAGGTGCAGGATTTCCCTGCGATTCTACCCAGCCCAGAGCCAGTCATAGGTGTGTCTCGCACAAACTTTCAACCTCCTTTTTACCCCCTTGGAGGAAGAAAAGGAGGCGAAGTCCAGCATGCTCAGAGTGGCCTCCGTAAGGAAAGGCGACTGGCTATCCACAGCCTTGAGAACACTCAAGGACTCAGTATACGATATTCCTGTTTTAGGGATGCCACTTGACACAATGCCCCCAAAACTTTACGCAGATAAACTACTCTGTGGAACTCCTAAGGAGAGAGGACTGGTTGAACAGCCTCATAGATTGGAAACCAGGTAGCCTGAAGTGGTACACTGATGGCTCCAAATCCGGATCGGAGGTAGGATGCGGAATATATAAGAATAAGAATAAGAATAAGAATAATTTATTATTGGACAAGCACATGATAACAGATTATACAGACATTATCCGTGGGGTTCCAAACTAGGCTGAGCCTGTATCTTGGGACCCACTGAGTCGGTTAACAAGTCTCTTCAGACACACGTCTCAAAAAGCACGACATGAAAGTAACAAAGTGAAAATTAAACATTTCATATAATATGAGCGCTGCTAACTTATCAATGGGAACATAAATTCATCATTAATAAAAACAAAAATTATGCTGTTTTAGTAGTACAAAGAGAGTTTGTGTATGAGAGTGTGTGAGTGTGTGTAAGTGTGTAAGTGTGCGTGAGAGGGAGTGTTTACGTGTGTTAAGTGTTTGTTACGAGTGTATGTTGAATTGTTAGGTACCTATTGGAAAAAGCAACCTTAGATGCAGGGACGTAAAATCTCTTCCGTATCACTATACGAGAGTTCAGCAAACCATTTCCTTAGAGTGGACTTAACTTTGCGTATGGTGCACTTTTTTATGTCACAGACTTTACAGACAGCATTATAAACAAAGGGGTGGATGAAGAATGCGGAGCGTTGGGCATGTGCCGAGTTGACAGAGGGAATGGGGACTCTATATATGCGTCTACTCGTGATGCAATCTATAAGCGGCAACTTTGCAGTACTTCTGTGGACTCTAATGACAGCATTCATGATAAACAGTTGCCTTACTCTAAGTAGACCTGTTTCTTGATAAAGAGTGTCCGTGGGAAACCGAAAAGGTTTTCTCATCATTACCTTGATAACTGCTCGTTGCGAGCGTTCAAGGTCAAGAAGTGCTGTCTTACCAGCGCTGCCCCAGACCGCAATACAGTATTGAATAATTGATTGGCACAGCGCGTGGTAGACTACGCGTAGTACCTCCGGAGGTGAGCAGTCCCTTAGACGTTTTACTAAATAAATCAATTTCCTGGTTTTTTTCGACAGAGCGATTATATGATGTTTGAATGTTAAGTGTTCGTCCAGTGTTAGACCTAGATACTTTACTGTGCTGCATCTGCTTAAAGTGTCACACGAGCAGCCTGCATCATGAGTTCCACAGGAGTGCATTTTAAGTTGAAAGGTAGCCGGGGGAGAGGAAACTATCGTTTTTGAAAAAGGAATGTGGTGGCTCTTGTCCACATTAAGTGTGAGTAGGTTGGTATCAAGCCAGTTTGCTATCGTTGATAGTCCTGCCTCAGCTGACAGGTAAGTCTCCTCCCATGTGTTGCCGCTAAAAAGTATTACGGTGTCGTCCGCATAACAAATTATTTCGGAACAGGCAATGGACTGTTGGAGAAGGTCATTAATGTAAATAAGAAAAAGCGTTGGACCGAGAACACTGCCCTGGGGGACGCCAAAGCAGGTAGGAGACCTGCTGCTTTTGGACTCACCGATTTTTACCACTTGCTGTCTATTGGTAAGGTAGTTGGTAAACCAGTCAAGAGATAACCCACGGATTCCTAGTGCTTCAAGCTTTCTTATTAGAATTGGAATGGAAACGGTGTCAAAAGCCTTAGCTAGGTCCAAAAATACACCCAAACAGCACCTGCCAGCATCTAGGTGACGAGAGATCGAGTTTGTGAGGTCCAGAGCAGCATCCTCCGTTGACCTCCCAGCCCTAAACCCAAACTGGCGATCTGAGATCAGTAAGTTTTTCTCTAGGTAATTCAACAGTCTAGCATTGACAACTTTTTCTAGGATTTTGGAAAAAACACTTAACAACGAGATGGGCCTATAGTTAGTGGGTGCATCCCTAGAACCGCCTTTATGGATCGGAGTCACCATTGCCAGTTTCCAGCAGTCGGGGAAGCATCCCTTTTCCATACTGAGATTACAGAGATAGACCAAGGGCTCAAGGATGGCATTTTTAACTTCTTTAATTAATATTGGCTTAATACCGTCGTAACCAGGTGCACCATCAGCCTTAAGTTGCCTTATGATTTTATCCACTTCGTGGACATCTGTCGGTCTCATGAAGAAAGAATTCAGGACGGCACGGGGAGTGACAAATTTGTCAGCCAAAGAAGTCTGGGTTTCAGCAAGTCTGGACAGTATATGGTCAGCCAAATTGCCTCCCACGGTGGCAAAATGCGAGTTGCATCTGTCCAGAGATTCTTGTATGGAGGTACTGATTTTGGTAAGTGGGGTCGTATCGTTTTTGACATTAGTGCACTGGTATATCGACTTAATGGTTTTCCACAACTTTTTGGGTTGATCTTTGTGATCATGTATTTGTTTGTTTTGGTACTCGGTCTTTAAGTTATACAGAAGATTGTCACAAAAATTTCTATAGCGGGTATATATTTTATGCAAAATCTGGTTATTCGGAGAGGCTCGAGATTCTCTGTGCAGTTTGTCCCTATGCCTTATACACCTGATTATACCGGGGGTTACCCAAGGTTTGAGATTGAATTTTGTGCGGCTGATTTTAACTTTTACTGTGTTATTTTGGATTGCAGTCTTTAGTATGTAATTGAAGTTATTTGCTGCAGTATTGATGTCGCTACTATCAGTCACTTTACTCCAGTCGACCGTTTCCAGCTCCCCAGCAACATCTTTGTGGTTGGTTTTCAGGACCCAGCGACTTGCTTTACGAGAATCAAGATTGGAGCATAGTATGCCAGCCATGGCCATGTCATGATCTGTTACAGAACACTTACATACTATGCCCACCGATGAGGCTTTAGCTTTAATAAAAATATGGTCCAGGCAGGCCTCATTTCTCGTAGGCTTGGTAATAGCCGGCAAAAATCCATGACCAGACATTAGATTTTGATAATCCGAGTGTAGGTGGACAATAGAGTTATTTATGATGTCAATATTAAGATCGCCAGCAATAATGGTTTGACTGCCGCTTGATTCACTAAGGAAGGAGTCCAGTGAAGTTAAAAATCTATTAATGTTTGGAAAGGACGGGGACCGGTAGATACCCAAAATTACTATGCCATCCTGAATGTTCAGAGCCAGACAGTTTGCGTCGTCAATTGCAGGTTCCGTGCAAGTCGCTGAGAGTGATTCCTTGACGTATATTACTACTCCACCGCTCTTGTTAATCATTTTTGTGGTGTGGTACATCTGATAGCCTGGGAGTAAATCTATTACTGAGCCTTCGTTCAGCCAACATTCAGTAAGAACAATGACTTCATATTCGATGTTAGTTCTTTTTAGGGACACATAGAAAGAATCGAAGTTACGTTGTAGACTTCTTATGTTTAAGGTTGCAATTTTACATTTATAATTAGGAGTCAGGTATTGTTGACAAGTTTCTAAATCATCGAGTGCGTGACATTCAATGGCCAAGTCACTGTCCAAAATGTCGTCTAGTTCAAGTAACGCCATCTACGTGGAGTGAACGGTAAGATAAGACGCAAACATACCAGTCGGTCAACGCTCCTAAAATACATACCTGGAAACTCGCAGTTAGTGTGTGTAAAGTGAGGTATTTGTGTTGAGTATTTGTGTGAGTTAGGTCTGTGAAACATGTTAGATAAAAGCAAGTGATTAACAGGATTAAATGAGAATGAAATTGATTAGCAAACGAGATTAGAGTCAGTGCGATTGAATGGGAATCAGAGTTGCTGGCGACGGGGATCATCTGGTTCTGCCCGGGCGGCAGCAGGGTTTTCTTCAGCAATGGCGCTCTGGGTGGGGTCGAAACGTTGGTCGAGGTCTGCTGCGCTACGAATTGGAATCGCAGCACTGCCCTCCTGCTTTCGTATAAATACCGTCCCATTTCTCGTCCAGCAATATTTGTAACCGAAATTACTTGTTCGTACTCGGGCGTCTCGAAATAACAAACGGTTATGTTTTGTTAGCCTCTCATTAACAAACAACTTCTGAGGAGGGCCTGAAAGCTCCATATCGGCGGAAGACATGTTGCGTCTCGATTTAGCGGCTTGCAGGAATTCGTTACGTTTTGTGCGTCGCAATAACCGCACCACCAATGGCCGAGGTTTCTTGCTGTCGGCCTCGGCCGAGTCAACGGACTTTGGGCGGCGGGGCCCAACTCTGGTTGCGAAGTCCAAATCCTCTTCTCTCAAGTGGATTCCGATCTTCGATGCGATGCACAGTGCCAAATGCACCGGGTTCTCGTTAGGCAATTCGTTGATGCCCATTATTTCGATTTCGTTTTGGGCTGTTTTCTGCTCCTGGTTATTAAGTTGATCTTCTAGTTGACTAACTCTCCTTTTGAGAAAACAGTTCTCGAGTTCTTTGTCCTCCAGTAGTTTTATATTGGTTTCTGCCTTTACTAGTCTTTTTTCAAACTCACCCATGCTTTCAACGCATTTTGTGACACAGGTAGTCAGGCTATTCATTTTTTCATTCATATCATCGCGCAGCAGCCTGATTTCCTCTATGAGTCTTGTGAGCTGGTCATTGTTGGCATTGGCACTCTCCGTGCCTGGTAGCGCCGCCTTACGATTTTGATGACGAAGGGTCACATTATTGTCACTGGCATTGTCCGCGAGAATGGAGAGGCATCCAGGGCAGCGATCAGTCTGAACCTGGGTAAGCACACTTCTATATTCCAGGCAGAGGTATACGCCATTCTAGAATGTGCGACAACGAATCTGCAAAGCGCCTTCCTCAATCATACTATTTATATCCACTCGGATAGCCAGGCGGCTCTCTTGGCTCTTACCTCTAACGTCAAAACGTCGAGGCTGGTCGAGAACTGCCGGGAACTATTGAATGACTTGGGTGCCAAAAACAAGGTAATTTTACGTTGGGTCCCAGGGCATGCAGGTATCGAGGGAAATGAAAAGGCTGATGAGCTTGCACGAGCGGGGGCGAAGGGAACACACTGCGGACCAGAGCCGTTCTGTGGTATCCCTAAAAGTCTAACCAAGCTCACTCTAAAAGCCTATTGTTTCTGTTCAATAACTGTAACTAATGGCATTATAACAGCATTATTTGAGCATTATTAAAGGTAACAGGCAACCCAAGAGCTGAACATTGACTGATTATAAGAGTACGTGTTACCCATTACACAGCACAATGGCTGATTAGCAGAGTGTGTGTTACCCATTTTTCAGCACAAACTTCCGGCCAGGATATTTTTAACGCTTCTATGGAGTTGAGGAATCACAAGTGGCAGCATTGTGAATATTTTTCACTCCTCTACGACTCCATTATTTTCATAAATGTCGTAACCGTTTGCGTGAACCACATTTCGTGACAGTGTTTGTGTGGAGCAATAGTTCGTTAATATATAACTACTTGATTTTTTCTCCATGTGCGTAAAATTCGAATGGGAAAGAGAGTTTATTGTCAAATAGTATATGAATATAGATGAAAACTTTCACGCGCTCTCAAAATATTATTGTTTACTTAAAAATTATAGCAAAAATAGGTTGATGAAATGATGAATGTTAAGGGTTAAAAGGGGAGTTTGTCAGTCAGTGGAGCACAGTACCTTAAGCTGCTGGAATGCCGCGATCGTCTCGGGATAAACAAGTAGGTAGGGGTCCCGCGGGCACACGGGAACAGTCCCGATCCGGGTCACACACTTGGGATCACCAGCTGCACAGCATTCAGGTTTTGGCACTCACAATATTGTTTGTTTTCAACAGTTTCGCACTATTTAATGAAGCGCGTCGCGGGCATGCGTGTCGCACCACTCGTAGGTCAGTACAAAGGTCGTATTAGGTGAGAGTAATTAAGCGGCCGTTAGGATAGCGGTAGGGATGGAATAAAAATGCATGAACATCGCCCCCGCCCTAAACATAAATTAAATGTTTAGGAAAACGAGTCAAACTTAATTTATAGGTAGTCTTACAAGCTTAGTCAAGGGTCGTTTTAGCACTGTGGTGGGAGTTTGAACATCGACCACACGGATAACACCGTCTTGCCCAGGATAAAGTCTGATGATACGGCCCCGTCTCCATTCTAGGGGAGGAGCGTTATCCTCCTTCAAAAGAACTAGTTCCCCTATGGACGGCGGCTCCATAGGGGCAGTCCACTTGTTACGAGCTTGCAATGTAGCAAGGTATTCGGAATGCCATCGAGACCAGAAATGTTGAGTTATCTGTTGTAATACTTGAAAACGTGTTAATCGATGCATTTTGACGTCTTTAAATGGATATTCAGGTACGGCTGTTAATGGTTGACCTATTAAGAAATGTCCAGGTGTAAGGGTTTCAAAGTCATTTGGGTCTTTAGAAATAGGGCAAAGAGGTCGGGAGTTCAGAACCGCTTCGATTTTAGTCATCACAGTAGTGAGTTCCTCAAATGTAAGAGGGGTATCGCCAATAACACGCTTCAAGTGAGTTTTCGCAGATTTCACGGCAGCCTCAAACAAACCACCCCAGTGAGGGCACGATGGAGGGCTAAATAACCAATTAACATGGCGTTTTGAAAGTTCATGACCTATTTCTACCTGGTTCTCAGACAGGAATTTTTGCAAGTCTTTAAGGTGGTTATTCGCGCCAATATAATTTCTCCCATTATCAGAACGAACCAGATCTGGATAGCCACGACGGGAGACAAAACGGGTGAACGTAGCAATAAAGGCCTCGGTGGTTAAATCAGACACGATCTCCAGGTGTACGGCCTTTGTGGATAGGCAGATAAATACGCACAGGTAGGATTTAACAAGTGTTCGATTTCGATGACGTTGTATCTTGGTAAGAAAGGGTCCAGCAAAGTCCGTTCCTACACCGCTAAAAGGTCGGGAAGCCGTTACCCTGTCTGTAGGTAGATCACCCATAGGTGGTTGGGCTGTACCAGCCTTAAGGCGATAGCAGGGAAGGCAATGAAAATTATATTCTTAATGGCACGGGGTGCGGCTATGATCCAGAATTGACGATTTAATATTCCCTGTAACGTGCCAGCAGTGGCGTGGGAATTTTCACGATGGTAGTGAGATATTATCAAATTAACCAGTGGGCCATTTTTAGGTAATAATAGTGGATGTCGGGACTCAAAAGGTAAATCCGAATTACATAATCGCCCTCCAACTCGAATAAGCCCTGCTTCATCCTAAAAGGGATTAAGGCGTCTGAGCGAAGATTGTAATTGTTTCTTTTGTCGCAGCCGCTCTATTTTATCCGAAAAGGATAGAGTCTGTGTTAATTTGACGAGGTAACTAAGAGTCTCGGCCCGCTCTTGAGGTGTCAGAAAAGGCGAGTATATTCTTGATTTAGGGTCACGTATATTAGTGATGAATCGTCGTATGATACCAGTTACTCCAATCAATTTATTAAGGGAGCTATAACGCTCCATTAGAAACGATGGATCTAGCAAAGAGTCAGGAGCACCAGTTGCCAATAAGCATTTAAGTCCAGGCAATTCATTTTGAAATTCAGTTTCATGAGGAGGCCATGAATGTGGGTCCTGTTCAAGCCAGGGTGGCGACCACCATAAGATTTTGTCCATAAGAGCAGTCGCGTTCAACCCTCGCGAAGCACAATCAGCAGGGTTCAGCTCTCCAGGAATGTGGCGCCAAATGGTGGGCGTGGAGGAATTATTTATTTGAGACACCCTATTGGCTTCGAATGTTTGGAGACAATGAGGCGGAGTACGGATCCAAGCCAAGACAATTTTGCTGTCCGTCCAGGTATATATGGCATGCAGCACCAATGCTCTCTGTAGACAGGGAGCAACGTGCTGCACTAATTTTGAAAGGAGCAGCGCTCCTTGTAATTCCATCTTGGGAATCGTGAGTCGCGTCCGAACAGGGGCAACTTTACTTTTTGACATCAATAAGTGAACGGAGCAAAGGTTTGATAAATGTTGAATCCTTAGATAAACAACAGCCGCGTAACCCGCCTCCGAAGCGTCGCAAGATCCGTGTAAGGAATAAGACAGAGCGTCTGAAGGAATAATGTGTCGTGGTATGGACACCTGGCTTATATTCGTAAGATCCTGAGTAAATGCATTCCACTCATAAGAGAGTTTGGTTGAGAGCTCATCGTCCCAATTCAGCCCAGAGAGCCAAAGACGTTGAATAAAGATCTTGGCCTTGAAAATTACGGGGGCTATCCAACCGCATGGATCGTACATACGCGCAATCAGGGAAAGTACCTTGCGTTTGGTCACTGGGTGGTCAGGATCAAAGGCATATCGGTATGTAAAGGAATCGTTAGAAGGGTCATATTGCACGCCTAATACTGCTATAGTTTGTGGGTTTTCAGGATCGTAAAAGGAATGGGGCTGTTGTAGGTGTTCTGGGGGCAAATCTTCCAAAACCTCGGGTTTGTTGCTGATCCACTTTTTCAGCTCATATCCGCCTGTAGCCATCAGCTGTACTAATTGGCGCTTCAACAAGCAAGCCTGCGAAACTGATTCGGCACCTGTCAAACAATCATCTACGTACATATCATTTTCAACGGCCGCTGCAGCTTCAGGAAAGTTGGCCTTCTCTTGCGCTGCCAATTCTAAAAGTGCGCGCATGGCAACGTAAGCACTTGACCGTAGGCCGTACGTGATAGTGTTTAGCTCATAAGTGAGCAGAGGATCTGATGGAGATTCCCGCCAGAGAATCAACTGGAATCGGCGATCTTCGGGTGCGACCCAAGTCATGCGGAACATCATGCAAATATCGGCGATAAACACTACGGGGTGTCGTCGAAAATTTAGCAAGATAAGGCTGATGTCTTTCTGTAATTTGGGCCCAGCATGTAGGCATTGGTTAAGAGAGGCGCCTGAGGAAGTCACACAGCTACCATCAAAAACTGCTTTTAATTTTGAAATATCGCCCAATTTTTTGAATATTCCATGGTGAGGAATAAAATAATGTTCAGCGGTAAAAGGGTCAAATGATGACACAGTCATGTGATTCAAGGTGATGTAATCCCGCATAAAGTTTATATATTTTTCTCGAAATTCGGAATTGCTCTGCATGCGCTTTTCCAAGTTCAGAAATCGCTTCAAGACTACGGTTCGTGATTCTCCAAGAGTAGGTCGATCTAGCAAGAAAGGAAGTTTTACTTGAAATTTACCGTCAGCTACCCGTAATGTAGTGTTATTAAAAAAGGTCTCACATTCACTATCCAAAGGATTTGGGGGAGGTAGTTCAGGTGTCTCCTCAATTTTCCAAAACCGCTCTACAATGTGAGAAAGAGAGACTCCGGTCATGGGTGTACGATGTTCATCAACTTTACAATGAACACCACCAGAAAGTATGAATCCAAAAATGGTTGAAAAGGCAGTTAATTGACAGGAAGGTAATGAGTACTTTTCCGCATTGAAAATTGCTCCAAACACGTCAGCTCCAAGGAGAACATCTATTACTCCCGGGACGTGAAAAGTGGGGTCAGCTAGGCAAAGATCTGATGTCTGTTTAACAACAGTTGTAGGCAGGCAAAGCTCTGGGTGATGACCGGTAATTACGTCTACTACATAGCTTGGGTCGTGATAAGGGGGTGAGACTTCCCAATAGGCTTAAAGGCCATTAAGACGTTACCGTGGGAGGTCATTGTCTGCACATCGCCAATACCTCGTACAGGGGCACACGAAGGGTTCACGGGAAGGTTCAAACTGTGTACAGCCATTTCAGACGTGAGAAGGCAACCCTGGGCACCGGTATCGCATAAGGCTCGGGCTTCAACAAAATATCCACTGCGTGTTCTAACATGTATAAGGGCAGTAGGGAGCAGAATCAAAGCATTATTGGGTTTGGCCGCAGGAAGATGGGGGCTGAACGGTATGTGGGGTACGTCTAGTTATTGTGGAGTAGTGCGGTCTTGGGAACGAGGCCTAATCATATCTCTATAACTGGGCTTACCTCCACGTTCTACTTGAGATGGCGCAGGGGAATAATCTCGGCGTGCTGGAGGTGGAGATCGATAACGACGACCTTCACGCGTGGGGGTTGGAGACCGCCTGGCAGAGGAATACGTCGTACCGGTCGTACGGGGTGGCTGTGGAGACTTACGGGGCGCATTAGAGCGATAGAAGACGCCCCCGCCCTTGCCGGGTGAAGGCGAACGTGAGTTCCGGAATGTCCCGTCATGGAATGAGACGGATGGCTGGTTGCGAAGCTCAGGGTATGTCGCACTACGGGGATCATTAAAACACAACAAAGTGTGATGGGTAGTACGATGGCATGTACCACAACGATAATCACGTTGACAGTAGGCAATGGAATGTTTGTCTAGGCACCTGTAGCATAACCTTGCCTCCTTTACAAATAACGCACGATCCCGCGGTGGCAAATGTCGGAAATCGGGGCAATCGCGCAAATAATGCGAATCACTGGAGCATAGGTAACACAAGCGAATAGAGTGGGCAGGTGCGGTTGAAGGGACCGTGGTTGTGTAAGTACGGGTATGCCTAGGGTAAGTATTAATAACAGGGGAACGTTGTCGCGGTCTATTTGATGACGAAGGCAAAGCATCAACCAGTGCAGCGTTTCCAACATTGTCATGATGACGACACTCGTCTTCCAAAAAAGTCAACAGTTGACTAAACTCCGGAAGACCGTCGCGGTCCCCATACCGGCGTTCAAACCGTGACCTCAGGTCACTGGGCAGTTTAGTTAGGCATATATGTACTAACGTGTAAGACCACTGGGCCACAGGCAGTTTAAGTCTTTCGAGACCTCTATAGGCAGTGAACATTGGGTTGAGAAAGGTAGCACGAAGACCTGTTAGTTTCGAGTTGAGCTCAGGCAAGGTCAAAATTTGAATTATATAATTGTCTGCCAGAATGCGCGTGTTATGATAACGCCGCTTTAAAAGATCGCGCGCAGTGTCATAGTTGTCGGCTTCTATGCGCAGGTGTTGTAATAGTCGACGCGGCTCATCAGTTAACGACCCCAGTAAGTACTGAAGTTTGACGATGGGAGTTAGCAGGGATTGCGAGTCGACCACACTATCAAACTGGTCCAAAAAACTAATCCACGACTCTGGACGGCCATCAAATTTAGGGGTGCCCTTTGGTTCCCATAATTTTGTTGTTCCGAATTTCGATGGTCAGAAGTTGATATCCATAAAAATTATACACATAAACATCACGGGTCATAATTTTTGTTAAGCATAAGGCTTAATAGTTCTAACATTAATTATCCATAATATTAAATACTATAATCACAAAAGTCATACAATTGCTCACTATAATGTTCAAAGGTATATCGATCATTATTCAGAAACACATGAGACATATATTTTAACGTACTAAATTGTTGTTATTCATATCGTTTTAATGCCTAAAGTGAGTTATGTCTACCAAATCATATCTATAATATCCATAGGCATATAAATAATTACGCAGAAATATTTCCAGACATACATTTGAAAGGGGGGAACGTAGGCAGTAGGGAACAGGGACTTAATGGCAAAACCGACTTGGATCGCAGATAGGTTAGAAGACGAAAGCGGAACTGTACAATATCTGGCATGGAGTACAGGGTTCATGTTTTTTTTTAGATTGTTCTCGCCATAAGACGACTCCTCGCCAAATTTCAAGTTGCGGAAACGCTTGGTTTGCGAGAAAAAAAATATTTAAAATTTCATACAAAGTCCCGATTTTATGACCGCCATGACGCATATTTTTCCGTTTCTTTGCACGTGTTGTCATTGATATGTTCCTAATAGCGTACTTATCCAATCCTTTTGTTTATCATTTGCATATTCTACTCTAAGGCAGGTCGGTGTAGGTACGACGACGAGCGAAGCGAGGAGGAGTGTTAGGTGTACCGCGACCCTACAGCGCGCGAGCTGAGCGAGCGAAGCGAGCGTGCCGCGGTAGCGGCCGGCGAAGCGCCAGAACCGACTTTATACGAAAACAGGCCATAATATTGATGAAAATGTTAATTTCATATGAAAAAAAAAAAATTGTCTCATAAACAATGGATTTCCGCAGATTTTGGATTTCTAAAATACACTATAGACACCCTCCTCTGCTCTCAAAAAAAATGGTGCATTTTGGCCATGAAAATGTTAATTTCATATGAAAAAAAAATAATCTCAAAAACGATGGATTTTCGCAGATTTTGGATTTCAAAAATACACTATAGACACCCTCCTCTGCTCTCAAAAAAACGTCAAACGTTGAACGTCATTTATACTCCCCACATAACAAAAAAAGTTGTTATATATAATATTTTTTTGGGAAGTGATAATTTGTCAATTTTTTTTGACAAAACATAGGTGACCCATATTTTGTTATTAAAAATTACAACTTCCTTTATTTATATATCAATAATGGATTTATGCAAAAGAAAGATATTCAACATCGCTGATATTTGCTATTGCCAAAATTATAGTATGGATAAAGACCCCCACAATTAACATTGCAAATGTTCACATACATATAATTTTCACCAATGCATAGAGAAAAAAAACACATAATTATCTCTGATATTCTTTAATTAATACAAAACCTACTTATATTTATGCGATAGTTATTTAGTATTAGGTATTAGATAAATCATATAGTTCATATTATCATGTCTTCGTGTTATTGCTTTTATACACAGATAAACATATTTTAACGACAAAATGTGTACATAATAAAATATAAATCATATAGCTCATGTAAGCCTTACGTACATAGAAAATAAGTTTTATTTTAATTTTAAACTGCCAGCAATAGCCTTTAAATAATGTGTTTTACTAATATATTGCGATTTGTTTTGCAATATTGTTGTAATCTTGGAAGCTTGGTCCACGTATTTCTTTTTTTTGGCCGGTGGTGGTGCCCCATACAAAAGTTTTTGGATTTCGGTTGTTGTGTATTTGATTTATACCTTCCTATAATTATTGACTTTAACATTATGAAGTTTGACACCACCACGACATTAAATGTTATGCCTAACTAGCCAGGTGACTACCCATCATTATGACCTGCGAAAAAAGACCTTACAACAATTATAATAAGCAAGTTTATTGCCTTCAATAATATGAAATGGCATACCATCTGGATATTGCATGTTATGACTTACCAATTTTATGACTAACAATAATGATGACTTACAAAAATCGGATCACCAATTTATATTGTTTAATATTATGACTTACGACAATATGACTAATAAAAATTATGCTGGAAAATGGTATGGACTGAGAAAATAGGACCAAAAAATTTATGGGAACCAATAGAGACCCGTTGAAGCCACACTGGCAAGGCATGTAGTACGGTCGATTATGAGTTGGAGTAACAGGGCCAGGTCTAGGGGGCAGGCATATGGAGGACCTCGTGGGGGCAACGCACCCACGTCCAGCTGGTGCGTAGGGCACCAGGGTACTGACAGGCAGTACCTGCGCTGGAGGCGTAATCGGCCGTACGGTGGGTCACTCTGGATTGGCCAGTAGACCAGACCCTCAGATATAATATATGCATGTATACGTGTACGGTAGCAACCTATATGACACATGTCTTTGGCAGCGAAGACGGAGGTGGTCCCCTCCTTCTACTCTCATGTGCAGCCATATATTGTGTATAATAGTTAATACTTTGTGGCCCCTAGCGAGTATATACCCATAGAATTCAGGCAAGTGTTACACACACAAAGACTTGGGTATAGAGGGCGCCACAAAATGGTGGAGAGATGCTGTGATCGAATGTGGGAGTCCAGGAAAGGTGTCTGGCTCTCCCAGACGTAGATACACTGCACTACATGATGGACTTTGGGTCGGGAAGCTTGGATTAATATCCGATTCCTTCGAGCCCAGAGTACCTGCTGTCGTACTTGCCTTGAAAAGTACGTATCTAATTATTTCTTCCACAGCATACATAATTACAGGTTTATTGATATTTTATTTGTTTTTATCAAATAAAGAATTTTGTTGTTGTATTTAATTTGCCATTATGTCGTGAATAAGCTTATTTTATATTCTGGGGAAAAGGGTGCACCCTAAATAAGTGTGACGTTATAATACATTCTCTTAATAGTTATGTGTTTTAACGGATCGTAAAACATGTTAATTTTAAGTACTCATAGTCGTACGGGATACCTTTTTTTGTATTGTTAGGTTGGCCAATATGTCATTTATTTGTAAGGAAATATAACCCACTTAAATGTTTGCATCTGTGATCAAAGGGTTCGGTCCGAATTGGCGTTGTGTTTTCAGTAATAAATCAAGAAAGGGAAAGGGAATGTAATTTTAAATAATAAAGTGTTACCGACATGATGAATAAGTTGGTTTATTTAGTAATAATATTATAACTTAAGAAGAGTAATAAGTTTTAAGTCGGAGCTGATAATATGACAAGATATGCTGGACGCAGTTAAGACTTCATATGATTCCAATACGATTTGGAACGGATGTAGTTGAATTGCTACTCGCTGTGCTGGTAACACCGTGGCGTGCCGGTTTTTATATTGACTTGTCATTGATTCTCTATCCACTCGATCCAGTGAATTTTAGCAAGTTTCAGAGCATTTCTTTGGATTTCAGGTTTTGGCTTTTAATTGCTCGTTGTTGTTGTAAATTCATTACCGATTGAGTATCCAGTGTGGTTATTTCGTGATCCAGTGTTGGGAAGCGTTTCCAAAGCGAGTTACGGCAACATTGCAGGTGAGAAACTACGGAATTATGTCGCCGCTATACCGGCCGGCGAAATAAGATTCCGTGAAGCGTTGTTTTTTCGCGTTTTCATTTTCTAGAGAAATGATGGTTGCGTTTCATTTACATTTCAGATGTACCAATAGAGGAAACGCACCCAGCGAGAGATCGGAAATCTTTCAACTGGCGATTAATATCTAAGTACATACCTGTATGTACCCACCTACAAGTGAAACTTGTTCGGTCCCGTACCGAGTGTTCTAGGAAGTTCTTCGCGTTTCTCTGGTGAGTTTGGTGTACATGATAACTGTTGTTTACTGTATGTTTTAAGCGCATTGGCATAAACAATATGCAACATAATATCTCGAGGCGAACTTTTGCCCGGACTTCATGGATGTTTCTTCCTATTTCTAGGTATTCGCCGTCGACATGGCGAGCCTTTTAATCAGGGTGAAGCTGAGGCACCTAAAATTAAACCAGGTGGTGGTAGATTCGAGGAGAATACTGCACAACTGCTCTACGGGAGGCGTCTCACCGGAAGAGTTCACAGGGATCCGGTTAAAGCTTAAGCAGTGCCTGGAAGCGTTCGACAAAGAGTTGCTCCTGTATTTGAACGTTGTACAAGATGCTGACGTTACCGAGATGACCCAGGACCAGCTCCAGGCCGAGGACACCTATACAGAATTGGAGACTGCCTGGCAAATGAACATGAAGCAGACTGGAAATCCGAGCAGTTCCAAATCTAAATTGCCAGAGCTAGGCCTTCCATCCTTTTCCGGAGACAAACTCAAATGGTGTGAGTTCTGGGACAGGTTCGCAGCGAATGTTGATGACCGAGAACTACCGGACTCAGAGAAACTTATGTATTTACTGAGCTGTCTTAAAGGAACGGCCCTAGAAACGATAGCCGGGATAACCACCACGAATGCTAACTATTCGGTGGCTCTGGAGACTTTGAAGCAACGGTTTGGATCCAACGATACCCTCATCGATGCTCATTATACAGCTCTGAACAACCTGCAAAAGGCGGAAGACACTAGTGCCAGTTGCAGGTGTGTTTTAGACAATATTGAGCGCAATTTACGCGTTCTTGAGAAGCTGGGGGAGCCTACCGGAGGGAACAATCTGCGGGCATTGGTTCTATCAAAGTTTCCAGAGAAGGTGTAGCGGATCAACACGCGACTGAAATCGCTACCGCTCATGAGCTTGGGCAACCGCAGATCACGCCACCACCTCGTGAGATCTATTGTTCGGCGGCCGGTCTGCGCACGCGCCGCGCCCGTGCCCCTCACCGAAGCCTACGGATTTCGCCCGGCACGCGGACGCTTCAATGCGATAATAACCTCTGCCTAGCTAACACGCGCTTTGCATTATATAGCTGCACTTGCTTACGCCTCGCTTGATTTAGTGTTAAATTCAATTTCTTTGTTTCGGCCATGCTCTTTCCTTTGTGCTAGTTTATATCGTTATATTCAGTTCTCCATTTCGTAACATTTAAATCTTTAGTGTTACAGTTTGTAAATTTCCCGTGTTCATTATAATTAAATTCAAGTTTAAATTGTGCTGCGCATTTTTATATTTATCGTGATCGCATTCGCTCCACACGTCTTGTGACGCAACCTATATCGGGTTCGACCCCCGATCACATTCAAACCTACAAAGGTTATTCACGAACACCACTTGACAGCCGGCAAAAGCAATGACCTGACATCGATCCGGAAAAGCCTCAACCGCATCGTGAACGCCATGGAGAAGTCTGCGGCTTTCATCCCGATCCCAGGTCTGGTTGCATCACCTGGTACTAGCACAACGGAAGCCCTACAATTCCGGACCGAGGTGCATCCTCTAGGACGCAAGAGGAAGCAAACCAGGCATGCGGATTTAAGCGGCCAAAGAGGCAATGTTTGTTTTGTAATGGGAAAAACCATGCCAGCGCTGAGTGTCGGAAGTACGATACAGTGGAAGCCCGTATGAAGCAGGTGACTGGAAGGTGTCAACATTGCCTGCGAAGGAGTCATACCACAGCCGCCTGCAGGCGTAAAATATCGTGCTTCCGATGCAAAGGAGACCACCTGGTGATGTTCTGTCCAAAGGCAAGGACGCAGGCAAACGGTGAGAAGCAAGACAACTGTCCCCAAGTGTCTTTGTGTGCCTCTACTAAAGGTTATACTTTTTTGCAGACCGCAGTGGCAACGCTGCAAAACCCTATCTCAGAGAAGGCAATACAAGGACGGGTCCTCTTGGACAGTGGCTCGCAGAGGAGCTATAAATAAAATAAAAATAAAAATAAAAATTGTTTAATTCAGACCGAGATCCATAATAGTGTTAGTAACAAAAATGGGGCTTACAAGACTATATTAGTATTACACGATTAAGTTTAGTTTAAATAAAATTTTAATTAAATTTACATTTAGGCACCTCTTCGGTTACCTATGGCAGAAAGGTAGGACCAAGTAGCGAATATTTTATTCCCTACTTGGCCCCACCAATGACCACTTCAACCCAATATTTGGTGAGCGGGCAGTCGAGGCGCTCTGCCAACACCCTCAGCATACTGTTGCTGCTACCGCGCATCCGTTTTAGCAGTGACGCTATTCTTTTCCGCCGAATGGCAAAAAAGTCGTCCGCTTGAGCTTCGGCAAACATGCCTGATGCACTGCAGTGCTTCGGCAGCTTCAATAGCACTCTGAGGATGTTATTGTACTGAACACGCAGGATGTTATAGGCCCTCTGAGTAAATCTCGCCCACAGGCTACACGTGTAAAATGTTTGACAATAAGCTTTAAAAAGGGTCAATGCTATATGAGTCAGGAAGCAGCAAGGAACCTAGGCCTTTCGGCCCTTAAGGAAGAGCTTCTACTCATCTTCACGTTTGGAGCTTCAGAGCCACGGAAGATGTCGAGTCCTTCCACCTCAGTCATCAGCACTACCAAGCGTGGCATTAGTAAGAAGTTGACAGTAAATATTGTGCCAAGGATCACAGACCGAATCCCGGTGGCATCATTGCAGCAGCACCCAGGAGTTGACATACTAGCAGACGATGATACAGTAGGAGAAGCAGTTGATTTGCTCATCGGGAACGACTTCTACAGTTCCATCCTAAGGGGGGATAAGATCCAGGTCCAGCCAACTGCTACTTATTGAATACTGACCTCGGATGGGTTTTATCTGGACACCTGACTCCTGAAGAACCCAGTGATGCCCTCTCCGTGGTGGCTTACTGCCAATGCCACGTGCCCAGCTGTCCATACTTCACCGAGCCTGACCTACCCTTAAGGAACATAGATATCAAATTCCTGTGGTCATTAGAAAACATAGGGATTACAGACTCTCCTAAGGCTACAAGACAGGACGAGGCTGTTCGTCACTTCAATGATACGGTACGTTATCAGGATGGTCGCTACATGGTGAGGTGGCCATGGATCCAGTACCCACCAGACTTACCGTCGAACTTCGGCTTGGCGTTAGGCAGATTGAAGAGTGTCCTGAGGAGACTAGATGCAGAGTCCCTTAGCGAATATGACGCTATCTTGAAGAAACAGCTGGAACTCGGCATTATTGAAGTTGTTGGAGCGGAACCAAATGCAGACGTAGACCACCCTCTTCATTACTTAGCCCATCATATGGTTAATCAAAAGGGGGGAAAGAGGGGGCGCGTTGTCTACGACGCATCTGCGAAGGTATCAGGACAGAAGAGCCTCAATGAGTGCCTTTACAGCGGCCCTTCTATGCTGGAAGACCTGACAGCGCTATTACTGAAGTTTCGCACGAAGAGGTACGGCATACTAGCTGACGTAGAAAAGGCGTTCCTGCAGGTAGCACTTCAAGAGGATGATCGCGATGTCACAAGGTTCCTATGGATAAAGGACATCACCAGAGATGCTATAGATGATAACATACTGTATCTGAGGTTCCGTAGAGTCGCCTTTGGTATTGTCGCAAGCCCCTTCCTGCTCCAGGCCACAATCCGGCATCATATATGTCAGACAAACAAGGCTCTGCTGAAGCCTGTTGCAGATAAGTGTTATGTGGATAACCTAGTGACTGGGGCCGACACTCTGCAGGAGGCTGAGGAGATATACAACCAAACTAGGATCGTATTTAAGCAACTGTCCATGAACATGAGGGACTGGATTTCAAACGACCAGAGCTTCATGGACATGATACCGGAAGACCTACGATCAGTCAACCGTGACCACGTCAAGGTATTGGGACTAATATGGAAGGTCCAGGAAGATAAACTTAAATTGAACATGACGGAGAGCCACTTTAGCACACAGCCTCCAGTGGATACGAAGAGGAAAGTACTCCGGGCTTTGGCACGTGTCTATGACCCTTGCGGATTTGTATGTCCGCTCGTACTCTCGATGAAGCTTATTTTTCAAAACATATGTGAAAAGAAATATAAATGGGACGCGGAGCTGACCCCGGACATAGCCTTGTCTGTCAAGAGCGTTTTGGAAGGCCTTAAGATTATTGAGGAAGTTGAGATACCCCGGTACATAGAATCAGACACATCTGAGAGTGGTGTGAAGTACCATCTGCACTGCTTCACAGACGCAGCAAAAGACGCATATGCTGCAGTCGTATACCTCAAAGTCATAAGAGAAGGACAAGCTCAAACAATTTCCTTTATAATGGCAAAATCGCATGTGTCTCAAGTAGGGAATGCAATTACCGGGCAAATTTCACTACCGGTAAATTATCGACTTGAGTGAGGCATTACCGGTTAACCGGTAAATTACCGGTAAATTATATTTGGCTAATAAGTAGCGTTGTTTGACGTTTATTTATCGTAAAATAAGCTATTATACAGTATAAAGAGTTATCATGTGCCGTAAATGCCGTAATAAGCAGATTCTTTAATATTTAAAACTTGCTCAGTGGTAGGAGGGCAAAAAACACAACTGAAAAAGTTCCTTGGGGATTAGTAGGTAGGTAAGAATTGTCCCCAGTTCTACAGAAACTAAAAGCCCACTTAGTAGTCTAAAATAATATTTCACTAAATAGATGTTTCTACGGGCTTCAAGAGACGTATATATAAAAAAAAACAACCATACCTAGATCAAAAAGAGTTGGATAGAGAAAAGGGTAGTAATAGTAACAATACATTGTATTTAAGAGCGTTCGTACAAACGGACTTTTTCTAGGAGTGGAGCTCATGGGGGTTCCAAATTGCGGCATTGGTTTAGCAATTCGGAGGGCTATATCTGTTACCTTAGTTCTGCTGCGGAAACCCTCATTTCTAATGCGATCACGCAGATAAACTCCGAGCATAGCCATCTTCATTGCCCTTTGGGTGACTTCTAGCCTTCTATTGAGGCCCATAGTGAGCGACTACATTTCAGGTGCCACATATTATGTCATCACTGGCAACACACACTGGTCAAACCGAGCCGACAGGACTGAAACTGGACAGTCTGTCATAGGTATATATAATCGTCTACAACTCTGAGCGTTAAGCGTCTGATTGTAATGGGAGTTGGCACGACGAGTTGGGATTTGACATGATCTTTGTCTTATCCATGTTCATCTTTAGACCGACTCACTCGGGGGCTTTACTGAGGTCATCGAGCATCGTACCAAAGTCTTCCATGGTATCAGCCAAGACTACTAAATAGTCAGAAATTCGAATGTGAGTGATGTACTCGTCGTTGATGTCTGCCTAGGGTTTGCAAGATCCGCCAATATTTTGGATCCGGATATTTCGGATATTTCAATTCAACAGATCCGGATATCCGGATCTTTCGGATAATACGGATCCACAAGGTTTTTTTTTGTATAAAGTAGGAATTGTAAGTTTAAATCAAGAAAAAAACGGCTACACCACCGTATACCTGAAAGATTTTAAATAGGTACGCAATACCGAGGTCATAAAGAGTATAAACTTCTTTTTTTTATTCAACTTTTTATTTACAACTACAAACTAACCGGCAAAGTGAGAGTTACGTCACTGAAAACTGTCACTTGAATAACAAGGGGTAATCAACGTAACGTTCCAAACACGCGTTAGCTATCGAACTGTCATTTTCCCACATAAAATTTGACATGTAGATCTACCTTACGTGCGTACAATGCGTTACGTGATTGACCACAGCAGGTCAAGTTAACTCCGTATCGTACATATATTTCAATGAGCTCTATGTACCGGAGTTAATTCAATAGGGTTGTAACTAGGTATCAAACCTAGGAGGAGAAATTGACAATGTGATCCGGACGAGGGAAAAGGTGTTTGTCTAGCAGGGGGCATTCCTTTAGGCAAGACTGTGTCTGGATATGGCAAAAACGGTGAACGGGCATTAATATAGCGTACCATGCGTATTATATTACATGATCATATTATAGGTCAAGATCATCATACTAAAAATTTAAAAAAGTATTACAAGTATTAAACGTAGGTATTGTTGCTGCATTTACTTTTTACTTCCTGGGTCAACTATACTTCTTAATTATTTCTATAGGTTTATTTAACTAAACTAATCCCCTTATTCATAAAACTTAAAATGGCTGCTAAATAAAATGTGCTTTGTCCACTTCTTACGAACACAAATGTCAAAGTGACAGATAAGGACAAACGAATTTTAACGCCATTTTAAATAGTTAAAATAGGCTTTTTGAACGTTTATGAATACGGGCGTAAGTCTTTAGTAGGTAGCTATATAGGTAACATTGGATTTATAATAATTACTTTGTGTCTTTGCCTACGGTGAATTAGTGCATTTAAATCAACGCCAACTTTCACCATGAAACTGCGGCATTTTTACTTGTTTGTAGTATGTAGGTTTGATTAGTTTTTGTGACTAATAAATTAAAAACAAAAATAATCTGGTCTGGGATGATGAAGTGGCGAATAAAAACAGAGATTGCGTTATCTACCATTCGGTTTTCAGCGTGGACTCGGTTAAAACATCATTTTGTAGCCGTATTTTCGGTTTTCATTGTTGTATTTTAAGGATCCGTAATATCCGAAAGATCCGGATCCAAGAGCCTGTAAGATCCGGATCCGAAATTCGGCGGATATCCGGATATTTCGGATATCCGGATATCCGGATTGCAAACCCTATGTCTGCCTTCTCCAGTCCAGAGTCTTGAAAAAATCCTTAAGTGCAGCGGTGAACAGTTTTGGGGAAATAACATCTCCTTGACTGACTCCCCGCTGCAGCAGAATAGGTTACGCGTTCAAATCCTGGAGTCGGACTGACACATTGGCGTTTTCGTACAAACACTTCAATACTAAGCAGGCTATGGAAGAGTGTGGTATAGCGGGCCCGCTACAGGGGTGGCTCTGCGCGTATCTCGGGGATCGAACCTTGCGCACAGCCGTGGGAGACGAGTGCGGTGCGCCCGCGCACGTCTCCTGCGGCGTGCCGACCGGGTCAGTGATCGGGCCTGTTGGGTACATAGTACATGTCAACAGCATGTGCAATGTTGTCAAAAATTGTAGCGTCTATATGTATGCAGATGATACCTGCCTCGTATATGCGGAAACAGATCTGAATCTCATAGAAAATAGAGTACAGGAAGACCTCACTAACATTATAAAATGGGCACACGATAATGGTATCATAATAAACATCACAAAAACAAAGTGTATGTACATACGGTCACCGTACTGCAGAGGTACCTATAGGTCGCCTCGCATTGTGGGGCACACCTTCGAGTGTCTCCACAGTGCGCGGCTGGCCGGGGTCGCGTGTGGCTGCGCCTGCGCCGAGCTGCAGGTGGTGGAACAGTACAAGTACTTAGGCCTGCTTATGGACCATAAGTTCACATGGCAACCGCATGTCAACAGTGTGTGCAATAAGTTAAGATCGGTGCTTGTAAAGTTCCACCATCTGAAGTTTGTACTAGACAAGGCTACTATGTATACAGTGTACTATGCGCTCGTAGACTCACTTTTATCCTATGGATTGACAAGCTATGGTCGGACATTTAAGACTTACTTAGACAAAATAAAAGCGTTACAGATACGATTCATGAAACTAATGGTTGATAAGAAAACAAAAATAGAATGTAAAAATAACACCTACGAACAGCTTTTCTTAGAATGTAAAATATTGCCAGTCCATAAAAAAGTAATGTTGTTGTTGGCTGTGGAACAATTTAGTAACGACGAGTTTAAACAACCTATTGGTACTAAAAGGCTTGTTAGAAACAGAGACAGAGATAAACTAATATTGCCTAGGTTTACTAATTATTATGGCCAAAGACATAGAAAGTACCTAGTTCCGAAAATATATAACGACCTGCCGTCCGAGACAAAGAGTGCAACTGTCACAAAAGAAAGTAAGCGACGTCTTATTAAATACATTAAAAAATGAAATTCAGCTGTCTTACGTAACTTTATAGATTCCTTTAATTGTATCTAGCATAAGTAATACCGTACATATATATTACTATTCATACAGCTTTTAGCTAATAATATGTAAAATCAATTAGGAGCGTTGTTTGCCAACAAACCGCATTGTGGTTTGGCAGATTAATTGTACCTATGTAAATTTAGCTATAAGCCTTAAAGAGAGAATAATTAAAAAAAAAAAAAAAAAAAAACTTCGATATAGCGGTAGTCAACTTGGCACCGCTGGAGAGACTAAATAGTACAACCCAGGTTTCAATCAAATCGAAGGCTTTCTCGTGGTTCGCCAACGCTAAGCATAAGGGCAGGTTATACTAGTCTTATGTATAACCTGACGGAGCGTATGGACGTGGTCTACGGTGCTAAATCATCTCCGGGCACCGGCTTGTCCGGGAGGCTTGAAATCATCTAGCCTGCGTACGAGACGATTTGTAATGACTCTCGAAAACAGTTTATAAACATGGCTCAGAAGTCAGATGGGTTGGTAGTTCTTCAGCAGGGTGTTGTCACCCTTTTTGAAGAGAAGCACCACCACACTTCTGTTCCTTGCGTTTGGCTTTCTCCCTCCCAGTAAGACGAAGAGAGGTATTTCTTTGGATTGTAATGATGAGTATACCTCTTAAGTATTTAAATAAGTTGTCTCTATTGTACTTATTCAAACTGATCTTGATTCATATTTTATAAAACGGTACCGGGAACGTGTTTATATTTTAAGAAGCTTCTTCAAAAGATTGCATAAATTTGATCCTAAGTAAGAGAACTGAGGTAAGATAACGGTAACAAGTTTAGTCAATTGACATTTTTACATGATAAAGATTATTGAGGTATAATCATGACTATGAAGCATTAACAATCGTTAAAATGTAGTATTTTACTAATAATTTGTGTTTCGGTAAATTACCGGTTTTGATTTTAATTTACCGGTAATTTACCGGCCTCATATTTAATCAATTTACCGGTTAACCGGTTAGCCGGTTAACCGGTTTGCATTCCCTAAGGACAAGGATGATTTGAAAATACCTAAACTTGAGCTTCTTGTATTTTTGATCGGCACCAGACTCCTAAAATACGTAAAAAGACACCTTGCTTGACATAGATAAGGATTATCTGTGGTCGGACAGCTTGGTAGTACTCAGTTGGATGAGATCGAACAAATTGCTCCCACCCTTCGTCGCTAATAGAGTAAATGAGATCAAACGGGATCACCCGAACACTGAAATGCTCTACGTCCACACAAAGTCAAACCCTGCTGATATTGCTACTCGTCCAGAGTTATTCCAGGAAAAGATGAAACTTTGGTTCAACGGACCCGATTTTCTCGTCGAAGATGAATCCAACTGGCCATCAAACAGACTTTATGAGGCACATCAAAACCTTCTTTCAGTTGGGGAGGTCCCAGGTAACCCAGGTGATCCAACTCAGGAGATACCCACCAATGGTGATTTGGGTGAGAGTCAATCACTGGAGCCGGAGAATAATTGCTGTGACCCCAACGAAGATGAGCCTATGGAGATTCAAGAGTCAAGTATGCCCATGGAGGACGAGGAGTATCCTACTGACGGACCAATGGAACTTGACAATCCTGGCGATCACATACAGGGACGAAGCAATCAGCAGCAAGTTAGCATGGCCAAGACCGTGACTGAGTTAAAAGCATTACAGAAAGATCACTTCCAAGAAGAACTGGAAGGGAAGAGAACACATCTAGCAAGAAATCTGGACCTCTTTATTGACGTGGATGGTGTGTTAAGGTGCCGGGGACGTATGGCAAACACAACCTGGAGCTATGATATGAAGTATCCAATACTGCTGCCAAAGACCTCAGAGTTCACAGAGAAGATAATAAGAGAAACTCATGAGAGCAATTATCATGTTGGAGCTCCACATACATTGAGTATTATCAGGGAACGATATTGGATACCCCAAGGAAAATCCCAGGTTCTGAAGGTGATAAGGAGATGCTCGCAGTGTATCAAACATGGCGGAGGCCCATATCGGTTACCATCTGCACCGGCGTTACCACCAGAACGAGTGAATTATAGCAGACCCTATACATACACGGGACTCGACTATCTGGGCCCGCTTTACGTAAGCACTCCAAGTGGTAAGGAGAAGAGATGGATACCGTTATTCACATGTTTGACGGTAAGAGCGTTGCACCTTGAGATCGTGAAAGACCTGTCGGCTGAAGAATGTCTCCTAGCCTTACGGAGATTTGCAGTGACTAGAAACAAACCACAAAGATTATACTCGGACAACGCCACGTGTTTCAAGTTGGTTTCTGAGGTGGTGCAGAATCCGTATTGCATCAAGAACGATATCCAATGGAAGTTTATACCTCAGTTAGCTCCGTGGCACGGAGGGTATTATGAACGTCTTGTAGCTCTGGTGAAGCACTGCTTAAAACGAACCCTCGAGAAGCACCTCCTTAATGATACCAGACTATTGACAGTGGTGAAAGAGGTGGAGGCAGTGCTCAATTCAAGACCGCTGGCGAGAGTCGGCACTGAGGTGGAACATGTCTTATGTCCGGCAGATTTCTTGAGTATGGGACAATGTTTAACATTCAGACCCTCTGCCGCTGAAGTTCCTGTGGACAGTACGACTACGAAGCGCGACTTGATAGAGAGCTGGAAGAGAGGTCACAAGATTTTAGAGGAGTTCAAAAGAATTTTCATTGGACAATACCTCGCGAGTCTCAGAGAAAGGTACAACCATGCACCTAAGCAGCCCAGGGTCATGTCTCACCAGAAGCCACAAGTAGGTGACATTGTCCAGATTAAATCTGATCTGACAAACAGGAACTTGTGGAAAGTTGGCAAAATCGGCGATTTAATTAAAGGAAGAGACGGAGAGTGTAGGGTTGCAAGAATCAAGGTGGGCGATTCTACATTGACGCGTTCCATTGGTCATCTCTACCCCTTGGAGATAGATGACGAGACGTCTGAGGTAGAATCGGTAGCGAGGAACGTGACTGAGACGGCGGACATGGACGTACCTGACGCCAATGTTCATGAGGCGCTGGGTGAGCAAGTTGACACCGACATGGAATCCCCTGCTGACTGTGAAGCGACAAGTCCTTATGAAGCCCCACTACCGGAAGAACAGCACGAGGAGAGAGGCGAGAGAAAGAGCATGAGAGTCGAAGCCATTCGTGCCAGGGATAAAATCCTGGAGTGGACGCGACACCTACTCGCCCTGCTGCAGTAACCTTCTTCGCTGTTGCAAATCTGTTCGGTGGTTAATTCCGCAAGGTCCGTGAACCATATGAGTCAGGACCGCCTTTCGGAGCCTACCGTTAGCTTCTGTCGGACTGGGTATGTCGGCTCTCACAAAACTATCAATGTCGACGTTTTGCACGGGACCGTTCTCCACTTTAAAGCATATGTGTGCGTGAGGAAGACCTCTCTTTTGGAACTCTATTACGTGCATGATGTACACGCACTTGCCGAACCAATTTTCAGAGCGGATATCTTGCAAGAGCTCGGCAAGTTTCAAATTAAAAACTCGCGAGCATAAAAGTGGAGAAGGGTTTTGCCCCGCCGGTGTCGACCCCTTTATTTCAGGCCATTTTGGATTACACGTCATTGTGAGGAAAAATGATGGCGGACCCAGTCTGTTCATCAAGGCAATGGCGTCCAGATATTTACATTTCATGTATCGCTCGGAACCCGTAAAACTACTCGGCAGATACACGCGACCGGGAACGACGCCACCTTCGCCCTGTATGGTCTCGTCCTCACGAATTTGGACAGGAACATTGGCGTTACTACTTGCATTGTTATGGGATAGCAGTTCGTCGAGTGGGGCCATTCTAAGTCCACCACCATCTCGGTGTTTACCGGTTTGCAAGTTTTGAATAAAACGTAATCTTTCCTCTAGTATTCTACAATGCATATCCACAATCCATTCCTCGGATAAACGACCAAAATGTGAAAAACGCGACTCGCAAAGTAAAAGGCAACGGATGTACTTGTTAAGCGTTAATTTTGCATTTCTCTTATCTGTCATGCCGGGGTGCCACCCCGGATTACCGTGCGGATACAACAAAGGATATTGCAAACTTTCATACAATGGATTTAGGAGATCGACTAAATGTGGTTTTTTACCGCCGATTTTCCATATGGCTACACTACGCGGAATAAAACGTTCCTGTTCTGTACTAATTATTGCAGCTATTTCGTTACCAATGGGACGATCCCCAAGAATATTACCGTGACGCGCGCGCGACGTGGATTCAAATATCAAATGGGCGTGCTCTGATGTCTCCAGACTTAAACGTTTAAAGCAGGAAATGTAGGGATTGACTTCATGCATGAAGTGTGAAATGGATCGGATCACCTCCATGTCGAGGTTTCTACCTACAGCGAGCCTCTCGCGCTCGTCATCGTCTTGAATGTAAAGACCGATGGGATTGGTTGAGTCAGTGTAACTCAGATCGAAAACTCTATGATAAACGCGGCCCTGTACTTTAACAAAGGAAATGCCCATTTCGGGATGATGGAAACCGTGAGAAGTTCCCAAGGCGCTGAAAGCGAACAAATTATTATATGCTCATGAACTTCTCTGAAAAGATGGATGCCAGTAAAAGTCCTCGGTAAGAGGAGGGAAATTTTGTACCTTGTAGGCACCGCTACCACAGCACCACATGGTACGCGATTTCTCTTCGTCGAAGAGAGGTGCGAGACAATAACGACATTTGTAAATGTCGGAACTCAACAAAGGATACTTCTTCAAACTATAAGTTTGAACGGGATTCAAGTCATCTGCACTGCGTTGTCCTATGAGGTTAGAGGAATCGCGTAAATTTACATCGATATGCCTACGTTTTTCATAGCGCTGCCGGGCAGCCCTTTGAACATCCGGGTTCGCTTTTGAATAACGGTTTACTGCGGCTAAATTAACATTTGGGTTTTCTTGATTGTAGCGGCTTACTGCGGCGATTTTCGATGTTCGTGTTTGCTGATAACTGGATTTTTTGGTCTCCCTAATCGTATCCGCATTATTTTTATTGTATTTTACAGCTGCATTGAGATGGGCATTCGTGACGCTACCCGTTCTACCCCTTTTCTGTTTCTTGGGTCGCCCCCGCGGTTTTTGCCCATCAATTTTGGTTTCCACCGCTGGAGTTGAAGGCAAACGATCCAAAATCACCGTTGGTTTAAGATACGACAGCTTTAAATCTGGAGCATATTGCGCGATCTGCTTGGCTGACAATTCCGATATAGGCAATTTCTCTAAAGCGACTACTGGTTGGCCAGATGATAGTTTCAGATCCTAGTCAATTTTAAATCCACTTTCTCAACTGATGGAGCAGGCTCTGTGATCGGAAGTATGTCTAAGACTGCTACTGCAGTACGAGATGGTAAATGAACGCGAGAAGACACTAAACTTATTCTATTAATCTCGTACTGATTGTTGTTACCATACATTACTATGGTGAACAATAGCTTTGCCAGTGTTTTGATGCTCGGGCATCGAAACAACCTGGCCGCATGCAGTGCACGTATGTCGGGGTGATATTTGTTGAATTTATCGACACCGTGACTGTTGAAATAATAAAATTCATTATCATGCCGCCAAAAAGATACTGTATTGTTAAATCCCGTAAAAATGTAACTATCACGTACATCGGAATGGTCAGCATCGAAAACGATGTTACCTAAAGTTGCCTCTAATTCGTTTAGTTGCGCGCAATGATTTTGCAGTGATGTTGGATACAAGCCGTTATTTAGCCAGCGAGTGGTGATTGTTGCCAAATGGTTCCCTACTCGTATATCGGAAGGTAATTCGTCGACAGCTAAATATCGTCCAACGTTAGGATCGTACCAAGTTGTCTCGGGACGTTTTTCGAGATAGAGACTATGACCACTATTTAAGATAGAGTCAATTTCGCCGGCAGTGAATTTTTCGCGATTTTTAATACAGGAAAATGTAGTTGCACATGCTGACATCGCAACACATTGTGAATTAATACCTTTAAATAGGTCAACATTGCCTTGATGCGTTGATCCTATTTAGCAGAATAATTAATTAGTATAGAGAAGATTTTCGAAAAAAGTTAATAAAGCCTTTATATTATAGTGATAGTGCACAACAACAACTAACAACTTTTACAATACTCTTCTGTGAATAATAAATAAACAACCTATACGTATACACAATGTTAGGTAAATATAGAAGAAAAAAAAACAAAAAAAAACAATGTTATTACTTGTCACACATTAAAAATAAACACACAAAACTCATGCCGTTATTTATGTTTTAGTTGATAGTAAAAAAGTTTCATTGATAAGTGCATAATAATGTGATTATCTATATACATATACTATATATATGTATGTTAGATCTTGGTGTAGTAGGTTAACAATGTATTAAATGAATGTTTTAAGACTTGACAACGACAACCCATCCATTAGTTATGACATTGCAACATGCTTAAAAAATATGCTTACTGTAGAGTAAATTAGGGACCCACCTTCGAACAGTTCAGCAGCAGGCTATTAACGTAATAACTACAACTTAGAAAAGTAGAAAAATCCGCAACTTTTTCATATCAAAGTTCAATATATCAAAAATTATCTAACCGATTTTGTTGAAATATAGCTAAAGAACCATAACGATCACGTCGGCTTTCGGATAAAAAAAAAATCAAATCTGTCCATTCGTTTAGGAGCTACGATGCCACATACAGACACACAGACACGTCAAACTTATAACACCCCTCTTTTGTATCGGGGGTTAAAAAGGTAAACTAAAATTCGAAACTGAATTTTTGCAGTCAAGGAAGTAGAAATACCCTTGGTGCATCGTAATAGGCGGAGCGGTTTACCTATTGCTAAATCCTCGTAAACATATATACATTATTAAAATTACCTTTTTCAATTTATCACATGAACTGCTCTCCGAGAGCAAATGCGTAGATTATTACAGAATAAACTCAAGTCGCTATGTGGTGTGGGCTGATAATATTTGAGGAGTTCCGTCGATTCCTCAAGGATTTCAGAATTAACACTACATTAGTTGCTACTGCAACGGAATCATGTCTGAATCCTAGACATACTTTACATCTTTGAGGAGTTCAATAAGTCATATGTAGTTTTCGTCATCAGTTCCACTTCACCTAAATTGCTACTTCCGAGGGTAAATACACGAGTTATAATAGAAATTACCGAAATTGCTACACGTGTGTCTATACAATTTGAGGGTTGCCCTCAATTTCCCTGGGATTCCATCATCAGATACTGAATAAGTGACGATGGGATCACCTCGGGAGTATACTCTTTCGAATAAAAAAAGAATTTTGGAAATCGGTCCACAATTGACGGAGAAATCGGCGATCATACATAAAAAATATATATAAGTATACATACAGTGGAACATATATGTCATATGGTATTTTATGGGGAAACTCAACAGATTCGGACGGAGTATTTAAATTACAGAAACGAGAATTGAGTTTACTGGCAGGTGTGACTCCGAGGCACTCATGTAAACAGCTTTTTAAACAATATAATATGTTGACTCATCATTCACTTAATGTATATGAAGTAATAATGTTCACACGTAAAAATATAAAGGTTATTTAAAAAAAGTGAATACCCCTGGCTGAATCACCCGTCAGACGGGGCGATTACAAGTCTTGCCGCGGCGCCTCGCGCTCAGTCAGACAAGTCACCGCGCGTACCTAATAGGCCTCGCCCCGCTTTTTATGAAAGACTACCCGCCAGTCTCAATAATTAATCATCGGATGATGGTTTTGGACACCAACTGAAAGACTTTGTATTGTCAAAAGGACGCTGTAAAGGAATTCACCGACCAAAAACAATACCTATTAGACAATTCTATTTTGATGCTATTTCAAATTAATATTATTATTATTTTGTATATTTTTTTCTAACTTTATCAAATTTATCATACTTATTCGTAATCTAGAATTCCCTAGTGATAAATTATTTATGGTGTTAATATTATGGCTGTAATTTCCGATTTATATTTCTTGTACATTTGACATTTATTTTACATGAAATTGATATGCTTTGACATACGTATATTTTATTTAAATTTTTCTAGTTCAGACAATAATTGCCATTGATAAATACATTTTTTTAATCAGTCACATAATTAGTCACGTAATTTAGTGACGTCGTCTTAAATGGTCACATTTATGATAACGCATTATCTAAGTATGTTTCATACAAAAAAAAACCATAGGTATAAGTGCGAGCCGAACTCGCGCAAGATGGGTTCCGTGCCATTATCTAATATCAAAAAACAACGCTTGCTGTAAGGGTGCCCTTTTCAATATTTATTTTATTCTGTTTTTTTAGTATTTGTTGTTATAACGGCAACAGAAATGTGTAAATTTCAACCGTCTGACTATCACGGTTCATAAGATAAAGCCTGGTGACAAACGGACATACAGCCAGACGGACAGCGGAGTCTTAGTAATAAGGTCCCGTTTAGCCCTTTGTGTACAGTACAGAACCCGAAAAATAACTAAATAAGGATATTTCTACAATACGGCAACAATCATTTAGGTGTCAATCAACCACTTTAGACAAAAATGTGACTGATTAAATGAAATAAGAGAGAGAGAGAAATTGGTTTACCAGTAAAAACTTACCCACGGCGATGCACTCAAATGAATCCTCTGCATCTGTAATGTAAAGAAATAATTTATTTTTAGGTGTTTTATCGAACTCACTTTGTTATGATATTGTTGCGGCGCAGTGTTATTATTTAGTGTGGCTAAACATCAAGCAGGTGCGGTACGATAGTTACTGAATTATACAGGGAAATTAAATTGTGGTGAATGCAAGACAGTGAAATTCGAAATCAATTCAGATTCAATAAATAATCAAATGTTAGACACTTTAAAATAGCCGCGATTACCTATATCTACACGGCAAAACGGCATTGGCATCCATTTAGCTCACTTTGTGTCATTATAACAAAAATATAGTATGTAGGTATCTAAGGCGTAAACCACACAGAGACGTCATACGGCGAGGGCGAGGCGCAAGCGTGGCGCAGGCATGATGCCGCTTCAAACAATTGTAGACCTTAATACAATGTAATAAGGTGCATTGGTGAATTGAAGGCGGTGCCTGCGACGCGCCGCTTCTGTGTAATTCAATCTACGTCTTCTTAGTACATTTTGTATACAAATGTTTTGGAGCGGCATCCAAGCGGCATCGTGCCTGCGCCGCGTCCTCGCCCCATGCCGTCTCTGTGTGGTTCACGCCTAAACAAAGTAGCAACAAGTTTATGACCGATTCAAACAAAGAATAATTTTAAACTTTATCCACATATTTAAAAGACCAGTATCGCTTGTAAATCTTAAAAAGGATACGCGGGGCCACGTAGCCGCTCGGCTCAAACGTTTACGGCGACGTGAAGCCGGTGACGACGCCGCAGGCAACCCCGCACGACGAGAGCTTTTCAAGCGATAGGTATTGTACGGTGCATAACGGCGCGCGAGCTCCTTCGGTTTTTCTCGCACTATACGACTCTTTCGTTTTCTAATAAGATCGAGACGGATAGTGTGAGAACAATCGAGAATCTTCGCGTGGTGTGGCAGCCGGCGACGGTAGCCTGCCGCTGCCATTCCGATTTGAATCGGTTCTTAACAAAAATATCATTACAAAACTAACCTGGAAGAGTAGGCGTTGCTGGAGAATTCATTATCTGAAAATAAGAGTTTAAAAAACATTGAAACAAACTATTAAGTTGAACTTAGATATCTATAACGGGCCGATTGTCCTTAAGTTTGTTACAGATCCGCAAATAAGTAGGTATTTAGCGAAAGCTTCAGTGTTACATAAACCAGGAATGAATTTTGATAATATAAACCAAAAATGAATCCGCTCGACCTTGGAACGTACATAATCCAAGGTTACGCGGAGTGGATATGCACATAAATAAATGTATTTCCACCTTTCAAATCTCGTTGAAACGACGAAAATGAAAAAAATATAAATATTATAACACACGAAATTAACACTTGCTTTCATGAAACTGTTAAAAGTTAATTTATTTAGTTCGTTAAGTACACAACATAATATTAAAGATTTCTTACTAATTGACTAAAACAAAAGTTTATTTAATTTATTTTTAAGTAAATATTAACATTATTTATGAACTTACCTGTAACAGAAACTATTAACAGCACAAACAAAACAATACTTGTATTAAATTAGAGCGTCAGAACGCAACAGAAATGGAGTCTTCTGTTTTATTTTAAAACAGTGAAAATTTGAGTATTGCCAGGGTCATCTAATATAGTCGATTACGTATTTATTGATTTACAATTCGATTATAATTTGAAAAGTGGATGATTCTAAAAAAACTTTTGCAATCCAATTAATTTAACTAAAATTATTTAATGTCATAGTTTCAATGACATTACATAACTATACTATTTTAACCGACGCCCACTATTTTTCATACTTGGCGTAATTACGTTGCGTTGAAGCGTCTAAACACCTGGGGCAATTTGTCACAACATCCTAGAGACACAGCTATATGATAGAAAAAGACGGCAAACATTTGATCCATTCACATTGAAGATGGTTGTGATAAAAAAACTGTATGTACAAATTAGTACCTACAGAACTTTTTATTCCGAACTATAACCATAAAATATGTACCTATGTGTTTTCTATAGTTATATTCAGTCTTTAGAGACATTCTGATGAATTTCTTTTCATGAGACTATCCCAGAGTTTGCGACGGATTTTGGTCGCAGAATTCTTCCAATGTTACACGTCCGAGTGCGATGACGACACGAGCAAAGCAGTACGAAGTTACAAGATAGAGTGAGATAGGGATAGAAAATGGCAGGATGCCGTGCTTCTGGTTCTTATCCACACGAGTCGAAATCATACGGAGGACTGCATACAGATGGCGTCAAATATCTCATTCACAGAAAAAAGAGGCAAAAATCGATTTGTGGAACGATCCAAAAGCGTCGAGTAATGTAAATTTTTGATTATAATATTTAAGATCGCATCCAAACAAGGCAATCGGTTATTACGATATAGACAAACATTGCTGGTACGTGGTTACGACCGAGGCGAATAGAGCACCGAGTCGTACGATTTTGAATCACTTCCAATATTTCCTTTCGATACTCAGATCTGACAATTTTAGACAAGTCTGATACAAGAATCTCAAGTGAATCATGACTATCATAATTAATATTATAATAAATATTACCTAAATAGCATTTGAAAATAATTATATTAAATTTAAGCATCGATTGTCGTATTTGAACATCGATTTTTCTTTGAATTAATTTCTGGTAACACTGAAGATATTCAAAACAACAAATTATATATCTTTTTCTGTCACACGTATTGATATTTGTATACAACCATCTCTCTTGACGCTTGTCGTGATGAGGATTCATCATTAGGAAATCAAATTTGTATCTTATTAAATTTTACAAGTATATTAGTAACAATTGTGTATTTAAAAATAATAAGCATTTACTTCATATATCATAGTAAAATGTAATATTTCCAACTATTAAGAGAAACGCAATTATAATTGTAGTTAAAATGAGATAAAATTGTACATCATAATATTAATACAACTTGTAAATGTTATGTGCCTACCTAATGCACTTGTGTTATTGAAACAAATTTTAATACTAATAATTAAATTATGATTATGGTGATTTTCCAAACAAATATGCATTGGAAACATGGGGTACCAACATCGAGCGAAAAAATGACAAACGCTGCGCAAACGCATTTGTATTTGACACTTGTCTTCTGCTTTATCTGTGGGCGGTGTTGTTTACAAATTACATTATACGTAGGCACACTTTAAACACTTATTTAATAAATAAATTACAAGCAACGGTGGAAAAATCAATCCTTCACCATATTCATTTAAACAAAGGAATGTGTGTAAGTCATATTTTTGATATATTCATCACAAACAACATATAATATTTTTATCTCCATATATATGTAAACAATAACCTTAAACCTGTACTGTAATGTTTTCCTTTAATCTTTTCAGATGACCCTATAATAAGAGTTCGTCGTTTATCGTGTAGTTATATGAGTGAAAACCGCGTGAAGATTTCAAAAATATAAGTAACGCATATAAGAAAAATCCTGTTCCCACTTGTTGTTCGGACGGCACTGGGTCGCGCGTAATCGCGGCGCGTCGCGTCGCGTCGCCCTTCAAAGCTGTGCAACATAATCTGCTCACTCAACGACCTCCTGTACAAGTGGATATATGTGTATGCTTGCGTCCAAGTGTCTCTTTTGTTGTGAAAAATCATAAATCAAAAAATAAGCCAGAGTTGAATATTAATATTATTTAATAGTTATAATATTAATTGCTTATAAACTCTGCTGATTCTTTGATTTCTGGAAAAGTGAACCACCTATATAATATTTAGTGGTACAACAGTTATCAAAATTATACACATTTATTAATATATAGAAACCCATTGACAAACTTTTTGTATCATTGACCCAAAACAAACCAGGGCAACACCATGGATTATTAAAACAGAATATCTTGGTACAGCGGCATTAAGATAATTTTAATTAATTTTGTATAAACCAGTTACGCTGCTAACTAATTCCAATTCCGGTTCAAATCCGACTCAGACCCTAAATTTGTAAATTTTTCCTTTAATTTGGCATATTGTCATGTGGAAAACCTAAAGGTATAATTAAAATTGAATTATATGATCATATAATAATATAATCAAGTAAATACCAATTAGAATTAGAAAGGTGTTTATTTCTCTAGTTTATATGTTACATTATGTCCGTCAGGCCGGTGGTGTGTTCGGCCTGCGGGTGTGTCAGCTACTTATAATCTACCTATGTCTGTCTGAAAGATCTGTATAAGTGTCACGTTGTTTGTGCTCTGTGCTTGTTAGTGTGTGCGTACATAATAAATTTATATACATTTTAAGGTGGTCTTACAACTATTCTTAAAACTAATATCTCATGGTAACATATACATAATGTAAACAATAGTTATTCTAGATGTGTGATAATGTTATATGATATTAAAAAATATTTTTTTTACTATACATTGTGTAAGAAAAAAACCACATATATCATTAGTTTGTTTTATTAAGTCATGGTAGAGCGTACCGCACAGTGTCGTACGCTGCATCCTGTCTACTCTCCGGTAGTCCACCCTGGGACCTGGAAGCCAAGGTCCTATCAGGAGTCTTCTGGCGAGTGAAATGGGCTAGGGAAGACGACAATTACTGGCCTGCTCCACGCGAGGTCCAGCTGTGGCGAGTTGAAGCTCGGGACAACATGTTCCGCAGGTGGTCGGAGAGACTCGAGATCCCGGGAGCTAGCCGGGACTTGGTGGATGCTGTTCGGCCCGTTCTGAAAGAATGGGTTGAACGTAAGCACGGCGCACCCACATTTCACCTCACGCAGCTCCTGAACGGGCATGGTTGCTTCGGCAAATACCTGTGTGAGGTGGTGGGTAGGGAGCAGTCACCAGCGTGCCACCACTGTGCAGGAAGAGCCGTGGACACGGCCAAACACACGCGTGAGGAGTGCCCGGCATGGGTGGAGCCCCGCGCAGCCCTGTCCACGGCTTTAGGAAGAGACCTCTCACTCCCGGCGTTAATCAGCCGAATGGTTTGCAGTGAGGAGGCGTGGGTGGCAGTGGCCAACTTCAGCGTCACAGTCCTGACGCAGAAGGAGGCAGCAGAGCGGACGCGCGAGGACGATGCCAACTCGGCCCCGCAGCGCCGCAGGAGGCCGGGCAGGCGGCGAAGGGCCTTCGCAGGCCGCATGCTGCCGCCATAACGAGGACCTGCGGGTGATGGGACGGGAGCACCATCATCCGCCTAGAAGCGGTCCCGAGCTGGAAAGCCCCCATGGTGTTCTGGGGTGCTGACAGTGGAGTGTGTAGGGCAGCATTCCCTACAACCTACGTGGGCCCGCAAGGACAACGCTGACAGAGTTCCGGATGTGTGCAGATGCGTTCCCAGAGCTCTGTCTTAAAGCGAGTGGTGGAACACCCCAGGGGTTTTAGTCTGTGTGAGTCGGACATACCCATTCGGCTTCTCTCGAGCCGGGTGGGATCCATAATGGATTTCCCCTGGGTAAACAAAAAAAAAAAAAAGGTCGCGTTCAATGCAGAGATGACATCAAAATATTGACTCACCCAGCTAGGGTATCAAATAACAGATTTATGGCAAATAATATCGTATATCCGCAGTTATTGTAAATGAATAAGAGCTTCCTCAAAAAATGCATTGGTAAATTGTTCACCACCGTCAGCAAGCTGGTTGTGTAAATATGTAAATGTATTATAAGATAAATAAATATTAGTAGGATAATAAATGTAAATATAAATCGTATAGTGTATATTTTAATCATGTCGATGTCGCTGCACGCTGCGTGTTTTTTATTTATTTCTTTCATACATTCATCACATCATCATTCTTCTCATTCATTATAAATATTTGCTTTTTTCACATTGCTGTAATACATATATATTCACCTTCATTCATTCCCATGGGAGAAGTGGTCTCCCCTTTGGGCGGAGGCGAGTCCAAGGCAATACATATTTGCAACCGGTTGCGAATTGCATTGGGTTTGCATCTACTTTAACTACTAAGAAGACCTTATCTGGTGGTTAATTTGGCGAATGGTTTTGAGGGGTAGCTCACAGTTGCAATGATCCCTCAGGCAAGACTGATTAATATCCTTCACGTGGTTGCTGCCTGTTACCTGCATGTTTCCATATCGAATGAGAAACGTGTAGAACGAAAACAATCAAGTCGTTCTTCATGCCTAACATTTTTTTTGATTTTAGATAATCTCTTGGTTGAAAAATTACAGTTAACAATGAACTTTACATAATGGCTGGTATTCATTTCAAATCTTCAAAAACGACGCGCCCCGCCTCACTGCACGGAGAAAAAAATCTAGTTTCCTTTAACAGATTATTGTAAATTTTACTTGATTTTATTGTAGTATATGTGACAACTATACTTTTTTTACACATTAATAGAAAATTCTACTTCTTTACAACATCATTTCTAGTTCCTATTACCCACTTACCTAGTATCGTAGAAAACAAATTTTGTGTAGTGTACAAAACCAATATGTAGCCATCATTATAGGACAGGGTAGAGTTTATCAGATATTTCAGTAGTGTTCAATATCATTACTGTGGACTTGAAACGCCCAATAGTCACTGTTTACTATGTGTACTATTAAGAACACCAGATTTTTTATTAGTCTTAAATATCAGTTTAGCGGACTGCAATAAGCAACAATTGCTGTTTACTATATGCAGTATTAGAGGATACCAGAATTTTCTTTGTGTTAAAAATAATTGTTGTGACATGTTATAAAGAGTATGTAAAGTAAAGTAAAGTAAAGTAAAGTATTTATTGATTGTAAACTGTGTACATACAGGTGTTAAAATATATATAAAAGTAACAACAGTTGCTCATTCCGAGCGTACAATATTCATCCTTAAAATTAAAGTTTAAAAATAATGTGCACTGACTGGATATATACCTATTCTAATTTATGCGCTTCTGATACTCAAAATATTCATTTAAATTGTAAAATACATTGTCCATGAGAAATTTTAATTTTAATCAATAATTTAATAATAATTTTAATCATTGTATAATGTTGACATTTTGTTATTCATACCTAAATATTGTTATGTTATATTAATTGAATAATCAAATTCATGTGACATATTAAATTCTAATTTTGACATTTTGTTACTCATACCTAAATATTGTTATGTTATACTAGTTGAATAATCAAATTCATTTGACATATTATAATTATATTTTTGACATGTAAATTTTTATATTTTATGAATAAATGAGTATGAGTATGAGTATTAAGTTAAATGTAACGGAAGCAGGAACAACAATTCAAGAAGTAGATAATATAAGGTTTTTAGGTGTTACTATTGACACTTTCTTGAATTGGAAGGAACAAATTGCTCAAATCAATAGAAAGCTATCAAGTCAGTGTTATGCCCTAGCCATTTTATCGGGAACCTGCTCGGAAAGCGTTGTCAGAAACTCGTACTTTGGGAACGTGTTTTCTCTATTAAATTACGGTATCATTTTTTGGGGGAACTCCGTTGATGTGCAGAGTACATTTATTCTGCAAAAAAGGTGCTTGCGAATAGTATACCGTATGAGTGCTGAACAATCACTTCGGAATGTATTTAAAGAAAAACGATTACTTACTATTACAGGAATATACATTCTCGAATTATGCGTCTTTGTTAAGAATAATATGGACTACTTTGTAAGTAAGTCTTCACAAAAAGACAATCTTCGTGAGAAATATAAGTACAACTTGTCGCTACCTAAGACCAGTAATTTCCTATACTTTAAAAGCGCGTTCATTACTGCGATACGTGTATTTAATGTCTTACCTAATAGTATTAAGATGTTAGTTGGTAATAAATTCAAATCTACGTTGAAAAAATTTCTCATGGACAATGTATTTTACAATTTAAATGAATATTTTGAGTATCAGAAGCGCATAAATTAGAATAGGTATATATCCAGTCAGTGCACATTATTTTTAAACTTTAATTTTAAGGATGAATATTGTACGCTCGGAATGAGCAACTGTTGTTACTTTTATATATATTTTAACACCTGTATGTACACAGTTTACAATCAATAAATACTTTACTTTACTTTACTTTACTTTACATACTCTTTATAACATGTCACAACAATTATTTTTAACACAAAGAAAATTCTGGTATCCTCTAATACTGCATATAGTAAACAGCAATTGTTGCTTATTGCAGTCCGCTAAACTGATATTTAAGACTAATAAAAAATCTGGTGTTCTTAATAGTACACATAGTAAACAGTGACTATTGGGCGTTTCAAGTCCACAGTAATGATATTGAACACTACTGAAATATCTGATAAACTCTACCCTGTCCTATAATGATGGCTACATATTGGTTTTGTACACTACACAAAATTTGTTTTCTACGATACTAGGTAAGTGGGTAATAGGAACTAGAAATGATGTTGTAAAGAAGTAGAATTTTCTATTAATGTGTAAAAAAAGTATAGTTGTCACATATACTACAATAAAATCAAGTAAAATTTACAATAATCTGTTAAAGGAAACTAGATTTTTTTCTCCGTGCAGTGAGGCGGGGCGCGTCGTTTTTGAAGATTTGAAATGAATACCAGCCATTATGTAAAGTTCATTGTTAACTGTAATTTTTCAACCAAGAGATTATCTAAAATCAAAAAAAATGTTAGGCATGAAGAACGACTTGATTGTTTTCGTTCTACACGTTTCTCATTCGATATGGAAACATGCAGGTAACAGGCAGCAACCACGTGAAGGATATTAATCAGTCTTGCCTGAGGGATCATTGCAACTGTGAGCTACCCCTCAAAACCATTCGCCAAATTAACCACCAGATAAGGTCTTCTTAGTAGTTAAAGTAGATGCAAACCCAATGCAATTCGCAACCGGTTGCAAATGTGTATTGCCTTGGACTCGCCTCCGCCCAAAGGGGAGACCACTTCTCCCATGGGAATGAATGAAGGTGAATATATATGTATTACAGCAATGTGAAAAAAGCAAATATTTATAATGAATGAGAAGAATGATGATGTGATGAATGTATGAAAGAAATAAATAAAAAACACGCAGCGTGCAGCGACATCGACATGATTAAAATATACACTATACTATTTATATTTACATTTATTATCCTACTAATATTTATTTATCTTATAATACATTTACATATTTACACAACCAGCTTGCTGACGGTGGTGAACAATTTACCAATGCATTTTTTGAGGAAGCTCTTATTCATTTACAATAACTGCGGATATACGATATTATTTGCCATAAATCTGTTATTTGATACCCTAGCTGGGTGAGTCAATATTTTGATGTCATCTCTGCATTGAACGCGACCTTTTTTTTTTTTTTGTTTACCCAGGGGAAATCCATTATGGATCCCACCCGGCTCGAGAGAAGCCGAATGGGTATGTCCGACTCACACAGACTAAAACCCCTGGGGTGTTCCACCACTCGCTTTAAGACAGAGCTCTGGGAACGCATCTGCACACATCCGGAACTCTGTCAGCGTTGTCCTTGCGGGCCCACGTAGGTTGTAGGGAATGCTGCCCTACACACTCCACTGTCAGCACCCCAGAACACCATGGGGGCTTTCCAGCTCGGGACCGCTTCTAGGCGGATGATGGTGCTCCCGTCCCATCACCCGCAGGTCCTCGTTATGGCGGCAGCATGCGGCCTGCGAAGGCCCTTCGCCGCCTGCCCGGCCTCCTGCGGCGCTGCGGGGCCGAGTTGGCATCGTCCTCGCGCGTCCGCTCTGCTGCCTCCTTCTGCGTCAGGACTGTGACGCTGAAGTTGGCCACTGCCACCCACGCCTCCTCACTGCAAACCATTCGGCTGATTAACGCCGGGAGTGAGAGGTCTCTTCCTAAAGCCGTGGACAGGGCTGCGCGGGGCTCCACCCATGCCGGGCACTCCTCACGCGTGTGTTTGGCCGTGTCCACGGCTCTTCCTCCACAGTGGTGGCACGCTGGTGACTGCTCCCTACCCACCACCTCACACAGGTATTTGCCGAAGCAACCATGCCCGTTCAGGAGCTGCGTGAGGTGAAATGTGGGTGCGCCGTGCTTACGTTCAACCCATTCTTTCAGAACGGGCCGAACAGCATCCACCAAGTCCCGGCTAGCTCCCGGGATCTCGAGTCTCTCCGACCACCTGCGGAACATGTTGTCCCGAGCTTCAACTCGCCACAGCTGGACCTCGCGTGGAGCAGGCCAGTAATTGTCGTCTTCCCTAGCCCATTTCACTCGCCAGAAGACTCCTGATAGGACCTTGGCTTCCAGGTCCCAGGGTGGACTACCGGAGAGTAGACAGGATGCAGCGTACGACACTGTGCGGTACGCTCGTGCCGCTCTGAGTGCTGTGGCTCGCTGTGGACGTCGTAGCAGGGTCATATTCCGAGCACTCATTGCGTCCGCCCATATTGGTGCCCCGTAAAGCGCCATTGAGCGCACAACACTAATGTAGAGGCGTCTGGACGCTCCTCCTGGCCCTCCTAAGTTTGGGAGTATTCGCCCGAGCGCTCCGGCGGCCGCGATGAGTTTTGGAGCCGAACGCCGGAAGTGTTCATCAAACCTCCATCTACCGTCGAGGACGAGTCCCAGGTACTTCATCGTAGGCCCGACGGCGATGGAGGTTCCTCCCACTGTGATTGCGGCCCCGGGTGGTGGTGCATTTCTCGAGCCATGAAACACCATGACTTCGGATTTATTAATTGCCACCTCTAAGCCCAGCGCCCGGATCCTTTGCACAGTTTGTGCTACTCCAGCTGTGGCCAGATAAGTGGCCTCCCTGTGGTTCCTTCCACGGGCCAACAAGAGGGTATCGTTAGCATAGCAAGTAGACTGACTCCACGCACCATTGCTCCACGCAGCACCCAGTCGTATCCGATGTTCCACAGGAGCGGGCCGAGAACCGAGCCCTGTGGAACACCGCACGACATAGCTCGTCTCCCCCATCCGTTCTTTAGAGGAAATATTACTGTTCTTTCCTCGAAATAAGCCGTCACCACACGGCGCAGGTAGGAAGGCACGTTGTGGTATTGCAGCGACGCCAGAATTGTTTCCCAGGGCAGGGTATTAAAGGCGTTACAAATGTCGAGTGAAATCGCCATGACTACCCCGCCTTCGGCTACAGCTTCCTCAGTTGTATGTCGCACTCGAGCGATCGCGTCCAGCGTTGAGCGGAGCGGGCGGAAGCCATACTGGAATTCGCTCAAGGCCGGCTGCATGCTTTTGACAAGGCGTGCAGCAAGCACACGCTCAAAAAGCTTGCTTGTCTCATCAAGAAGTACGATGGGACGGTACGCCGACGGCTGATCAGGTGGGCGCCCATCCTTTCGGAGGAGCACCAACTTGCCTGTTTTCCACCTGTTGGGAAACCGCCCCTGGGTCAGACACGCGGTGAATAGAGCTCTGACTCTGTTCTCCATCTCGCTAAGTGCGATTGACAATAGGCGTCCCGGAACGCCGTCTGGCCCGGGGGCTGTCTTCTTCGAGCGAAGTTTAAGGACAGCCGCACCGAACTCGGCCTCTGTCACAGGGGGAACCTCCATGACGGGATCCTGCAGTCGAGTTGTTGATGCCATCGCTGGTGGCAAGAACTCGCCTCTCTCAGGGAAGAGAGTGCCCACAATCCGTTCAACGATCTCTGGCTGGAGACTGCTAGTCAGTGGTGGAGCCCAGGGTCGAAGTTTTTGCCTCACGACCCGGTACGGCCTGCCCCATGGGTTTCTGTTTAGCGTCTCCAGCCACTCCTCCCAAGCCGACTCCTTGGCTTGTGCTATAGCAGTATGCAGAGTTTTGCGCGCAACTCTGTAGATGTCATACAGAACATTTTCTTCGTCATGGTCCCGTATTTACCGTCTTCTGCATCGCGTGTACTGGCGACGAGCGGCAACACAGGCGTTCCGCAGCTGACGGAGTTCTGGACGCCACCAGTATACTCGACGTTTTGGCAAGAGAAGTTTCGCTCTTGGCATTGCCGCGTCACTGATTCGGGAAACAGCGGCGCCAAGGCGCTCAGCCTCATGCTCAACCTGCATGTCGTTCACCTGGCTGGAACCGGTCCCCCATGATTCGACGATTGCTGCCTCTTTGGCGAGCTCCCTGTCTAGCTTCCCCAACACCCACCGTTTACTGTCCCCAGCAGCGGATCGGTTTCCCCTTGGAACATTATGATGTGTGGAGACATCGAACCTGATGTATCGGTGGTCTGATAAAGTTCTTAAAATTCTTTACGACTATAGCTCATAGAGTAAGCGGACATTTAGATACATCACCAGAATCTTGCTCAAAATACCTCAGCAACTGTAAAATACCGACTAAGCATATTGAATTTAATGCGCTAACGCTTAAAGAACTAAGAACAATTCTGAGCAAGTTAAAAATTAAAAAATCTAAGGACATATTACAAATGGACACGAGATTCCTCAAGATAATAATCTTTAATGATACCGTAATGGGACTACTGTTAAACAGTATAAACTGTTGTATTCGGGAAGGTGTATTTCCAGATGTACTGAAAAATGGCAGAGTAGTACCTATATATAAAAAAGGCAACGCTTCGGACCCAAACAACTACCGACCAATTTGTATTTTGCCGGTGTTTTCGAAAGTACTGGAGTCAGCCCTTAAATCAAGAATTGTAGCTTTCTTCGAAGATAATGATCTTTTCACATCCAGTCAGTACGGATTCAGAGCCAATAAAAGTACGGGAACAGCTATTAGACGAGTAATAGATTTCATACTTGAATCATTGGATACGTCACAACAATGTGCAAGCATATTTTGTGACCTATCCAAGGCATTCGATTGCTTGCGGCATGATATACTTCTGAGGAAGCTGGAACATTACAAGTTCAAGGGGACGGCTCTCAAAATGATGACTTCCTATTTGCAAAACCGTAGTCAAATTGTACAGATTGGGTCAAGCAAATCGAGGATCAGAAACAATGACATCGGAATACCACAGGGCTCGATTTTGGGTCCTGTGTTATTCCTGATATACGTCAACGATCTGCCATCAAATATTCCAGATTGGGCACAGGTCAGTTTGTTTGCTGACGATACTCATATTGGAGTGAGACATAAAAACATTAATACAATGGAAGCACAGCTGACTCAGGCCCAGCATACCCTCCAGGAATGGTTTCAGGCAAACGGCATTGTTTTAAATACAGATAAAACTATAAGTATAAAATATCAAACCAATTCTCGAACTCTCAAAAATACACCAGAGCTAACTTAACAAAGTTCTACAAAATTTTTGGGATATATAGTGGATAGTAAATTAACACATAAAGAACATTTGGAAAAACTCAGCAATAAATTATCCTCGGCAAATTTTGCATTACTAAAGTTAAAACCATTAATTAATAAAGAAACATTAAAAACGGTATATTATGCATACATACAATCATTACTAAATTACGCTATAACTGTCTGGGGGAACGCATCAGAGATTCAAAAAATACTAGTGCTTCAGAAGCGTTCCATCAGGATCATGTGCGGGGTCAACCGAAGAGACACAGCCAAACCACACTTCGAGAGGCTGGGCATAATGACGGTCATTTCATTATTTATTTACAACTCCCTTTTAGAAATACACAGACAAACGGATTGCCTCCCTAAATTGTCTGATATACATAACTATAATACGCGATCTAAACACAAATTGGTACTACCACAGTTGCGGCTTACAAAATGTCAAAAACAGGGTGCTTTTCTAAAGATAAAAATGTACAACAAATTACCTTTTGAAATAACATCATTGCCAATTCATAGTTTTAAGAAGAAAATATCACACTATTTCAGGAAACATGCCTTTTACTCCGTATCAGAATTTTTAACAAGCAATATTAGCTTACAAACATTTTGAACTGTATGTTATTAGCTATAAGTATCATTTTGATTTTATTGTAATTTATTTCTTTTATTTTTACAAATTGTTACTGACATACCATGTAATGCACATATTACTTTATGGTGAAATAAATAAATACAAAATACAAAAGTTTCCACACTAGTTTCCACCCTCCAGTTCTGCACACGGTGAGCCAACGCATTGGACGAGAGCGTAACGTCCACAATTGACTCACCCTGTGGTCGCACACACGTGCTCTCCGATCCGGTGTTGAGGACAGTCAACCCAAGGGAGATTGCCCACTCCATTAACGTGTCACCCCGCACATTTGTCGCTGGAGATCCCCATGCCGTCGACTTCGCATTGAAATCCCCAGCGACTAGCACCGGGGTGGGAGACATTTGCCCAACCAGAGCCCCGACTTCCACGAGCATTTGTTCAAAGTCGGCGAGGCTACGATTGGGTGAAAAATATACCCCAACAATGGCTACCCCATCAAGTACAGCGAGCACGAACCCACGACCTTTCACAATGTTCTCGAAGGAGGAGGAGCCGGCAACAGCAGGAGCGATAAGGACCACCATGTTGTCCTGGTCTGAAGCCCAGTCATCCCGATTAGGGACATAATAGGGTTCCGAAACAATAGCCACTTTTATTTGCCACTCTGCCATGGTTTGGATTAAGAGGTCCTGGGCCCCAGCGCAGTGGTTAATTTTCGCCTGGAGGCAATTTAGTGCCATTTTAGTTGGCAGTGTCCATTTGTTCCTCCACGGCGCTTTGCTGAGAAGGCTCGGATGCTGCAAGGCTGTCCTTGGTCTTCTTACCTCCTCTGGGCTTGTTTTTATAGCCCTTTGCGTTTAAGCATTCTTTACCGCCAATGCGGTGAGCAGCCGGCTTACCTGCTGCCACACAGATGGCACAACGCGCTTCATCAGTGCATTCCCTGGCCTTGTGACCGGGCTTCCCGCATCGATAACATAGGTTACTGCGGTCCACTCCTCTTTCGCATTTGGCCCCAACATGACCCGTTTCTAAGCACCTGTAGCACCGTAGGGGCTTAGCGTCCAGCAGCACCACTCGAGCCGAAATCCAGCCGACCTTGAGACGACCTGCTTCTATCACTTTCTTAGCTGCAGCTACCGGGCATCTTACCCAGAGCGACCCAACGCCACTAGGCCCACGTGAAATAATTCCCGGCTTAATGGTTTCAGCAGCACAGTCCCCTTCCCTGGCTACAGCCTCCACTACTTCATACGTAGTGGATGAGTCGTCCAGCCCGGTCACGCGTAACTCAGCGCATTTCACAGGACGGTGCACGAACACTTCATCGCCCAAGACCTCGCGAAGTTTTACCGCCAAGGCATCTGCCGCTTTTTCCGCATTTTCGGTGCCAGGTGGGATTTCCAGCATCCGCGCACCCGTAGCCGTCGTTCGGAAGCGCACTTGGGTGATGCCCACCTCTTCCAGCTTTATGTGACTCCTAGCTTTGGCCAGAATGGTCTCGTACTTTGCCCCATTTTCTATGGCTTCCGGCTTCAGCATAAGAGTGACTGCAGCGGTGCGTGGAGGTTTGAGTTTCCTCTTTGGCGGGGCCGCAGAACTTGGCACAGCAGTTGCGCTGTTGACCTTCTTCGTACCCCTTCCAGTCACAGTATTATTCCACGTCCCTTGTGGGGGATTCGGTGTAGTAGGAGCCGGTGGTGCCGGGGGTGCTAGCCTTGTAGCAGCTGCTTCCTTGGCAGCCAGGCTAGTTTTGTTCCTGCGCTTCTTTTTGGCTCCATGTTTTTCAACCGGGTCAGAAACTGCGACTGTGACTGTGGTTGCTGTTTGCCCCTGATAGGTTGCATTGTAGCTCGCACCTTGGCCAGGTAACCCAGCAGTGTCCACCTGTGTCTCACTAGGTGGCCTGCTATCGCCCTGTTTTCCCGCCCGACGGTCTGCGTCCAACAGAGGCCACATTCCTGGCTCCGGAAGGAGTCTGCATTCGATGCCCTCCAACCGAGTGTTCAGCATGGCGGAGAAATGTTCGCGGTTGGAGCGCGATATGTAATGTATGTATATGAAGAAGCTGTCAAGAACCGGTCGAGTCAGTAATAAACGGTCCGCGCTCTGTAACTGTCGTTTCCTTTGCTACGTCCCAAATACCTCACTGGCGACGATCTACCCGCGCATCAAAAAAATAAAACATAAATAGTTATCGATTAATTATGTCTCACATCGGGAATCTTAATGTTTTCGACCATAATACGCAAGAGTGGCAATTTTTTTACGGAAGATTGGAGCAGTTTATTAAGCTTAATGCAGTGGCGGACGACAAAACGGGACCATTGTTACTCACCCACCTATCGGATGATACCTACCGGTTGGCAAGAAATCTTGTGCATCCAAAGAAATTGGAGAACGTCCAGTTCATTGAATTAGTCGATGAACTAGATAAGCATTTCTCTCCGCGGCGGTGCACTTTTGCCGACAGGGAGAAGTTTTTCGAGGCGAGGAGGGCTGCGGGAGAAAGCATCGAGGGATGGGCGGTGCGCGTTCGTGGGCTAGCAGTGTACTGTGATTTTGGCAGTGCATTAGACATGCTCCTAGTTAATCGTTTTGTGCTGGGCATGAACGTGGGTCCCGAACGTGACCGTTTGTTCGAGCAGGATGCTACCTCACTCTCATTCGCGAAGGCAGTGGACGTGGCGCAGCAGGCGGCGAGCGCGCGCCAGGCTCGAGCCGCAGCAGCGGTGCCGGCGCATATCAAGGAGGAGCCGGTGTACCGGGTGGGCGCGCCCAGGCCCGGCGCCAGCGCCGCCCGCTGCCACGACACGCGCAAACCGTGCGCTGTGTGTGGTATGAAAAGCCACGACGCTGACCAGTGCCGGTACAGAAACTATCGGTGCCAAGCATGCGGCGTGAAAGGCCATTTAAAGAAAGTGTGCAGTGATAAAAGCAGTAAGTGGCGATTGCACAGTTTGGCTGCTGACCAGGAGTCACATGATGACAATGGATGTCGGAACTGTAAGGAATGTGAAGTTTTTAACGTAAGGTACGTCAAATACTCTCCAATTTTATTATATGTAGGTATAAATGGTATACAGTTGCAGATGGAACTTGACTCTGGCTCGGGAACAACGGTTATATCGAACAAATTGTATAGACAATATTTCGCGGATCTTGCCTTGCAAAAATGTAATTTAAAGTTTTGTCTTTATAACGGTCATAAAATATCACCGCTGGGTTACTTTGAAACGAATGTGCATTATTTGAATAACTCAAAAGAAATAAAAATTTACGTTATTGAGAATGGAGGTCCACCTCTCGCCGGCCGGGATTTCATGTCAAAATTTAGCCTAGGCATAACGGCATTGAATAATAATATCGATGCCGCACCGCGTCAAAGTTCGAGTGAGATAACGCAAATCATGAATGAATATTCTGACCTGTTTAATGAAGAATTAGGGCGGTTCAATAAATTTGAGGTAGAATTGAACCTAAAGAAAGGAGCAGTCCCCAAGTTTTTTAAGCCCCGTCCAGTCCCTTTCGCACTTAAGGGCCGTGTTGAGGAAGAAATAAACAGATTGGTAGGGTTAGGAATTCTCGTACATGTAAATTTTTCGAGGTATGGTACTCCAATTGTACCAGTTTTAAAAGATAATGGCAAAGTTAAGATAGCGGGTGTGTTCAAGCAAATCGGACAGGTTTCGTTGGAAATCTAGAATTCATTATCAAGTAATCATAAAACGGTTTGACACCGCATACGAGTCGATTCTAGTACTCATTTATTTTATTTTATTTTATTTTATTTATTTCCACACTTACAACTATCTTTACAGGTACTAAACCTAAGACAATAGTGTAACTATTTGTACAACCATGTTACCATGTATATCTAAGTATTATTATAACATAATATAAACAATGCTGACTTTGTGAATTCATTCAGAGAACACGAAAACAGGTCTATAGTATCTGCTATTAAGTTGAGGGTGCACAGGGCGCGGGTCATCGGCGCCATACCGAGCAGGTTGGTGCGCCCGCGCGGCGCGGACAGCAGCTGCGGCCGGCGGCGGCGCCATACGTATCTATCGGGGACACTCAGACTCACATAACTCAACACCTGACTGTTGCATATTTTGCCCCTAATTAATTTAAATACGTACGTGGCCAGACATAACTCTCTGCGCACCTGCAGCTTGTTGTACCCCACCATACCCAAAACAAACAGAGTTGGATACATGAGGGGGTAAAACGGATAGACGCCATACTTCTTCAGATACAAAAATCTAATAAATTTATTTTGTATACGCTCCACCATAAGCTGATATTTGGTTTCGTGTGGAGCCCATATGACTGAGTTGCACTCGAGGCTACTTCGGACCAGCGCGTTGTACAAAGCAATGATTGATCCTATACTGGTAAAATCCTTACAACTACGAAGTACAAATCCAAGCATTCTGTAGGCTTTCTTACACATATTGTTGATATGATCCCTAAACCTCAGATCATATCTCATGTTCAATACTAGTGAGACAGCTAGCGCCACTGCGACGGGAATAGACAACTGTAATTAAAAGATTCATGTCATGGTTCATTCGTTTTTACTCGTTCATTGCAAATCGGAACCGACATGTAATCGCATGGTTTGAGGTTAGGAAAGCCTTTTCAGGGCTGAAGGCCCAGACTAGGGTCAAGTCAGTGTATTTTCATGTAATCAAGTGTGTGCAATAATACATCAGTGTAAATGGTCAAATAGTTTCATTTCTTCAATCTTCATTCCGAGTGACGCGGTGCTGGGAAGCAGCGTGTTCATTCGGTGGTGGCCCAAACCTTCATAGACCCCAGCCAGGACGGCTGGGGAGGGGACTGGCTGACGACGGGCGGTTCCAGGGGCGGAGCTGCTCTCGACGGCGGTCAGGAGGTGAGGTGTCCAGGACGGAGCCTTACATGGTCAAGTAATCATCTTCATCGTGTTCATTATTAGTGGCACTCCGAGTGATTTCGTGCTTCATTATTAGTGGCACCAAGAGGGGAGCACTTCAGGCTAGGACAGCACCCCCTCTACAACCCCACCTTATCATCCGTCATATTTTGGAGCGCCCACGAGGGGAACAATCTACTCCCCTTATCGTGCTCAATTTTGGTGGCTCCCATGAGGGGAGGGACCAGCACGATCTCAACCTATTAACCTAATTCCTCCCTCATTTTGATGGCTCCCATGAGGGGAGGGATTAGCACGATCTCACGGCCAGATCAATTCATTTCATCAGAACCCAGGACGGGACAGGAAGATCTGCACTAGTTGTCATACCCAGGAAGGGAAGCAACTAGCAAGGAAAAGCGCAGATCGCTGCATCAAACCCGGGACGGGACGCAGCTTGTTCGATCGACGTGACAACGCGGTGTGCGTAGGTCAACAGCGGGACGCAGCGGGTGCGACGGGCCATCGCAGGCTGTGTGTTTTGTTGCATTTGTCAGTGTAGACTCAGTGCGCGAAAAGGCAAATATCGTAGCATTTACAGTGATAAGTGAACGGACAATTGTTGCATCAGAATACGACGTCACTGGTATATGGTATATGCAACACGTCATCGCTACGTGGACGAACGCGAGCGAGCACATTTCATTCAGCGGGAACCGGTCAACATTCCATTCGTCGGGCACGTTCAGTCGCCGGTCTTCGGGCGAACGGCACGAACATTCACGAACATTCAATCGGTCATACGTTCAGTCGACGGTCCTCGGGTGACATCGGATCGAATCGGAACGAAACGCGATTGACAACTCATGAACTGTCAATTCAAGTGTCAACGTCAAGCAGGTCATTGGTCTACATAATCAACAGGTTATAGTCAACGTCAACGCGGTGCAATGTTTATTACAGACAATTAAGTGTATTTAAGTCTCAACTCGTGACGAGTGATTGGTAAAACAGTGCATTTATATTCAACAAACACTGGTGAGTTAAATACCTTTACGTAATTACATTTGCAATTGGTCAATATTTGAGGTTAGTCACTCAGTGAAAAGAATTCACTTGTAAGTTCCATATGAACAAATGTAAATACCTCATCAAATATAACTGAGTCAAACAGTGATTATTTGAATTCAAGCTCAATGTTTACAACTCAATCATTCATTGTTGTCAACAAAGGTAGGTCATAAAATATAACTTTGTTTGTTGTCAGTTTGAGTAAGACACAAAAGGTAGTTATTCACATCATTAAGCCGGTGGCACTGAATTATGTGGTTAGTAGGTAGATACTACTTAGTTCATTTAATTCATGCACTGTACACAAGGTGCATTCATGCAGTGCACACAATACACATACAGTGTGTATTGAAAAGAGGGTCATCTTTATAAACTGATATGTTTAACTTTTGTTGCACTGATCATTAAGGGTAAATTCATTCAGTGTATACATACAGGGTGTATTGGTAAAGAGTCATCATAATAAACTGACAGGTGTATCAGTTATTGCGGATGCTTGGTAATTGGTAAATGTTATCATCATTCATTATCAGGGGTCAGTTTAGGTACCAATGTTAGTGGACATTGGACAGTCAATGGGCACCACTCACCGGGAGGTGAAAGTGGTAGTAATTAGGTGTCAGTAATTACTTCAGGCTCATGCCAGTGACAAGGGGGTCATACTTGTTAGTTAATGTCATGTTTCAGTGGTGCTGGTGAGCATTACTTCAGAGTACGAGGAGCGCTATGGCAGTGACTTCGAGGTCCTGCCCACGGTGCAGCAATGGCTGCGGCTGCTGGTTAAGCAGTGTCGCATGCTGCAACGCGTGACTTCGGACATCAGTGCGGGTGCACAGAGCGGAGGCTCCAGGGACGTCAGCGGCAAGGGGCAGGAAGCCACCGCCGCCTAAACGAGTGCGTCGGGTTGGAGATGCACCGAGGCCTGCAGCGTCAGGGAGACTGCTGAAGGCCCACTCAGCTCATCAAGTCAGGTGACACACAACCAGTGCTCATTCTGTTTCAGCAAGGGTAATGCTATGTCAGCAGCGTCATGGTCAAAGGGCGAGCTGTCATACACAGGGTGAGTCAGGACAAGGGCGATTCACAATTTTCATGAGGCGGCACCTCAGGCCGAGAAGGTCAACGCGACGGGAGTCGCCAGTGCTGGTCAATATAATAAATATATGGCGCGCCAGGGCAGCGTCGGCGCCCAGGGTACCAGGACCAACTCATCAGTAGTTGGTGGACATGTGCCACGTCCACAGCGGGAGGCAAGGGCGAGGCAGGCTTAGATCACCTTCGAGGAACTCAGGTTTGGTTCTAGGCACCAGGCATATACATTCAGCACGGGCGTTGCTGGACAGCATCACAGAGTATGCTGCACGCCCAGTCAGGTTCATGCTCAACGTCAGATAAGGTAAATATGTTTCAAAGTGAGATCAGATCAGAATCAAGATAGAATCGATTTATGTCAATTCAAAATAAATTCAATGTCAATTCATGTCAAGTCAAAGTCAACTCAAGTCGGCTTAACTAGCTCAGGTCAATTCAGATTCAAATCAGAATCAAGTTACTTTCAATCAAAATCAATTCAACGTCAGTCAGGTTCATGCTCAAAATCAATTCATTCAATTCAAAGTCAAAGTCAACTCAAGTCGGTTTAACATGCTCAAGTCAAATCAGAGCCACGTCAGATTCAAATCAGAATCAAGTTAGTTTCAATCAAATTCAATTCATGACAAGTCAAAGTCAACTCAAGTTGGTTTAACATGCTTAAGTCAAATCAGAGCCACGTCAGATTCAAATCAGAATCAAGTTAGTTTCAATCAAATTCAATTCATGACAAGTCAAAGTCAACTCAAGTTGGTCTAACATGCTCAAGTCAAATCAGACCCACGTCAGATTCAAATCAGAATAAAGTTAGATTCAATTTAGAATCAAAGTCAAAGTCAACTCAAGTTGGATTAACAAGCTCAAAACAAATCATAATCAGAGCCACGTCAGATTCAAGTCAGATACAGACTGTCAATGTTAATAGGCACATTGATGGTAGGTTCATTTCATTTCACTGTACTCATCAATGTTCGTCATATGAGTATTAAATAGTATATCATTAGGCTTGATCATAGGAAATATTCGGAAAATATTCATCAAGGTTTTAGGGAATCAAAGGTCACACTCATTGTCATATCACGTCAGGCAACATTATGTTATGTTGGGACCTCTCATAGCTACGGCAAGGGTCGCATCACTTAAGGTGAGGCGTGTCATTTTCAAACGGAAACTCAACGCTGCTCATTTAGTTTCTCTGCTGTGAAATCATGAGGCAGAGGCTTGAGGATTCTGAGAACTCTGAGAGTCTTAACGCCGGCCTGGTAGCAGCGACGTGTTATCATGGTTCAGCTGGACTAATATGGAAAAGATATTCACATTGGACATGTAGGAAAAAATAAAATAAAATTCAATTTAATTTATTCAGGTCACTCAACTTGTTGCATGGTATATGTTGGTAGACATATTAGGTAACTAACAATATGTTGGTTTAGGATTTAAGTTTAGGTATAGGTAGGTAGGTACGTAGTATAGGTATTATATTAAGTAGAGTAGGTATTACATTACTTTAAGGTAAGTAAGTAGGTAAGATTTAGTACTAAGGCTGTACTATTACGACGGAATGCTCTGTAAAGCTACAGACGCTCAGCGTGTTCGTAGGTGAACAGCATTTCATCCGAGTCAGGGACGACTGCGGAATCACGGGCTGTCTTATGGTAAGAAGCATCGGTATGGTGTACCTAAGGATAATAGGGCACTATCATAAAGTGTTGTCACGGAGCGACAAACACTCTCATGCAATACTCAGGTAAGAGTATAGCTATATATCCGAGTCAGGGACGACTGCGGAATCACGGGCTGTCTTATGGTAAGAAGCAACGTTATGGTGTACCTAAGGATCATGGGACACTATCATAAAGTGTTGTCACGGAGCGGCGAACACACTCATGCAATACTCAGGTAAGAGTATAGCTATATGCTAAGTAGGTATGTATCAGGTTCAACGCATGCACTTAGCCGTCAATCATGGATGATCTTCCAGCTGATGAGGTCACAGCTGTGAGACATTATTCAGGTACGAAAGCGGTTCACTTAGGTGAGCACAGAGGGCTCACCGGCGGCGGTAACTAGGTATGTAACCGTCTAGGTTGTTATCATTGATAAGGTCAGAACGGGTCAATGACATAATTGGGTTCAAATCAATGACAGGGAGGTCATCAGTACCTCATTGATCACGACATCTGTCACTATGGGATAATACCTTATTACCTTGCAAGCACGTAATAACTGGTAGGTATAATTATTCGTTGGCTATGGGGTTAAGTTATTTAGTCAATTCAATTCAATTGGTCATTTGGTCAATTCAATTCAATTGGTATTTCATTGTTTAATGAGATAAAGGTGTAATCAGATCGGTCAGAATAAATACTCAAAATGGAGAGCTTATTCAATCAGTAGTTAATTTGTGTCAATTAACTAGGTATTCAATCTGATTCATATTAGACTTAAGGTGTATAAATTGTCATTATCATTTCTCATGTCATATATGTTAAGTCACATATAATTACTTCAAAATGTCAATATCATTTCTCATGTCATGTGTCATGGATATTACTTCATTATGTCAGTACAGGATTAGGTCAATATCCTTACCTACTCATGTACTTATGTATGTAGTCTATATAGTCATACTACTACATAATGTGGAAAGTATGCTACGAATGTATAGCTATCAATATTATTGCTTCATGTTATTCATATGGATGTATTCTTGGTATAAGATGCTACTTAATAATTCAAATAGGTTTATATGAACAATGTTATTTCAAACATGTGTGTCTGTAATCACAAGTCATACTAAGTCATAGGATCATTATATTTTCAATGTCATATTTCATAGTGGCTTGCAAGTATTCAGCTTATCTTTTCCCGGCGGGCGGAGGGAATGTTCAAGCAAATCGGACAGGTTTCGTTGGAAATCTAGAATTCATTATCAAGTAATCATAAAACGGTTTGACACCGCATACGAGTCGATTCTAGTACTCATGTTCAATACTAGTGAGACAGCGAGCGCCACTGCGACGGGAATAGACAACTGTAATTAAAAGATTCATGTCATGGTTCATTCGTTTTTACTCGTTCATTGCAAATCGGGACCGACATGTAATCGCATGGTTTGAGGTTAGGAAAGCCTTTTCAGGGCTGAAGGCCCAGACTAGGGTCAAGTCAGTGTATTTTCATGTAATCAAGTGTGTGCAATAATACATCAGTGTAAATGGTCAAATAGTTTAATTTCTTCAATCTTCATTCCGAGTGACGCGGTGCTGGGAAGCAGCGTGTTCATTCGGTGGTGGCCCAAACCTTCATAGACCCCAGCCAGGACGGCTGGGGAGGGGACTGGCTGACGACGGGCGGTTTCAGGGGCGGAGCTGCTCTCGACGGCGGTCAGGAGGTGAGGTGTCCAGGACGGAGCCTTACATGGTCAAGTAATCATCTTCATCGTGTTCATTATTAGTGGCACTCCGAGTGATTTCGTGCTTCATTATTAGTGGCACCAAGAGGGGAGCACTTCAGGCTAGGACAGCACCCCCTCTACAACCCCACCTTATCATCCGTCATATTTTGGAGCGCCCACGAGGGGAACAATCTACTCCCCTTATCGTGCTCATTTTGTTTGGTAACCCATGACGGGATAGTACTTACCAACTACTTATTTTCAATCACAGGGTGACTACTCTATTACACTGAACAAAGACATATATATTGACAAATACCCCATGCCGCGCATAGAGGAAGTTTTAGCTAATTTAGGAAATGGGGAACATTATTCTAAAATTGATTTAAGTAACGCTTACAATCAGTTCGTTTTATCACCACGTTCCCAGGAATTGACAACAATAAGCACAACTAAGGGTTTATTTAAATATACAAGGCTTGTATATGGTTTGGCAAATTCAGGAGCAGTGTTCCAGCGCACAATGGAGTCACTTTTAGCAGGTATCGAAGGAGTCAGCTGTTGGCTCGATGACGTGTGCATAACGGGGCCGTCAGAGCAAGTGCATTTGGATAGATTGCGGGAGGTACTTTCTAGGATTAAAGACGCAGGCCTTAAGTTACAGAAGGATAAATGTGTGTTATTTCAAAAAAATGTGACTGATTTAGGTTACGTTATAGATAAGAGCGGACTAAGGCCATGTTCAAAGAAAGTTGAAGCGATAGTAAATGCACCTCGCCCCACAAATATAACGGAAGTAAAAATATTTCTGGGCGTCGTCAATTACTACCGTAAATTTGTTCCAAACGCGTCATCACACTTAAGTCCCTTGCATGAATTATTACGAGACGGAGCGCAGTGGGAGTGGAACGAAAGGCATGAGTGCGCATTTGAAACGGTGAAAAGCGAGCTCGCGTCAGATAAGGTACTGGCGCATTTTGACCCCGAGGCCCAGCTCGTGCTGACAGTGGACGCCGGACCGGCGGGGCTGGGTGGCGTGCTGGCGCTGCGCGCACCGGACGGCACCGAGCGCCCGCTGGCATTTGCTTCGCGTGCCCTATCGAAAAGCCAACGTAACTATAGTCAAGTTCAAAAAGAGGCGAGTGCAATCGTTTTTGGAGTCAGACATTTCCACCAGTATTTGTATGGACGTCAAGTACCTTTCATATTAAAGACTGACCATAGACCGCTATTATCTATATTTGGCAAGAAAAACGGGGTATCAATAATGGCCGCATCGCGCTTGCAAAGATATGCCTTATTTTTGTCGGTGTACAACTATTCAATAGAATATATAAGCAGTGAAAAAAACGTCGTAGCAGATTATTTCTCGCGCGCAATAACAAGTTGTGATGACTCACAACAAAACAGCGATAGCGGTCCGGCGGGGTGGGGAGCCGCTGTCGATGAATTATCACTATCGCATCTAAGGTTTTTAGATTCCAATGTTACGCCAATTATGTTTGATGATATCCAAAAGGCTACCGCGAACGATAAGACCTTACAAATGGCCGCGGAAAATTCAATGTCCTTCAATTTCTGCATATTTTAATTGCAAACTCGACTTGGAAGTAGAAGACGGTTGCCTTTTCCGGGGGCATCGAATTGTTGTGCCCACTATCTATCGGGAACGAATGCTAAGCGAGTTGCACACGGGCCATTTTGGCATCGTTAAAACAAAAAGTATTGCTAGATCAAGATTTTGGTGGCCATCGATAGACAAGGACATCGAGATGTACATAGGGTCGTGTTTTGCGTGCTGCAGAGTGCAAGCGGCACCGGCGCGCGCGCCCCCCGCCCCCTGGCCGCGCCCCGCCGGGGCCTGGCAACGGATCAACATAGACTATATGTCGATTGCTAATCGAGATTATCTTATAGTTATAGACGCGTTCACTAAGTGGCTGGAATGCATTCGAATGAATTGCGGCGTTTCCACTCGAGCTTTGATTTCTAAATTAAAGTCACTTTTTTCTATGTTTGGCATTCCCAATGTAATCGTATCAGATAACGACGCAAAAATTAAATCCAGCGAATTTCATTTATTTTGTGTAAACAATGGTATTAAGCACATAACATCTCCTATATATCACGCCCAGAGTAACGGATCAGCAGAAAATTCAGTGAGAACATGTAAGAAAATGATACGATGCCTACTGACTGAACCGTTATCAGATGCAGTTTTGGATGACAAATTACTGGGACTATTGTTCGAATACCGTAATACTGCACATTGTACTACCGGCGTACCGCCGGCTAAACTTATGTTTGGGCGCTCGTTAAGGTCAAGGCTGGATTTAATTATGCCATCGCACCGTAATAATAATAATTTTAATGGCTCATCAGCCTGTAGAAAATTAGCAATGGGGGATCGAGTGTGGTTAAAGTGGTATATAGCGAGAAAAGATACCTGGGTGATGGGCATTATTCGAGACGTTGTAGGGAATCGCATGTATGATGTATATGTTAGTGATTATGATGTACTTTGCAGGCGCCATGTAGATCAATTGCGAAAATACACTGGCATCATACCAGAGGACTATATACATGTTAAGGAATATAATTCGTGTAAATCGGGCGAGGTATGTGAACCGTTGCAGCCGCCGTCGCCCGCGCCGTCCGCGCTAGCCGCGCCCGCGCCGGCCACGCCGGCCTCGGCGGTTTCGCCCCACTTGCACTCCGTGCCACCCTCTCCTTCCGCGCGTCTAGTGGCACCCGACACAATTATAGGCATTGAGAATGACGAGGAAGGGGAAAGGGCGGGAATGGAGGGCGAGTGGTTCGAGGCTCAAGACTCGACGCTGACTGACCCGGATGAGTTTCGTTGTGACGATATTCCCTGTTCGGTTTCGGCGCAGCCGCCCCGCTCAAATGACGATGATGCCGACCCCGGCAACGAAAGATCGCCCGGAGTCGGAAGGTACTGGTCAAGGTTAAGACCTAGAACTAAGAAAATTGATTTTAAGCAATATTATTAAATTTATGTATAAACCCTCTGTTCGTCCCCAGATGCTCAAATGGCGCTGGAGGAGTGTAATGTATGTATATGAAGAAGCTGTCAAGAACCGGTCGAGTCAGTAATAAACGGTCCGCGCTCTGTAACTGTCGTTTCCTTTGCTACGTCCCAAATACCTCAACTAGCTTCAACTAGCTTCCTTAGCTCATGCTCGTTCGCCGCTGGAGGCTGGGCACGCAATTGCGCAACCTGTTTTTGTAAGTCTGCTACTTGCCACGACAGCTGTGCATTGGCCGCCTCCAGGCGGACAACTTCCTCAGTAGCAGACAGGGACTTCATGGCTGCAAAATTCTTGCCAAGCCTAGTGACCACACCATGTAGGGCCTTAACGTACGTGCCTTTCAGGTGTCCCGATGTGTCAGCCACTTTTCCTATAACCCCTAAGTCTTCATTGACTTCGACTTCTATCACGGTAGATGTCCGCACCGTTTGGTTACCCGCACCTAACAGTTGTTGGTTAATAAGGCGGTCGTCCCGGCCTATTGCCGCCGCTTCTTCTGACTGGTTATAAGCAGCCAGTTCTTCCTCCGCTTGGAGTCGTTTTTCACGCGCCTTCTCCGCGATGGTTTCCTTTCCATTCCTTCCGAAGTGCACATAATTTGTTTTCGGGGGTCTGCCCCTGCCCCGTTTTGCTGTCGGCTTCAAGAAGCGCCTGACTTTCTCCGGAGTGGCGTCTCCACTCAGGGCTTCTCCATCACTTTCCGGGCTGAAGAGTGCGAGCTCATCTGCAAGCCGCTTCTCATCTTTCCTCCAAAACTTTCCAGTACGAGTAGTGGGCTCTTTTAATGCGGACGGTTGCATTACTGACGACTCGAAGTCCAAGAGCTGGCCCTCAGGCATTGAGGAAGCTGATCTGGATCTCGTCCTTCAAGTAACGGTGTTACTCGATCATCTAAAACGATAAAATTGTTACAACCAGTAGCCAAAAATTACTATGGACGAAGAACAAAAGAATACTTGATCCCGGAAATGTATAATGAATACCCTTTGTTGTTAGAAACACCTAAATTAAAAGTGGGTAGTCTTAAAGAAAAATTCAAACGAATATTATTAGATAAGCATATAAACTCCATTAAATAATATATGAATGTTGTGCCATCGACGTCGAAGAGGTGTATGCATTGTCCGTCTTATTTCAAAGGATAGGATAGGTATAGTAATGCAGGCATATCTTTGGCATCGATCGTAGGTACCTACACATTTAGTAGATAAATGATTATTATTTTTTAATTTTTTTTCAAACGATTGTAACCATATGTACCTACATAACGATTGCAGCTATGTGCAAACATATGTAGGTGCATACGAGTAACTAATATATATGTTGCATTATCCTCTGCCGTACTTAAACAGTTCGCATATTAACTTACACTTCTAACTAAAGTTAAACAATTAAGTAGAGTAAAAATAAATCATGGAGCGAATCGCCAACAAACTGCTTTGCAGTTTGGCGAATCTTTAGGTTAAGTTACTAAAATTGTATTTTTTTTGATTCCAATAAAAAAAAAAAAAAAAAAAAAAAAAGTTATCAGGCTCTCGCTCCCACTTGAGTCCGCTAACTGTTCAAACGCCGGCCCCGGTGAGTCCTCCGCGTCTGACCGGGGTACTGGGGTGTCAACAGAAGACTCCCGCGCCCCTACTGGGTCTTTAATCTTGAAAGGAGTCAAGTATGGGCGCAATCGCCTCCTGACCCTGGCTCTGGGTTTCTTCGGCGAAGCATTGGCCTCGTCGGCGGAGGATGGGCGCTGCCCCTCCAGGTCACCTCCTTCAAGCAAGACGGATTGCCCTGTGCACCTAGTCTCGTCCGCAGCCTGCGCTGGATCCTCCCGAGGCAGACTCTCCTCGTCCAAGCGGGTCAGAATCACCCGGGGGATTTTCTCAAAACGGACCCCATCCTCCTTTGGAGCTTCCCGCTCCGCACTCGCGGCCGCCAATTGGGCTGACTTTGAGGCCTCCTCCTCGGGACGCTCCCCGCCCCGCCCTCGCGGCAAGAAGCGGCCAAAACCGTCGCGTGCTGGGCCGTCTGTGTGTGCTCTCGGCGCGATCTGGATTGCTGCCGCGTTCAAATCTATACGAGGGCTACCGTCCTGCCCTTGCACTGGTGAACGTACAAGGTTGAGGCGGGGGCGGAAAGCCTCCCTTTTCTCCGTAGGGCTGTAGGTGCCCTTCTCCGCCGGTTTTTCATCACTGCCCTTTGTTAAGGGTGGGTTGGGTCTGCCTCCATTAGCCCCACCGCCGCCCACCAGCCTCAGTATTCCTCCACGATCAGAATCCGGTGTGGTATAGCAAAAGTCGTGTTCACGGAGGCCAGCATCTGGCCGGCCTACGGAGCAGTTTTTGCCCCCTCCGTATACGGTGGGGCAGCCACCCGCCGAAGCGGATGGACGGGATTGGTTACCCGCCCGGAGATTAAATTTCAAACTGCTGCTCATTTTCGATTCCGCAATGCCTCCACATCGTCGTCTCTTTTTTCGGGGGTGAGCTCCCCCGCACGTTAGGGACTGGACTCCCTCCAGCCACGCATCCCATCGGCACGATCTGCTCACCTTGGGATTGGGGTGATTTGTTATAGTGGTTTTCTTCCACGCGGCGCTACTGCTCAATGAGCAGCGCCCCCGGTCCGCTCAATGCGGATTACGGGTTGCCCGACGGGGAGCCGAGACTCAACCAGCAGCCGCACGAAGGCGACTGCCAGACCCACCGCGCCGCAAGCCTTGAAGGCCCGCCATCCCCCGCAACCCGAAGACGGCCACTGGCCGTACCCAAAGAGGCCCGAGAAGCAAAAGGTGCGTCTGCACCGCCATCATTGAACGCGACCTAACGCAACATACAGTTGACCGTGACTAAATACATCTGATCTCAAGTCGACACCTACGCGATTGATGGTCTGGCCCTGACTTTTGTGAATTGACATTGCGTAGCACACCTGCAACGGAAACTGTTTCCTCATCATTTCGATCGGACTGCGGCGATCGATCGGGGCTTTGAAATGTATGCGCGGAATTAAATAGTCCTCTGTTTGATTGGGTTTGCGGACTTTGATGAGGGAAGGTGTGGCCGCAACTACTATGACTTTGGTCCCGTTTAATAAGCCATCCGCGAAACTAAGATTACGAGTAACCATACATACACATCCCACTTTGAGTACTAAATCGTACTCCGGGACACCATTAGGTTGCAGTCTATTCAATGCGTCATTACCGAAGAACAGCTCGTCGGAGCCTTCACTGACGACGTTATCAATGGAGAAGAAATGCATTTCTCCATTCGGCAATCGACTCATCATCTTGCTGTTAATCTCTTTCACGCCAACATTGTGGGTGCAAAGGATCGCTCTGCCCGCGCAGACGTCAGGCTCTTCCAGTACGGCCAATGGGAAAACGAAATCTATGAGATCGCTCACATTCGTTACATGTGAAATCTCGGAAAGGTCAATTAAATTGTGAAAAGTGCGCCCTACTTTAACCTTTTCTGTAGGAAGTTGATTCGATCCCAACTTTAACAAAAATTGAGCAAACTCGGGATCATCTGTCTGACGTTGGGATGTCGTCAGAGAGAAGGTTTTCAATTTATTCCAAATAGGTGATGACTTCACCGAACAATTTATGACGTCAGAATCTGTCCGCGCATTGGTCACTACCGGTGGAATCTGACGGAAATCACCGGCGAATATTACGATTTTACCACCGAAAATCTCTTCAGAGTCCATAAGGTCCCTGAGCGACCTGTCCAACATGTGGATCAAATACTTGTGAGCCGTAGGGGCTTCATCGTAGATGATGACGTTCGCTTTACGAATGAGTTCCCCCCGTTGAGAAGTCTTAGTGATGCTCCAGTGTCCAAGATCGTCCACCAGACCGATGGGGAACTTAAACATTGAATGTGCGGTCATTCCATTTGGATAGTTTTGGGCGGCAATGCCCGAGCTAGCCGTACACAGAACGACGCCTCTCGGTTCACCGCCGCGCACGCGCAATGTTATTAAATTTAACAACAACGTCTTACCGGTACCTGCCGGACCATCAACGAAGATTGCGTTGTTGTTTTGAGCGCAGAATTCATTATTAGTTACGAGCTCGTGTACGTAATCGTACACGGCCCGTTGATCAACTGATAATTTTGTTTCCCATTCCTGTACGAATCGATCCAGGTGCTCCTGATCGTATTCGATGTATTCCCGGCCCAGCTCTGTGGTATCGTCGTGTGCCTCCGGCAATCCCTGATCGCGCAAGCTGCTACCATGCTTGCGCAATAATCTACCTATGATTACGAGACTTTTCTCGTGGGCCCTATCCACCAATTCCGATCCTAACCTTTTGATAAAATCTTCGCTCAGTTGATCTTTGAATGTATCCCACAATGACGCGACTGCGATTCCGTTCGCGGCTAGCATAACTATAAAGTGGCGTAAACGCGGCGCAGTCATAAAAGAAGAAGCTTCTTGCATTGCTGTGATGTACTCTGATTCGTCATCAGCCATTCCGACCGCTCGCGCGGCTTCCTGGAACGTGGTGCAATCGGCACCGCCAAGCCTGATGAGGTCGTCATAACTGCGGCACGGATACGCGGACAAGAGTACACGCAGAAAAAATTGTTCACCTCGATTCGGAGCCACCCAGAACAAACGTGCTACAACTTCTCCCTTTTGTCTACGCGTGATTAATCTACCATTTGATAGTTCATGTATTTCCACTTTCTTCTTATTTTTTGGACGGCTCGGGTGATCTATGTACTTTTCGTAAAAATCAATATATTTCAGACGGTCAAACTTCTCACCCGGCGGTCTCGCGAAATAAGTGAGCAGGAGTGAACCTGATCGCTCCGCAGCATGATCTGCGTCATTCGAGTCGAAGAAGACCGACTGTCGGTTTTCCAAGTGAACGGGGAGCTGCTCAACAGTCGGTATGCGGCCTACAATATGAAATTCAAAGACTCGCCACGCCGCGTCGCACGAACCTATATAACGTTTCGTTACGTACGATTCAATTTCGTTATTTTTCAACTCTTCCGGCACTAATGCAACTTGAGCTTTGTCGACGCCTTTTGTGATATATTTAAAGAGGTATTTAATCATCGAACGCGCCGAAGTTGCTTCTAAATTTATGTGGCAATCATACTTTAGCAGCAAGGCGGCATTGTAGGGTGCTACCCATAAGTCATTGACTGTGACTTCTCTGTTGCGATACTTAATTTTAATTTCAATTTCATTTATTTAAAAACCAACTGGGATCATGTGTGTTAGTAGCTACTTAAAAATAGGGTTAATGATAGGTAATAACTTAAAATATATATTCTACCTGCTTATTTATGTGCACCATACAGCAGTGCCTCAAATATGCACAATCAAGGCGTTCAGCGACCATTCTCAGGATGCTGTTAGGACTGGCCCGGATCCTGCGTACCAGGGATGAACACCGTTTTCGCATCGTAGCATGGAAACAGTCCACCCTCGCCTCCGCGAACATCCCCGAAGCACTGCAGTAGCGGGGCAGTCCCCTCAACATCCTGAAGGCATTATTGAACTGAACTTTGAGAGCATTGTATGCTTTTTGAGTATAGTTCGCCCACAGACCGCTAGTGTAGAAGGATGTACAATAGGCCCTAAAAAGGGTGACTTTTGCTTCTTTGGAGCACTTAGCGAATCTGCGAGCGATCATGTTCGCCCTTACAGACAATGCTCTCCGTTCACGCTCAATGGTCGCTTCATTTTTACTATCGCGGCGCAAATGTGTAAAACAATAGCAATAGGTGACTTCCGTTTCTTTCTTGGGGAAATAACGAGTACATTTTTTTAACTCGCCATCCCAGCATTGCAAGTCTGTACGGTAATTAAGTCCGCACGGTCCGTGTATCATGTGTCTCAGAACCGCTGCGCGAAGTCTGCCTTCCGCCTCTGTCGGGCTGGGAATATCTGCCCGTATAAAACTGTCGATGTCGACATTTTGTACGGGACCACCGCCTTCTACTCTGAACGCGATATGGGCGTGAGGAAGACCCCTTTTTTGAAACTCGATTACGTGCAGGATGTACACGTATTTTCCAAAATAATGGCCATCCCGAATGTCTTGTAAAAGTTGTTGTAGTTTCAATTGAAATACCCGTGCACATAGTATAGGAGAGTGATTCTGACCCGCCGGCATTGATTGTTGTATTTCCGGCCATTTTGGGTTACATGTCATTGTCAAGAAGAAGGATGGCGCGCCCAATCGATTTAACAAAGCAATTGCATCTAAATATTTCCGTTTCATGTAACGTTCACCACCCGTAAATGTGTACGGTAAATATACGCGTCCAGGTACAATACCGCCTTCGCCTTGGATGGTTTCGTCTGAAATTATTTCCTCAAGCGGGGCTACTCTGAGTCCTCCGACATCATTTTTTGCAGTTTGCATACGGTGAAAGAATTTCAATCGTTCTTCTAAAATTCTACACTGCATATCGACGAGCCACTCTTCTGACAAACGACCCAGTTGCGAAAATCGCGGTTCAGAAAGTAATAGGCATCTGACGTACTTGACTTGCGCTAATTTTCCACCTTTTTTATCTTTGACACCGAATGTCCATCCCACTTCTCCATTGGGGTATAATAATGGATATTGAAAACTCTCGTACAATTTGTCCATTATATCTACGGTATGAGGTTTACTGCCACCGATTTTCCAAATCACTATGCAACGCGGTATATACCTTTCGGTTTCTGTACTAATTATAGCAGCTACTTCATTACCAACGGGTCGATCTCCTAAAATGTTACCATCACGAGGACGCGATGAGCGGCTGTCGAAAATTAGATGAGCCTGTTCCGATGTTTGCCGACTTAATTGTTTAAAACAATCTATATACGGATTCACTTCGTGTAAGTAATGCGTTATCGATCTAATAACGTCCGTATTGAGACTTTGTCCATTAGCGATTCTTTCGCGTTCACTGCTATCTTCAATATAGAGACCAATCGGATTGGTTGATCCGGTATAACTCAAATCGAAAATGCGATGATAAATACGGCCCTGAACTTTCACGAAAGAAATACCGTCTGGGTTTTGAAAACCATGCGTCGTTCCTAGAGCACTAAACGCGAACAAATTATTATAGGCTCGCGACCTTTGAAGGAAAGAAGGATTGGTATAGAAGTCCTCAGTGAGCGGAGCGTATTCTTGCGTTTTGTATATACCGCCTCCGCCACAGCACCATTTTTCTCGAGATTTCTCTTCTTCGAAGAGTGGTGCTTTGCAATGATCACATTTATATATGTCGGAACCGAACAAAGAAGTCTTCTTGAGGGAAAAGGTGTTAATGGCGTTGAGTTCATTGTCGCATCGCTGGCCTATAAGCTTAGTCGAGCCGCGTAAATTATTATCAACGTTCCTATTGTTTTCAGTGTAACGCTGAGAGGCGGCTCTGTTGACTTCCGGATTATTTTGCGAGTGGCGGTTTACTGCGTCTCTGTGTATTTCGGGGTTTTCTTGTGTGTATCGGGTTGTTGCGGCGATTTTGTGCTATCGATTTTCTTGATAATATCTTTTCGCGGCTTCCTTATTCACTTGCGGTCGTTTGGATGCATATTTTTGTACGGCTTTAAAATGAGTCTTAATACCGGTAGCGTTCCTTCCCCTTTTCTGTTTTTTGGGTCGTCCACGCGGTTTTTTTTCTTCAACTTCGGTATCCATCGTTGGAGTGTCAGTCAGAGGTGACAAAACAACGGTCGGTTTTAAATATGACAGCTTCAAATCTGATGCATATTGCGCGATATCATTGGCTGACAATTCTGCAATCGGTAATCTCTCTAATACTACTACCGGTTTAAAAGTGGTAAATTTTGGATCCAACGTGGGGTCGTCTTTGCTCGTGATCTCGTTCAATTTTGGATCCGAAGTGAGGTCTTTGCTCATGATCTCGTTCAATTTTGAAGCCGAAAGTCTCTCTAACCTAACTATCGGTTCACGATGTGGCATTTTTATTTCCGAAGATACTACCGCGATTTTATCGATTGTATATTGTTCTTTTTTATGAATGACCACCCCCCACTCTGATGGTAATTTTTTCAACAATATTTTAGCAAGAGCTTTGATAGAGGAGCATCGAAAGAATCGCGCTAGATATTCGTTGTGCCTATCGAAATGCCATTCATTGGATTTATCAACTGCGTGACTGTTGAAATAGTAATACTCATTATTATGACGCCAAAACGATGTAGTGTTACTGAGCCCCGTGAATAAATAAGAATCGGTCGTGTCAGAATGGTCAGCATTGAACACGTCCTCCCTAAGAATTGTTTCTAATTTGTTTAATTCCGAGTCCATGTTTGGAGAATTTGGATATAAACCATTATTTTTCCATTCGATGGATATTTTGGCCAAATGGTTCCCTATTTGTATTCCGTCAGAAAGCTGCGACAACTCCTCCGGAAAGCAAAACACATGTCCATGGCTCCTGCCCAATGGACGCAAACGGAGATAGAGGAGATCTCCAAATTTAAGGATCATATCAATATCCGCAGTACTAAAAACATCGCGTCCACTAATGCAAGAATGTATACAAGCACATGCCGACATCGATACACACTGTGCGTTATTACCTAAGAATCGGCGAGTGTCACCCTGATGCGTAGTGCCTAGAATTTATTTCAATAAATTTAATAACATAAGATTATAAAAGTTACGATTATATGAACGTTTTTAGGGTTCCGTGCTCAAAGAGTAAAACGGGACCCTATTACTAAGACTTCGCTATCCGTCCGTTTGTTTGTCTGTCTGTCTGTCCGTCTGTCACCAGGCTGTATCTTATGAACAGTTGAAATTTTCACAGATGATGTATATCTGTTGTTGCTATTACAACAAATACTAAAATCCAAAATAAAATAAATATTTAAGGGGACACCCATACAACAAACGTGATTTTTTTGCTGTTTTTATACATAATGGTACGGAACTCTTCGTACGCGTGTCCGACTCGCACTTGGCCGGTTTTTGTTTTGTTTACCCACTGCTAAATATGAACATGTTAAGTAGAAGTACTCGGCGATACATATTGCACACCGGTTTTTTGGAAAGACATTCGGCTTCGTAGAGCGTTGTCACACATTGCCTATGTAACGTTCGTTAGTCGTTGTACAGTTGCAATAATGTACGGTCGCATTTAGTTGAAAATATAGTGTTTGTGAAACCCCCCCAACTATAAATATTACGTATCGGAAGACGACAGTTTTAAAATAGCGGCAAAGCGGCCAAGTGCGAGTCGGACTCGCACATGAAGGGTTCCGTTAAATAAATTGCAGTTTACGATTTATGACGTATTAAAAAAAAACTACTTACCAGATCTCGTTCAAACCAATTTTCGGTGGAAGTTTGCATAGTAATGTACATCATATATTTTTTTGAGTTTTATCATTCTCTTATTTTAGAAGTTACAGGGGGGGGGGGGACACATTTTACCACTTTGGAAGTGTCTCTCGCGCAAACTATTCAGTTTAGAAAAAAATGATCTTAGAAACCTTAATATCATTTTTGAAGACCTATCCAATGATACCCCACACGTATGGGTGTTTGATGAAAAAAAAAATTTTGAGTTTCAGTTTTGTGTATAATATAACTTAATGTTTTTTTTCGATTTTTGTGTAAAAATCTTAATGCGGTTCACAAAATACATCTACATACCAAGTTTCAACAGTATATAGCTCTTATGGTTTCGGAAAAAAATGGCTGTGACATACGGACGGACATACGGACGGACATGACGAATCTATAAGGGTTCCGTTTTTTGCCATTTGGCTACGGAACCCTAAAAATGAAGACAATGTAAGTCATTATTTTAAGAAGGTTATATTTTAATCCTTATACGAAAATATACTGTATGTTACCATTTTATCAGTGGTTATTATACTGTTGTGTATCAATGGTTACTTGTCGCCATACCTACACCAACCTGCCTTAGAGTAAAAAAGATAAGAAATAATAGTAGCAAATAATCCAGATTATGCCAATTGTACATTATACCAACTGAATTTTATATCTAACAAAGTTATATCCCATGTATGTATGTTATACGTTATAATTATGACTGTTAGATTAATAGAGTAATAGTTAATTATATCTGTTGATAATTATATTACATGAGAATATATCAAATGTTATTATATCAAAAGTGCATTATATATCCCTTAGTCGTTATATCCAGTGAAAATATATCAAAAGTTTTTATATCGATCGTTACGCACCCGACAGATACAGTTCTCTATAGATATCCAAAGTTGACATGTTATCGATTTAAAATAAACGAATAAAATCTATAAAGTGCAGTATTTTTATTTATTATAAAACGTAACTTAATAAATATGATGATTGATGGACGGTCGCTAGTGTTTGGAAATAAATGTTTGGAAATAAAAAGGGGGGGGGCTTTTGGACTTAAAAAAAATCTCAGTTTTTTTAAGGGTGGCCGGTTTTTGGACTTAGAAAATTTCTCAGTTTTTTTTAAATTTTCATTTTTGTTTAATTTTCTTTTCCTATCATAAATAATCTTTCAACTTTTTCTCTCAGATCGGTATTTACCGAGATAATTGTGTTCGAAAGTATATGTATGCTGCCGAATCACGAGGTTGTGACGGTTGTACTTGTCGTATAAAGTCGGTTCTGTCTCGCTTCGCTCGCTCGGCTCGCGCGCTGTAGGGTCGCAGTTCTTCCTAACACTCCTCCTCGCTTCGCTCGTCGTCGTACCTACACCGACCTGCCTTAGAGTATAACCGTTCACAACCTCGTGATTCGGCAGCATAATTATGAACTTATTATATTGTATCTCTCCTATTTACGAATGTGATAAAAATTACAGAATATTGAAAAATGACTATGATATCTACTCACGCGTATATGATTTGAAAAAACAAAATACACACTTAACAAACAACCGAACACATGGTGGACTGATGACCTGGTAAAGGTCGCGGGAGTCCGCTGGATGCGGGTGGCGCAGGACCGGTCATTTTGGCACTCTTTGGGGGAGGCCTATGTCCAGTAGTGGACGTCTTCGGCTGATATGATGATGAAACAACCGAACCAAAATTTCTTATGTAGGGTAAATCGCTAGTAATAACCACTCCACCATTCAATAACTGGCCACCTCATACAATAAGGAACTCTATTCACCAGTAATAGAATTAATTTTAATAATAATAATAATAATAACAATGTTATGGCAGGTGTCCGGACCTTTTTGCAATAGCCCAGTTTCATAATCCACCCAAATCTCATCACCATAGAACCCGTTCTCTATCCATATAACCCACAATAGTCCCAACGCCTGTCGGAACCGGTTCACGGGTATCTACCGATGTACCAGTGAATGGGTTCTAGCAGGTGTATTACATTACATTAAACTTCGTCTCCAAAGGGCCTCTACGTGTTGGATCTATATCCCCACGCACGCCTTCCAAAAGACCGGGCTTTGTCCCGTGAATTTAAACAGGAGATACATAATAATAATAAAGTTCTTTATTGACAGGCAATAGACCCATAAATCAAAAATTGCATAAAAAGTAAACAGTAAAAGTAAAAAGTCAAATTGTATAAGCGTAAAGATAAAATTAAATAAAACCTTAAATTTTTATAATAACCTAATTATGTTTAGGCAGTCACAACCGAAAAGACCTACTTCCTGTTCCTTTCGTGATGCACGGAAATCCAACGTTTGTAGATCGGGTTACTCAGATACCCGGACAGCTCACGGAGGATACTGTTGTCCGACGTTCGGATGTGGCTCCAGAAGGAAGCTATGCGGGAGCGTATGATGGCAAAGAAGTCCGGCACTTTAGCCTCGGCAAACATGCTCGATGCGCTGCAGTATCTTGGCAGTTTCATTAGAATACGGTATGCATCATTATACTGCACTCTAATTTTGCTCATCGCGCGTTTCGTGAATCTGCTCCAGAGTTGACATGTATAGAAACATAGACAATATGCCCTAAACAATGTCACCTTCACTTCATCACTACAACGCGCGAACCTGCGAGCGAGCATGTTGCACCGCACGGCCAACGCCCTGCGCTCCCGTTCAATGTCGTCGTCATCAACAAGACCCTCCGTAAGTATGTGTCCGAGGTATCTGAATCTTTCCACCCTTTCCACCTGCGCTCCGTCCAAATATACTGGCGGGACTCTGGCCGGACCCCTTCCAGCCTTAAATACCAACAATTTGGTTTTGCCAACGTTATACTGCAACCCATGGTTACGAGCATATTGCTCGCAAATGGACAGCAGCTTTCTGAGGCCTCTGATAGATGGGCTGAGAAGAACCATGTCATCTGCGTAACTAAAATTATTAGTGCATGTAGTACCAATGTGGCAGCCCACTCTGGATCTTCTCAACTCAACAATCAGGTCGTTAATGTAGAGACTGAAGAGGTCCGGCGAGGTCAGCCCTCCTTGGCGAACTCCACACTCTAATCTAAATTCATTAGAGGTTGTGTCACCCCATCTCACACAGTTGGACTGGTTTTCATACCAGTACCTCAACAGATTCACGATTTTTGAGGGTACATTACTTGCAACGAGTTTCTCCCATAGCAACTTCAAGTTAACTAGGTCAAAAGCTCGACTGAGGTCCAGGAAACATGCGTACACCGATGAGTCCCGAGCCACGTAGTAGTTTACTGTACTTTGAAGGCTAAAAATCGCTGAATCTGTTGAGAGACCAGGACGAAATCCAAACTGCGCATCGTCTATACTGATACTGCGCTGCAGATCCGGGTGAATTAACCTCTCCAGTATTTTCCCGAGAATTGTACCTAAGGAAATTGGTCTGTAATTCTTAATACTAGAAAGATCCCCGGTTTTATTTTTAGGAACTGGAACTACCACAGTCTTTATTAATTTCTTTGGTAAGTAACTAAGATGCGTCAGCGTCAGCATGGGGAAGGAGGCCTCAATCTTTCAGGCTGAACTCTTCGCATTAAATAAATGCGTGGAGATAAATCTTGAAAGAAACCTAAGGAACCAACATATCTACATCAACTCGGACAGCCAAGCTGCTCTGCTGGCACTAGAATCACTAGAGTCCTACTCTAAACTAGTCCAGAATTGTAAAAATAATCTAAACACCCTGGCGAACTCCAACAAAGTCATACTTAGATGGGTACCAGGGCACTCCGACATTGTAGGAAACGAAAGAGCAGATGAACTTGCAAGGCAGGGCGCAGACACGGCCCTAGTCGGCCCGGAACCGTTCTGTGGCATCACAAAACGGAAAGCATATTCTCTGCTAAACAACGCGGAAAAATCAGAGGCAATCAAGCTGTGGAAGTTCACCAAAGGACAAAAACAAGCTAAAGCCCTGATCGAAGGGTTCAATAGTAAGCTGTCTAAAGAGTTATTACAATTCAAAAGGCACAAAACCTGCGCAGTGACAAGAATCCTGACAGGACATTGCAAATTGAACAAACACCTGTTTCAAATGGGTATGAAGCAGGACACAACTTGCAGGTTCTGCCAGGAGACAGAGGAGACTGCAATGCACATTATCTGCTCCTGCGGACCACTCATGCATAAAAGAAGTACCTACCTAGGGCGGCACATAATGCACCCACAAGAAGTACAACATATCACCGCCCAAAGAATCTGGAATTTCCTGGAGGCAACGGGACTTAACGGTGAACTCTAAAACAAGGGCTGCCACAATAGATCACTTGCTGGTCGAAGCGGCATATTAAGGCCCACAAACAAAATAATAATAATAATAATAATAATAATAAAAGTAACTAAGATTAATGCACCTATTATACAACTCGGCCAATAAGGTAAATAAATGGTCACCGGCGTAAAATATATGCTCCACACTCAGCCCGTCAAAGCCCGGAGACTTACCCCGTTTCATGGACCTAACAATGTTAGCCACTTTTTCAGGCGTGAAGTAGGAGTGGTCTGCTTTGTCTGAGGGCGAGCCGTAAGTCACGAAAGGATCGCCACGCGCGGCACATGCCGGGAGCGGTTCAACACTGAAGTGATGCGAGAACAATTCGGCAATTTCTTTTGTATTATGAACGCCTTCGATGCTGACAGGAACACTTGTCTTGGGATTAAGTTTTTTGGTATCCTTCCAAAACTTACCAAAGTTCCTGTCAGCTCGATGGCTAGCTAGTATATTCATACGTATTGTGTCTTCGTTGTTCTGGCACCACCTCAGTTTGTTTTTAAAAGCTTTACGGCTGTGAACCATTTTCTCGAATGACTCCCCGGCACACGGTCTGCCGCACGCATCCCACCAGCTGAAGCATTGCTTAGCCCACTCATGGCTTTCCCTCACATGGTAGTTCCAGCCCAACACTGTCTTCGCTGGTTTCCGTGTAACGCGACAGGCATTTGCACTCGAAACGGCTGCTATTTGCAGCGACGATACGATCTTGTCATAAAAAATATCGATAAAATAAAGATGTTCCTTACAAGAGAACTGCAAACAGTTTTTACAATAAATGTTGTGACTTCCCGTTTTAATATTTCTTAATCTAGTATCGCAGTGCATAGCATAAGCGTTGATTTGATTTAGGTCTCTTGTACCCCATCGGATTCCGTTATGTGAGCTGAGTTTACTGTCGATCACTTCCTTGTTAGTAACCATACTCAATTCACACGTCACGGACACCGGAAAATGGTCGGACCAGTATACACCATAGTTCACGCGAACAGATGTTATTGTGTCCCGCGCCGCTCGTGTGGTCACGCAGTGATCTAGCCATCGCCTGGAGTGATGAGCATCACTCACAAATGTGTATGTGTCCTCGGGTAATATCTCCACATCCGCGCACTGCAGTGAATGCTCCGCACAGAAGGCCTGAAGCTCCAACCCAAACCTTGTGCCAGGGTGAGCGTTGTAGTCGCCCAGTACATAAACCGCTTCAGCGTCACTGTCGGCCGTGGCGGCTGCCACACTAGCGAGACAGTCAGTGAATTCGGTCAGGTTTTCCTCCTTATCGACAGGTAAATATACACTGAAGACCATGATGTGACTACCGTCCAGGCTAATTTGTATTGCAGCAACCCGATCTCCCGCGCACTCCACTATCGATACTTTTTGAAACTTAGATTTTCTCCATAGTAATGCTAAACCTCCGTACGGACGACCTCTGAGTACACCTAACGACGTGTCCACCGATGATTTGGCGTGACACTCAAAGTCATCGCTTATCTCGTTTACGAAGCCCAGGTCATGGGGAAGAAGCCAGGTCTCCTGAAGTGCCACGATGTCAGCATTCAAGCATAACTTTCTTATTTGGTCTGCAGATCTTTTTATAGATTTACAGTTAAACGTGACCATCACAATGGGGTGTTTTGGCGTGCTATCCATTGCGAGTTTGTTTATTGTCGTCATTGCGTACGGTGTTGTATCTTTCCCGGAACCGGCGGTATACTAGCCCTGTGGGCCAAAATCCCGCGTCCATCATTGTGCTAGCTTGGCTGCTACTTACGGTAACCTTAAACGAATTAAATGTAGTCTCCCGGTAGGCTTTTAAGAGTTCGACTTTGACAAAATCTTGACCACTTTCGCGTATATGCTCCTGCATGTCTTCCACCGTTACTGTTTTCTTTGCCCGAGAAACATAAATATAGCAAAGTGATTCGGCTACTTGTATACGGCTATTTGCTACTAACGACCCTCGCATGTTCGAGATTTTAGGCTTACGTTTTTTATGGCTTACGATCTTATAATCATTATTGTTGTCATGCAAAATCACCTGTGATGTTACTGGGTTGGCTTGTGAATCAACACTCTGGTAAGCGGCCGATGCTGTTACACGGTTTTCACCCGAATTATCAGTGCGCGCAGGAGCGGATTTCGCTTGAGTCGAACGCTGCTGTTTAGACCGGTTCACTGCCATATCGCGATAAGACGGTGTATGCGCCGCCGGACTTGTATCGGCTGTAGGCGGCGCGGTACGGATCACAGGCGGAAGCGATTCTCTGTTCCTTGTTTGCTTTGGAGTTTTAGTCAAATTCTCTTCTATGGAATCTCTCCGATTTTGTGTCTCCAAGGAGGAGCGTAAATCTGTCATTTCAATGCTCATTTTCTGTTGAAAATTTGTCAATTCGGCTTTAATAGCGGTCAGGTCTTTCAGTAGGCGTGTTACGTCCACATAGTCAAAGGTCACGGGGGGTAATCTATTCAGGTCTTTAGCGACAAAAGTCGGCTGCTCATCGGGATCGATCTCTTCTAATACCATTAGAACGTCACTAATATTTTTCTTTTTCTTCTCGTCCCCCTTTCTGCTTATGTTCTTTAGGCCACTTCCGCAGGCTGTGTACAGAACATTCTTGCCCTCCACAATTTCAGCGTCCGTAAAATTTGAGGAACATATTTGTATGATGCTAAGTTTATCCAACACATCGTATTTGTTTTGAACAAAAGTCAAGAACTCGTTAATTATCACATTCGCCATCACTTATGACTTGGACCACACGGCATAGTTAACATTTTATATGCACAATAGACGTCCGACCGGCACCAAGATGGTGCAGACACTCTTTTAGTACGAGGTTTTAATTATTGCCCACCCTTCAAAAATTGTCCACGCTATACTAAATTGAATTCTATGGTAGGTGAATAGAGTTCATTTTTAGTATGAGGTGGCTAGTTTTTGGCAATTTACCTTACCTAATATAATAAAATCAAACAATTGCGTTTAATAGATAAATGTATTGAAATTGTAAAACCGGCCAAGTGCGAGTCGGTCTCGCGCACGAAGGGTTCCGTATCGTTATCTTTAAAAAGGCAAAAATTCACGTTTGTTGTATGGGAGTCTCCTTAAATATTATTTTTATTCTGTTTTTTAGTATTTGTTGTTATAGCGACAACATGCTAAATCATCTGTGAAAATTTCAACTGTCTAACTACCACGGTTCATGAGATATATAGCCTGGTGACAGACGGACAGACAGACAGACAGACGTACAGCGGAGTCTTAATAATAAGGTCTTGTTTAACCCTTTGCGTATGGAACATACATAAGTAAATAGGTTTATAAAAGGCGACAACACACAACAAATGTGCTTTTTTTAAACGTATACATTAAAGGTAATGAAAATTGATCCTTATGTAAATGTATTAAGGTTGATATAAATTTAAATAAGCCAGTAATTGTTTAAAAAAATAGTTGTAATACCTAATTGTGCTGCCACATCAAAAGAAAAACGAAATGAATAATTCCTAATGATGTCACATACACACATGTTTAATTGAAATATAATACATTCATTTTTGTTACAATTTTTAGTTGCCAACTGTATGTTATGCATAATCAGGTACATTACTTTCTCTGTAGTAAGTATAAGAATTGTAGATAAACATCCTGCTGGTTCTATCATTTGATTAAGTACCTATATGATTAGCTTTATAATACCATTTTTTTTTAAATTATCATTTGATCTACAAGAGAATACAAGCGTGAATAAAAAAAGCAATTTGATTATAGTTTGAAAGGTTGGTCAAAATTGATTTGCACAATAAAATAAACTAACTAACATGTCTATGTGTACACTACAGAGTAATCTTTCTATTGGAAAAGCTATGAATAACACAAATTTAATGTTTGAGTAGGGGTCATGACCTATATATATAAATCACTTTGACACTCTTTGAGGGAGGCCTATGTTCAGCAATAGGTTTCTTCAGCTGATATGATGATGGGTCATACATAACTCATGTTTTTTTTTTATTATAGAAGAATACTTATCATTAGGGGGTACTTATTTATGACCAGTGTGTGTTGCCAGTGATGACATATGGCACTGAAACGTGGTCGCTTACAATGGGCATCATAAGAAGGCTTAAAGGCACCCAAAGGGCAATGGAGAGGGCTATGTTGGGAGTTTCACTGCGTGATCGCATCAGAAATGCCCTCCGAATCGCTAAACTGAAGTGGCAGTGGGCAGGGCACATTGCACGTAGAACTGACGGCCGTTGGGGCGGAAAGTTTCTCGAGTGGCGATCACGTACCGGAAGGCGCGGCGTTGGTAGGCCTCCCACAAGGTGGACTGATGACCTAGTAAAGGTCGCGGGAGTCTGCGCTGGATGTGGGTGGCGCAGGACTGCGGTCGCATCTTTGGAACTCTTTGGGGGAGGCCTATGTCCAGCAGTGGACGTCTTTCGGCTGTTATGATGATGATGATGATGATGATGATGATGATGATGATGATAGAAGAATAATATAAAGTTATAACTTACCCGATGATATACAGCAATATTCATCCGAATGATGCAGTTGGTCTGGAAACAATAAAACATATTTAATTTAATTCGTTTTATTAGATAGGAAAGGAAATGATATAGGTACCTATATCTTCCTGAGTCCTGGTTAAAAAATGAGTACACTTGCATAAAAGCCAAGTCTTATAAAGGGATCGACGTTGAGTTCTAAACTTCCTGTTGCTTACTTTAAGGTCTAAAATGAGTTTCTCGGATTTTCGTTAGAACAAAGTTGAATATATACTCTACTAGCTGTCCGCCCGCGACTTCGTCCGCGTAAAATACATATTATATAATACGGAGTAATAATACAAATTATAAATATTATAATACAGGTTCCTCATAAATACTTTCATTCCCTATTTCATTTCCTTAAATGTAATTTTTGATAAAAGAATTCACCTATCTTTTGTTCTTCCCCGGGTCTAAAACTTAATCGTTTTAGCCATTTAGGCGAGAGAATGGGACAACGTAGACTGACATAGTTTCATTTACAAAGCAGTGTTACGCAAATAATAACGTACCTTGTGCTCGTATAATAGGGTACCTTACCCTATTATTTGCGTAACACTTCTTTGTAAACAATATTAGCGGTGGTTTTCTTCGGCGATAAAATGACCAGACTACTGGTAGAGCTCACCCTGGAACATGCGACGTAAAATTGGCCGTGAGAGAAGCAGTTCTCTCTCAAGTCAATGCCTGCCATTTTTACTGACTGCCCTTGAGATTTATTGATTGTCATGGCAAAGCACAACTTGAGAGGGAACTGTATCCTTTTAAACTCGAACGGGTAGTCTGATGGAATAATGGGTATCCTCGGAATAAAAACGATTTCACCCTGTGCACAACCTGCAATTACTACTGCTTCTATAATGTTTTTATGGAGAGCTTTTACTTGTAATCTGGTACCATTACATAATTTAGGCGGCCTAAGATTTCGAATTAACATGACTGGTGCCCCAACTTTAAGAGTGGAAGGCCCGTAGGATTTAAACTATTTAAAAACTCTATAGGATAGTGGACAGCATCAACAGTTTGAATAACCGAATCGAAAGATTTATACTGAAAGGTTTGTGCTTCAAAACTGTTCAGCAGTAATTCATTAATTACTGCTGCGTGGTCATTTTTAGGGGTTAGAATAGCGCGCTCGCATAACCATTCTCTTGATTTATTTTCTATGTTTTGTATGTCTGGATATATTTTAAAAGTCAGTTCGGGTAAGGTAGTTACTATTGTACATAAATTTGATTGAATGCTTATTTTGCCGTCCATGGACGGGTATTCACCATCGCCTATTTTAAGTAATAGATCTGCAAAAACCCCAGCTGTTTCATCGCCTCTCAAATGAATTCTCATATTTTTGTTTAATGGAAGTTTTTGAATGAATGGCCACAAAAAGATGATTTAACGCAAGCTTTCACTTCATCTGCCCTTGTGCCCCGAGGTACAACAGGCAATGTTTGCCGGAAATCTCCAGATAACAAAACAGTGACCCCTCCCATCAGACTATCATCTCCTCTAATATCTTTTAATGTTCGATTAAGAGCCTCTAACCCACCCTTATGTGCCATTGTACATTCATCCCAAATTATAAGTTTACACTCTTTTAAAACTTTCGCTAAATTACTTTGTTTGGTGATGTTACATGTTGGTGACTCTTGTTGCGTCAAATTTAGAGGCAGTTTCAAAGCGGAGTGTGCCGTTTTGCCTCCTTCCAGTAAAGTAGCTGCAATACCTGAAGAGGCAACCGCTAAAGCTATTCCACGATTCTTACGTAATCGGGCTAACAAAAGATTTAAAACGAATGTTTTACCGGTGCCTCCGGGGGCATCGAGGAAAAATATTTGACCGGTGCCTTTTTCAATATTGTTTAATATTTTGGAATAAACTTCAGATTGTTCATCGTTTAATAAAATTTCATTTTCTGTTAAGAAGTCTGCCAAAATATTTGTATCATAACTGATCTCGCGAAGATAATCCCTATTTACTAAGGTTGTGTCGTTATCTGATGGCTGAGGAAGACCGTATTCTGTTAAACATTTACCTCCTAATGAGAGCACCGTATTTTGTAGGGAAATTAAGCATTTGTTATATACGTTATTCAAAATTACACTAACATTACCATCCTCTATATCTACTACCATTTGTCGCCGAATGTCCTCCGAAAGATTATCTTTATATTTTTCCCAAAGACTTAGAGCATCGGACAGATGGCAAAATATGAGCATCACTGCAAACAAATCCCGCAATCGAATTGGAGAATCACAAAGAGCTGCTTCTTCCAAAGTTGAATCCCAGTGGCTTTCGTCCTCTAATAAGCCTAAAGCTTTGCATGCAGCCTGAAAAGTCGGTTGAGTGTAGCCATCGACAAATTTTAAATCATTAAAAGACGTTGGGCCACGGACTTCGTGCAGTAGAAGTCGAAGGTAATAACACTCAGTGTTATTAGGATGCACAGTGTACACTCTGCCTAGAGCATGATCTTTTTTTATTCCAGGCCAACCGGCTACGTCTTGGCCACGTTTTCACCTCTCAAACCGTTGGTTTTTCCAAACGAAGTAAGAAGGCACTTCTGCATACAGAAGTGTCTTTGCAAAGCTATTTTCTTGGCACAAATGGAAAAATGCCAAAAGTGTAGTTTTAGGAGGATTTGACATCAGGTCTCTTAGATGATTTGAATCATTTTGGTTAAAATAAATTCGTTGTCCATTTTCTAAGTGAACAGCGAGATGAAACACTGCCGGAAATTTCTCGTGGAGCGGAAAAGCTAAAATTCTCCACACAGCCTCGGCACTACTTATGTATCGGCCGCTTTCATAAAGATGAATTTCATCTTTGTCATTTCCTAGGCCAAAAGTAGCTTGATCACCACCTTTAGTAACATATTTGCACACATATTTAATAGACTTTATGGAATTACATCACTCCACGTTTATATGACCCTTGAATAAACGCGAAAGGACGGGATTATATGGCACAACCCAACGATTATCAAGGGTCATTTTCTTAATCTCAACTGTGTAACCTCCATTTTCTGGTGCTCTTCTTCGATATTTGGGGTAACCGTCATCGCCAGTTTGTGTGTCTTTAAGTAGATAGAGGTCGAGGATACTTTTTTGTGCAGTTACCTGCTTTCATACATGGTGATTTGTTATTGATGTTACCACAAGGGCCATGGATCATGTTAGCCTTTATTATTTCATAAAGGTGGGGATCTTTCTCAGGGTCGGGTATTCCTGCGCTGATGACATTATCTATTTGATCTGGTGTAATGCATTGTTGCATGCCGGACGTATCATCTTGTAATTTTTCGTGCATGCATGACGTTGGTGTCGTGACGCCCTATGGCATCTTTAAGGTGTATGTAACTATCCGTTCTAAGTTGCGCCTGGTTGTTTCTTATAAAGTTTAAACGCTCTGTTTCAATCTTTGCATACATATCGACTAAAAATTGACTTAATAAAGCTCGACAATATAACAAATGGTTTTCTTCTGTTTGTCTAACCATAATGCGGTAAGCATAAAAGTTCATCGCAGATACGGTTTTATTTAGGGGTAATTTTGTTTCAGGATCAATCTGCGAAATATTAATAGAGTAACCATCCTCCCCCGGCAAAAGAGAAGCGGATACTGTAAAGTATCATAAGAACGATGAGTCTCGCTGACACGATGTAATTTGTTGTCTTTACTTTCAATGACTATATCGCGTTTTTCAAACTGCTGCCCCACTATAACTAATGCGACTTCGCCAGTGGTCGGGGCATTATAGCGACCTCTATGTGCATCGGCTGGTATTTTATCAGCATGTATTACGATAGAAAAGTTCTCACAATCGGCAGGTACACTCTCAAGCGTAGTCTTTAAATCTCTTACATACGGATGGTTACCATGCATGCAACATCGTTTGCAGCTGCTTTACCAAGCCTTGCTTTACATCAGGGTTATGATTGCATCGGATGTTGGCCTCTCTCTCATCTTCCCCGACAAAGTATATTTGTAGAAATTTTGGATTCTGTTGAGGATGAGGTTGTAGGTTACCAATGAGATGGTACACTTGGCCTTGTACTTTAAAAGTGGGCATAAAACCATCTTCCTTAATCTGCTTCGCCCCGAAGGACGTCAATTGAAAGCAGTTGTTGTATTTTCTAATGCGGTCCATGAAGTGAGTATGGTCAGGGTGTAAATCCATAATCAGGCTGTACAATGGCTCTGGAAGTGGTTCGAAATTTGGAAGATGGACCTTACCACCACAACAACACATACCGGATGCTTCATTTTTCCATTTAAGGGCATCGCAATGTTTACATAATACACTCATTTTACCTAAAGCCACCATGGCATCGGCTTCGTAATGTATGTCAGCATTTTAATTCATCCCAGAAGTTTTTTTTACACACCATTTTTGCATTATTCGCTTTACACGTATGCCTGGATTTTGAGCCTCATGTCGTGCAACAGCAGATCTATGCACTTCAGGGTTATTTTTTGATAGATGGACAATGAAGAACAACGGGCTTCTGGGTGACTTTTAGCATATTACTTAGCAGCGTTATTTATTTGTTTTTTTCTTATATCACCTCTTAATCTAATTCGTCGTTTCCTGGCTTGGTGTGAGTTTTGTGACGTTAAACACACAGCAGATGTTTGCGAATCATTTTTACTATCATTAGGTTGTGACGAATCCGGAATTGTATAGGTATCAGAATTTCCAATGTCTGTGAAGGTTTGTGAATAAATATTATCGGTAATTCCATTCATTGGTTCTTCTGTAGTGTAATTCAGCGATAAGTATGCTTGCGATAAGATATTAGGATCAGTGTAAGACGGTGACAAATTATTATTTATTGGTTCTTCTGTAGTGTTATTCGGCGAAATGTGTACTTGCGATAACACATTAGGATCAGTGTCAGTCAATTATTATTTTTTCCCAAACATGGTACAAACACATCAAAATGTCCGCTAGACAAATTGTCTGTGAAACGTAGCCTACCGACTGGGTTACCTTCTTGGCAAGAGCTTACATACAGTTCACCATTCCCATATACTTCGAAAATGTAACTAAACACCTTACTGGCGGCTGGCGGCAACTATTTCGCAATAAGTGCCAAAAGTATGTCGCTGGCTCATTTCAGCGTAATAGGATTCAGCACTCATATAATTATCACCATTAGGGGCATGGGTCATCCAATTAAACTCGTTCCAATTTTGTACGACATAGTTCACAATCTCTTCCCGAATCTCCCTAGCCATCGTTTGAGTACCATATATGATGTACGCTATTGAGCGAAATAGGCAAGCTCCGTCTCTTACAATTGGAACCACCACGTGTGGCACCTTGTTGCCGTGTATATTCAATACTTCGCTAATCATGTTGTTACGCTACGCTATTGCAATTCGTCTAAGACAGTGGTTCAATTGAATTATAGTGATAAGTTAAGTTTTACTTTTATTTAACGATTTAACACAATAATTGTATTTAATATTTTCTTGTTTTTAGACCAGGCAACGCAACAACCAATCAATTTGAAATCAACTTAGTTATCAGAACCACCTAACTAACGACACTAACGAATCCAACGACCAAAATTTACCGAGACGCAAGCGAAAGTAGTTAAAGCAATTTTAATTCGTATTTTAATAAGTAATCTTCTTACAAAATTTGAAGACGCTAGCTCATAAAAAAAGTTACCCCCATACAAAGTTGGCACTCCTTTTAACCCCCTTAGGTGCAGAATTTCCCAAAACGCTGTAAGCACTTTATTTGTACTCTAGTAAGTAATATTTCTACAAACTGTTAAGCTTCTATCTCAGAAAACAGTTTCCCTCATACACATTTTGCAATTCTTTTTAACCCCCTTAGGGATGGAATTTACCAAAACGCTGACAGTACTTTAAATATTTGTATTCTAATATATAAGCTTTCTACAATATTTCTACAAACTGTTAAGCTTCTATCTCAGAAAACAGTTTCCCTCATACACATTTTGCAATTCTTTTTAACCCCCTTAGGGATGGAATTTACCAAAACGCTGGCAGTACTTTATTTGTATTCTAATATATAAGCTTTGCACAAAGTTTTAAGTCTCTTGCTAAAAAAACGTTGCCTCCATACAAATGTTGCACTCCCTTTTAACCCCCTTAGGGGTGGAATTTTCTAAAACGCTGAAAGTTCTTTTTTGTATTTCAATAAGTATTCTTTCTACCAATGTTTAACCTTGTATCTCAAAAAAGATTTTCCCTCATACAAACTTTGCAACGATTTTTAACCCCCTTAGGGGTGGAATTTTCCAAAACGCCGAAAGAACTTTATTTTTATAAGCTTTCTACAATGTTTGAATTCTCTAGCTAAAAAAAAATGTTTCCACCATACAAATGTTGCACCCCCTTTTAACCCCCTTAGGGGTGGAATTTTCTAAAACGCTGAAAGATGTTTTTTTGTATTTCAATAAGTAATCTTTCTACAAACTTTTAAGCTTCTATCTCAAAAAAGAGTTTTCCCCATACAAATTTTGCAACCCTTTTTTGCCCCCTTAGGGGTAGAATTTTCCAAAACGCTGAAAGTACTTTATTTGTATTCTACAAAGTTTCCTCCATACAAACTTTGCACCCCTATTTAACCCCTTTAGGGGTGGAATTTCCAAAAATCCCTTCTTATCCGTCGCCTTCGTTATAAAAGGTAGTATATGTGTAAATTTCAAGTTTCTAGTTCCAGTAGTTTCGGCTGTGCGTTGATGATCTGTCAGGAAGTATTCTTTTATATATATAGATGAGGAATACTTTAAGCATAATTTTATTTAGTGAAATGTAGGTTATATTTTATCACGCGATATCATCTGAGCGAAAACGCAACGGCAGTTAGCAGTTAAATTATCTCATGTTGTTGTGTTGGTGTGCACAATTTTAATAGATCTTGAAATCGTGTAAGAATATAACTTATATATATAATTGCTTTGCTCTATTATAGGACTTGTTAAAAGTGAATTTTGTCTGAATGGTGACGTTAATTACTTAAAACTTTCTTTATAGCAAGTTTGGACTGTTATTTTGACAGCGATTTCATTGGCATATTCGGTATATTAGATTACGACATACTAATAAAAAGACAAAACTGTAAAACATTACCATAATCACAGCATTAGATTACGATGCACTCTCATAAACTATTGACTCCACGCAAATTGTCCGCACACAGAAGAACAACGAAACAAATCATTTTTTTAATAATTTAAGCACTTGAAATCTAGTTTTTATACAAAGTTACTGCGCAATTAGCACTACATTACCGTGCGGTAACCTTAAAAACTTATTTAGATCGTATCTAGTTTGTATATGTATTACAGATACGGCGCCATCGCGCTGTCATTGGAGCACGGCTGTCGCCGATTCGATAGGTGATCTAGCGCGAAAATTCAATTGTCATGTGTTTCAATAATGATTGTATAGGTATTAATTTGTACAAATAATAATTTACCTGAGTTATCAGACGTAGGCCCAGTTGAGGAGGAGAGGCGTTTGGAGCGGTGCGCGGCGGGAGATTCAAATTCACGTTTCATCTGAAATACAAACCTTAGCCATGTATAATTCTATCTATAAGTTAGTAATCATGATATAAAATTACATAATAACCATTAACCAACCTTGAAGTAGTCGTCGTGTCGTATTATGGTTGTCTTATTATTCTGAAACAAATAAACGCACGCTTTTAAAAATCAAAATGGCGACCCATACAAAAATTTTCCTCTTTATTGTTTAAATTTTTTCATAGAATCTTTAATTGTTTTTCTATTTTTGATTATTAAAACGTATTAACAACCTGTTGTAAACGTATAAAACGTTTAGCTACATTAACTTAATACGATTTATGATTAAAACCAAATTTTTAGATAAGCATGCACTTACCGTTTCAAACGCTGGGCGGGAAAGACGTTGCTTTTTTTTTCCTCTAATCGCAGTGAAGGCGCCGCATAAAGCCGGCCACACATGAATATATTAATATGGGAATTAAGATTGATTTTAACCAATGTGGATTTTATAGCTAAAAAATATTAATGACTTCTTCAAGTGTACCTATGTAAGTGCATATTTTGTACAACCGTAAGTGTCCATTGAAATATATTCGGTTATAAAAATAACGACCAAACATGGCAACTTTGATCATACCTTCTTTATACTTGCTTTAATGAACGAAATTATGATGAAAGACGGACCGTCCAAACGTCTTGAACGTTGTAATTAAGAACTGGCATGTTTTATAATGTGGTGAATTACTATTATTGTCTTTTATATTTATAATAAAATTGACTTGCCTTTTTGTATCCGTCATGCTGTTGCTTTACACTATATAATTCAGAAGACATTAAAAAAAAAAAAATATTCAGGTAACATGATCCATTTTGTTAGTAAAGATTACAGTTACATTGTATTAAAAATTCGAAATTTAAATTCGATTTGACAATTTTAATCGAACTGAATAGTATCGGGCATTCAAAACAGCTGGCTGTTATTTTTAAGAAGGCATTGTTTCTGACTCGCAGTCTGCTTAAGACTGATGCTGATTTCTTATGTAGAATGACGAGAAAACTATCCGTGCGGGCATCCGTAAGCATTGTTGACGCGTTGCAGAAGCGTGGCAACCCCAATAGCGCTCTACAACTATTTGCGCTGTAGCATGGTGCGGGTGACAGCTGTCATCTCAGTACAATTTATAACCTTAAAACGTAAAATTGTACTGAGATGACAGCTGTCACCCGCACCATGCTACAGCGCAAATAGTGTAGACTCATTGTTTTATTGGTATTTATTCGAAAGTATATTTTTTTTCGAATCATATAATGTCAAAAACGATATTCCGTTAAAGAAATTTTAAAAAATAACGAATCTTGGATTAATGCTTGTATCGGACATAAGAATTTTTGAAGTTTTTTCTGTAATTCCCATTCAAACACTATTCATTTATAAAGATTGAGCAGTCATTTCGAAAAGACCAGGACAAAATGTCATTTTCTAACACATTTGAACATAGCATTATCATTAGGATTATATAAGTCAAATATCCATAGGTTATGGTGTCAGCATATCATCAAGTGGTTGATGTGTTTGTTTGCCACCATAAAATGTGTGTGATTGTTTCCGATAGGTGAGTGGCGGCATGCCTTATTTATATTTTGCAGTGTTGCCAATATTGGAGACTTTTTTATTTTCTTTATGCAATAACCATCCATTATTTAATTCATTATTAAACAATTGTTTTTTTTTATATAATGCAATTATATTAACACTGTTTATATATTTAAGAAAAGAAATTCAACTTTTTGTAATTATGAAATTCATGGTGTTTTGTAACAATTGAGTTTATAAAAACTTATTACACTGGCAATAAAATGACTGATTAATAATGTCAAAAAGCAAAAGTTTTAAAAAATTACCGGGCAACTTGTGAAGTGAAGCGAAGGTTAGGTTAAGTAAGTTTGTTGCAGCAGAAAGGAAAGACGTCCATTGTTGGACATAGGCCTCCCTCAAAAAGTTTCAAAGTGACCGGTCCTGCGCCACCCGCATCCAACGAACTCCCGCGACCTACGAGTCCACCTCAATCAAGCAGATTGAGAAAGAATGTAAGTATGTTCTTGATTTTATTACTTGGATATCAAATTCACGTCAGTATAATGCACCATTGAATTTCCATTTCCAACATCCGCAAGTCCTGAAAACTCAAAGAATTGCAGGATTTTGTTGTTCTCAAGAAAGTTGTTCTCCTCTGGGCACATAATGTGTTTGCCCAAGAAGGAGTTACGACTGCGTATGAGGCAAGGGCAATCGGTTAGGATGTGTGTAAGTTTCTCCTCTGCTTTTAAAGCAGAATCTGCACTGCCTTGTGTCACACAGTCCTATCGTTTGCATGTGCTTATTTACCAGCATGCATAGGCGGTTCCTACGAGCCCTCCGCATGCTCGCCTGAGCGGCTCGGGTGAGCGTGCGGGGGGCTCGGGTGAGCCGCTCGGGTGAGCGTGCGTTTGGTGTTGACGCACCTATTGATTATGCAAATATTACATTGCCCTGAAGTTAGCATCCTGAATGACCTAGAAAGCTGATTCAGGATGATCTAGGAAGGATCCTAAATCTAGATGCAATTACACCTTCCTGAATCAGCTTCCTAGGTCATTTAAGATACTTAATTCAGAAAAATGTAATACCCTCTTCATCAATTGCATAACCTAATAATAGACTTTGTTGATTTTTTTCTTTACAGTTAGTCCCTGAGCGACCGAGTAATACGGATAAAGCAATTTTTCCCGGACCACCAACCACCTATATTACAAATTTCATCGAAATAGTTCAAGCCGTTTCCGAAATGTTGCTGTATTGTCATCTCTCACTTATAGAAATTATTGTTTTATTTATTGCAATGAATTTTATTATAATAATGCATATGTATTTTACATATTTGATGTTTGCTCCAAAATGATGTGTTGTATCTATGAGTGAATTGCCAAAAAATTGTACTTAGTTAAGTAGCTTAATCTAATCTACGATTGACTTCTATCAATTTCATAACAGAAATTATACCCAAGTAGCAAGGGACGTAAAATATCACGTCTTTTTGAAGTCATATTGGACGTAGAATTCACGTGAGGATGTCATAAAATTCGACGGCAAAAATGATGTTAACTGTCACGTCATTTTTGGCGTTACTGCGACGTTAATTTTACGTGAGTATGTTTGGCCCACTAACGTTAAATATGACGTTAATTAACGTGATTTTTTAACGTTAAATCAACGTGAGAGTGTCACAACATTTGACGAGTAATGACACGTTGAATATCACGTCGTCCAACGTCATATTTGACGTGATTTTTTTCGCTAGTATTCTGTAGGAAAGTACGTCATAACTCACGTTAAATATCACATCATCTGACGTGATATTCAACGTCATTATCACGTTAGTATTCTGTGAGAAAGTACGTCATAACTCACGTTAAATATCACGTCATCTGACGTGATATCCGACGTCATTAACACGTGAGTATTGTGTGGGAAAGTACGTCATAATTCACGTTAACATCACGTTATTGGACGTGATATATCACGTTAATTTACGCAACATTAACGTTGGTTTACGGTAGGAAATGACGTCAAGTAGACGTGCCCACTGACGTATCTGATACGTTATTTGACGTTACTGTAACGATACATTAACGTCAGTTAAGGGGACGGTGCAACGTCGACTAGACGTGACCACTGGCGTCTCATATACGTTACTGTAACGTTACATTAACGTCCGTTAAAGGAAAGGAGTGACGTCGACTATCTGACGTATTATATACGTCAGTAAACACGTCCAGCGACGTTGTTTTTGGCGCAACTATTGGAATCAATATCGCCCAGACAAGCAATGTAAAGGTAAAAGTTGGAACCCGACCGCAGATGACGTGTCGTAGTGACACTATCGGTTTCTATGTAATTATATGAAGGCGACGTCCGGCGACGTGTCGCTAGCTACGAATGGTCTTTGAAACATAGAAACCGGTAGTGTTGCTGCGACACGTCGTCTGCTGCTGCTGTCTGCGGTCGGGTTCCAACTTGAACCTTTTCTTTGCTTGTCGGGGCGATATTGCTTCCAATAGTTGCACCAAAAACAACGTCGCTGGACGTGTTTACTGAAGTATATCGTCAGACATAAAAAAAAATATTAAACGAATATTAATTTACTTATTCCACATCATAATGACAACATTCTCGTTTAGGTACACGTCCATTCGATTTTCAATCAACATTTCTTAGCGTTTTTAAAAGGAATTTAGAGTGTTCCTACCTACCTTACACTTAAAAAAAACAACATTTTTTTTTTATCTTTACAATTCCCATTAATGCTCTACTTCAGTCAGACTAAGGCCCCATAATGCAGTGTACGACCAGCCATATGCGATTGCGGGTGAGAATTTCCTTACTCTAGTGTATAATGCTGACCCTCAACCCCATGCGGCTAGCCGAATAGTACAGTCGCCATTGTCTTTGGAACTTTTAACAGATATGGCTATGTGTCACCGGGACACCATGGCGGCACAACCACCGGCCACCAACAAAATGTATTATACAGTTCTATCAATGGAGGGTATCTCACCAGCGAGCGTAGCATGGTTGTCATTTTATCACCTTATCGTTGTTGATAAGACATCTGTCACTCTGGCACTCACGTACTGGTCAGAACGTGACAGACGTCTTAACTACAGCGATAAGTGTTAAAATGGCAACCATGCTACGCCCGCTGGTGTCCGCTTGGTTGCGCTACCATGGCGCAATGTGATAGCCGTGCTGTTTTACAAAACAGCGCTGTTTTGTAAATTACATGACAACTAGATGTTTTAAAAAAAATGCACGGCTATCACAAGACGGCGCGCGAGCTCTCTCGATTTTTCTCGCACTATTCGTGTCTCTCTTATTAGAAAACTAAGAAAGAGAGGTACTTAGTGCCAGAAAACTCGAGAGCTCGCGGGCCGTCTTGCGTGATAGCAGTGCAGCGTTGTTATGTAACACGGCGGGTTGACGATTAGTGGGATTGTCATTCAGCGGTATTCAATCCGCCGTATTACAAAACAGCGCTGTTTTGTAAAACAGCGGATTATACTATATGCCTGCGACACCCCGGTGAGATAAAGCCCATATCGGTGCCTCAAACGTACATGTGGGGTTGGACGACTAGTCCCTAATGTCTACTTTTTCTACATGCTAGCGCAACGGTATAATGCTACATATTTATCACAAAATGGAATGACTATACATTTATTCAAAACATCAGAGAATGCTTTCATGGCTATGAGTATAAAATGATGCTCGACTTGGCGGGGGCACTGCCGTGCCCCCAGATCTGATATTTCGCTAACTGAAACTATATCCAAATATTTAGAAGGACAAGGATCCGTATAAAAATACTAATTATTTGCATAATCATTGCCATACAGCATTGAATCATCGCCATCTATGACAATACTTACAATTGTAATAATAGTCTCGTCCTTTAACATACAAACAGAATCAGCAACAGTATTATTATATATTCCGGGAGGAAACTATTAATTTGAAGGAGAATTTATTAAAATATAGATCAATGCAGTTACAAATTTAATACAATCTTTACAAAGTAAGAATTAATCAATAACGTTGGCAAAATCCATGTATGTGTTAAGTAGCGCACGTCTGACGGCCAAATAGGCCGAGGTCCGAGGAGTAACCACGTAACGCCCCGAACGCGCGTCGGTACAATTTAATTGTCAATTTTCCATATAAAAAGTGACATTTAGACCTACCCGACGTTCGTACAATGCGTTACGTGATCGACCAGCAGGTCCTTGCTTCCCGAGGAAGGGTGTGCGGGGTCCCAGGGCAGATGAGGTAGTGATGTCATCGTCGCGTCGTAGTCAGCACGGTCAGCAGTTTCATGCTAACACGGCCTCTCCTGACAGAGCAGCGTCCTCGATGCTCTCCTGTTGTCCTGATTGCGGCTCGGATGTTGGCTCTTGGTCTTGGTTACGGGTATCGTCACCTGCGGACCAAACAATGATATGTAAATACAATATTGCACTCAACGTAAACACCAGGATCACGGTTCAGCAACTGATTTTCTTTTTCTTTTTTTTTTCATTTTCATTTTCATTTTATTCATTTAAATACAATGTAAGTTTACAGCACATTAACACCAAAACACTTACACGATAAATTATTACATATAACAGAATACAATACACAATGTCAAAAAGAAAAGTCGTCAATTATATAAGTAGAACATTCGAAATGATGAAATAGGTACATTAAAAATGATAGATATACATTCAAATAATAAATAATTATTCATTAAAATTTAAATTGTCAAGAAACTGCTTAGCAATACGGCATAATCTAGAAAAGCGATCAGCAAACATGTCAGCCTCCTCGTGCTGAGTGAGCATTTGGTGCAACAAGGAAATTGCGCGCGCGGTAGGAGCGTGTCGAGCGTAGCACGTGCGAGCGGACACATGCTGCAGCAGGCGCGGCCGGCGGCGAGGCGCTACCGCCACGCCATCCAAATTCTGGAGGATCCTCGGTACCACCAACCCAATCCTCTCGAGCACAGCCGGGCTGTCCACTCTGTGATGGACAACAGACAGATAGTGGACTAACAATAACAACTTCCGCCTCATCCGAAGCGTGTCTAGCCCGACCATCCCGGAGACAAACAATGAAGGGTACATGTATGGTTTTACATGCTACTATGCGCTTTCATTATATTTTCACGTGATATTTTTGTTACTGACACTTTCAGTCAAACAAACGACTTAATTATTACTCAATATTTTTTCTCTCGTACAAGAAACTACATCGATGCCACACGTGACCTTACTCGAGAATGAACGTTATACCGATGCCTCATGAGGCCTTACTCGGGGATTAAGACACTATACCGATGCCTCATGAGGCCTTACTCGGGAATTAAAACACTATACCGATGCCTGACTAGGCCTTACTGTCATCAGAAATATATACCATTATCAGTACAACAAAGATACTATGGTTGCAATTTTACTTTTCTAATGTTTCGAGTTGCAGGGCAGTGCATGAACGCTCTTGAGTGTCTTGAGATAAACCTTTTCAATAGAGGGTTTATAGAGATAATGGGTTTATTGTTGAATATATTCATCGTGGCTGCACTAGATTACTGCAGAGAATCTAAAAAAAACTGATTGTTCATTAAGAATACGATAGCCCTTTTGGTGGAAATAAGAGAGATTTATTAATTATTTAATTTTTAATTAATTTATAAATGGTTCGTACTTTGAAAATAACGATAATTTGTTAGTAATAATGAAAGATTGAAGATTTTTATTTATAAAAATGAAAAACATTGAACAGACAATTTTGTAATTATAAAGCCCTGTTTTATAAAAGTAACACGTTTAATTAAAGTCTTAGACTCTCATTATGGTAAAGGAAAATTATTGACGTATAGCTATAATTATCGACATATAGCTAGTATTTCAAAATAATTTTTACCCATCCCTAGAACTTGACAGCTACCATTTTGCACCTCCGATGGCGGGGTCTACTTATTGAGCTGAGTTGCGTAGTCGGCTTACAATGTGTCACATTTTTGATGTTAGGACTGTTTCTAGGACTAGTCGTTGAGAATCGCTTGTTCGAATATATGTGACACCTTCTCTATTTAATACATCCGTACCGATAAGAACTGGCACACTATAGTACATTACTTACCTAGGGCGGTTAAACAAAGAATGTCTCAGATCGCAGGTATTTGACGCCCGAGCCGAAGGCAAGGGCGATAAATATGCGCTCGGAGGCTTTCTTTATTACCGCCCGTGGTAAGTACAAAATTTTACGTCTCTATCTGGCCACGAAGTGGGGTTTTCCGCACGCATAGCGTGCGGTAATTCCTACTTTATGGCCAGGTATGACGTAAAGATAATTGTGCGGCACAACATGAAGGTCTACCTCTAAGGTTACATCACTGAACTCTACGGGCAAAGTTACAAAACGATCTGATCGCAATTCTACTCCACCTAAACCGCGTAATATTTGAACACTAGGGTACGTTCGACAAGAGATATGCTTAGCAAGGTCATTAACATATTACAGCTGTCACAATATCAGTTTTTGTGTTGTTGCAAGCTGTTTCGCGACAAAAGTTAAAATTAGCTTAATTTCTCATTTCTGATCGTTCTTTAGCAAAACATTTATCGTCACTATTACGTAACGTAACACACAATTTTTGATACAAACCTATTTGTTGACTCAGGATTAGGCACAGACGCGATTCGCGTCCGCGTTACTACTCTCAGCCTTAACACGTTTGGGGCAATTTTTTCATTTTATGTCCCGATTGTTTACAATTTAAAACAAGTTACGTGTATGTCTGTATTTTGGATAGCACGCTTATGATTTCTCTTGGACGATGGATCATAGGCGGCGTGCCGGCTTGCACGCAACTCAATGTTATTATTAGGTGCGCCCGCACTTGAACGACGTGGTTTCGCATAACTCGATAAGAACTCCACGATTTTTTCAGGTGTCAACTTAGCGTTTGTAGCGGCCGCTCGTACTTGAGGGTCTGTTATGCCACGTACAATTATATCACATAGTAAGTTCACTGCTCAACCCCTTTACGATACGTAACCATAACAAAGATCTTCTCACATATTCCGCATATGTGGAGTACTTATCAGAGTCTTGCAACATCACATCAAAAAGTAACATTTGCAACGTCAATGCGGCGCGGACAGAGCGATCTAAGTGCTGATTTGAAATTCGACCAATTACGGTTGTCACTCGTCCACTCGCGCAACCAGGAGCGTGCCTTTTAATGATAATCCCACACGAGCTGGCACTCTTTATCGTCCCACTGGTTTTGCGAGCGGGCGCGATCCACTTCGTCACACCACGCATCAACGTCATGATTACTGGGATCAAAATCAGACACATAATAATGGGTAGATCTCACCGGATTCATGGTCCTCAACGCGTCGATGAGACGCTCCGTGACGTCCGTTGACGCCGTCAGTGGTGTCTCGGTGGCGAGGTGGACCTCGGTGCTGCCAGCAACGAATGGGGTACCGCTGACTGGCCCAGTAGGCTCCGGCAGAGGTGTACTGGCCAGTCCAGCAAGCTCTGGCGGGGCTGCACTGCCTGCGCTGTCCAAGTCCGCGCTGAAGGCACCGGTCGCGAACGATGTCACACTGGCAGGAGTGGCGACACGCTGCTTCAGCGTCGCGAGGCGGTTCAGGATCGCTTCCATCGTCACTTCCAGTCTACCTTTATTAGGGACAGAAGCTGGCGAAGACGTGCGCTCTCGCGTTTTACGTTTTCTACTCGACATTGTGAAAAATTAAGTTAAAATGGCAAAAATATGCGGCTGTAATGGCATTGCAGTTCACATTTCTACATCTAATATTATATATTCCGGGAGGGAACTATTATTTTGAAGTAGACTTTATTAAAATATAATGCAGTTACAAATTTAATACAATCTTTACAACTTAAGAATTAATCAATAACGTTGGCAAAATCTATGTATGTGTTAAGTAGCGCACGTCCGACGGCCAAATAGGCCGAGGGGCTCTGGGCCAAATAAGAACGCTCCCCTGCTCTCCCCCAATCTCACGTCTGAAATCAGTTGCATATGTCTAATTTAGACCCTATTCCTTCATCAAATATGACCAATACAATACCATAATTAAATTTGTATAAAACAATCTCACGCGGCGACGTCAAAGGCCCGGCACTCCTTGCCGTCTTATGCAACATATTCCAATTCGACCACCTTCGTATCTCCATAGTGATAAGGTCTAATTTAATTTAAATTATCCTAGATTTGACTGTAAAATTAAGTTTGTTTTTTTATGGATCATATTTCTTTTGTCGGAATCGAGTGTCGCCAAATCACTACACCATTTAAGAATGCGATTGCTTTACAAGATGTGAAAGTTATGAAGTCCGTTATTGCTTCTGAAAAAAAGGTTTAAATTGGAGTAAAATATCATTTGCTTATTAATATTACAATAACCAATTACATTTGAATAGTCCTGTTTAATTCTACAACTGAACTTAAAATATCTAAATCACTATTTTTTAGGGTTCCGTAACCAAATGGCAAAAAACGGAACCCTTATAGATTCGTCATGTCCATCCGTCTGTCTGTCTGTCCGTCCGTATGTCACAGCCACTTTTTTCCGAAACTATAAGAGCTATACTGTTGAAACTTGGTAAGTAGATGTATTATGTGTACCGCATTAAGATTTTTATACATAAATTGAAAAAAAAACATTAAGTTTTAGGGGTCCCCATACTCAGAACTGAAACTCAAAAAAATATTTTTCATCAAACCCATACGTGTGGGGTATTTATGGATAGGTCTTCAAAAATGATATGGAGGTTTCTAACATAATTTTTTTCTAAACTGAATAGTTTGCGCGAGAGACACTTCCAAAGTGGTAAAATGTGTCCCCCCCCCCTGTAACTTCTAAAATAAGAGAATGATAAAACTGAAAAAAATATATGATGTACATTACTATGCAAACTACCAACGAAAATTGGTTTGAACGAGATCTATGAAGTAGTTTTTTTTTAATACGTCATATATCGTAAAAAGCAATTTATGTAACGGAACCCTTCATGTGCGAGTCCGACTCGCACTTGGCCGCTTTTTTTTTTGTATTTAGTCTCGACGTCATTACTAATATAATCATGATTTATCAGTTACGCAAAAAAAGACTGTACATAAGTACTAGTTTAATAATCGGCAAGTATTATTAAGTTAAATTTAGACACAATTTGTTTTCTATAAATATACTTATTTACCGATACTTTATTGGAGTAAATGTATTTATTTATAATTATTTTTATGAGAATCAAATCAAAGTACTACTTATTAGTATTTTTTTTTCTACCAACTTATGGCACGTGTCATCCAAAGCCATACAATTTGTTAATTTAATGGTTTTACGTGTAAAAAAATGTCGGATACGGAGAACGACAAAGACGATAAAATTATTGTGTTTACGATTAAAAACAGCTATTACTATTTTTATTGAAAAAAAAAAGAAAGTTATAAGAGCATTTTTAAAATACGTTGCGATGAGTTCGATCCGTTTGCTACATCTCATAGGTTCAATACGTACACCATTTTTGGTTTGTAGTTATACTGTTTTTGGTTCAGCAAATTACACCTATGTTTATAATTTATGATTTTATACTTGTAGTAATTTTTAGCGTATGATCCACCACACCGTCAAAGTGGGTCACTAAACTTGAGTCGAAAAGAAATTTCGTTCAATTACGTTAAAAAAGTTTAAACAAACGACGTTAGTATCAAAGACTCTTAGATTAACAATAACAAACCATTATCTCATACATAAAACTGAAAAATATACCAAACACAAACACTTTCAATGAAGAAGCACTAAAGTTTAGTAAACCGACCAAGTGGGACGCTCCCTATATAAAATCACTAAACTTCATACACACAAAAAGTACTTATAATTTGATATTTTACATACTTTCTATGCTTCATATGTATGTTTTTAAAGTAATCTCATGTTATATATTAAGAGACACATGTATTTTAATTTTTATGCATGGCACTCTTCAAATCATTTGTTATTAACTTTTTGACATAATAACTAAATAAAAGGATCCACAGAATTATTTAAGTCTTTTTTAGCATGGGAAAACATTTATAAATACAACTTTAATGATAAATCTGCGTGCCGTATAATAGAATATAGAAATAAACCCATATTCAGGATTTACATATTTTCGTCCTATTTTTATGTTCAAGCCTCCATAACATTCAAAATACTAAGGTTACATACATGATTTTAACTTATTTAAAATCCCTAAAGTATGCATATTCATTTAATACCTCTATAACTTCAAAGTAGAAGTGTGTTTTCTGCCATCCCAAACTTTAACCAACGTTTTCTCAATTGTCGCTTTTTCACTTCTGCAACTTTGCAGAATTTTAAAAAAATAACTATAGCACCTAGAGACATGAATCTTTCTCCAAAAGATAGCGTATGATCTGTAGTATTAGGAACTACTCTTAACTCCATATCGAAGAAGTGGGACGTTTTCACAAAAACCGTCACAAATATTCTCATTAGATGACGTAGATAAGAAAAAACCGTATGTTATAAAATAAAATGAAGTATTATCGACTAAAAAATCTAAAAACAATCAAAAAAGTATTTTCACGTAACATTCAAATCAATAGAATAGAGAAGTGTTATTAAACTCGAGTTCAGTTTCAACAATTTCGAATTCGCAAAACATTTTTTGAATTATTTAAACGAATAATTATAGTAACTTATTATTTATCATAAAAATACCGACCTAACATGCTGTGTTTTATCATTGAAAATGTAATATATTCTAATTTAAGTTAGTATTTTATCTGTGTGCAATTTACCATATTACATATTAATTTATTGCATTGCATTTACCTTTACTAGGTATATAGTATGTTCGTTATTTAAAAATACGTTGCATTTTGCAAAAATCGTCACATAGTTGAACGTCATATCCACGGTAATTTATTGGATTTTATTTTTTATTAAAATATGTATCCTGAGCACTTGGTGTAATAATAACTAAAAATGATTGAATGAGACAGAGAAATACAGAATTTCCTGACTTATGAATTGGCATGAAATGTCTGTCGTCGAATATCCGGCAGAATTGATCTAGTTTTACGTGATTAATGTCGTCATCGGAAACGTCATTCGACTGTCGTCGAATATCCGACAGAATTGATCTAGTTTTACGTGATTAATGTCGTCATCGGTAACGTCTTTCGACTGTCGTCAAATATCCGGCAGAATTGATGTAGTTTTACGTGATTAACGGCCTCCGTAGCCCAGTGGGTAGTGACTCTGCCTACGAAGCTGGAGGTCCCGGGTTCGAATCCCGGTCAGGGCATTTATTTGTGTATTAATCACGAATATTTGTTCCTGAGTTATGGATGTTATGTATATAAGTATCTATATGTATGTATCTATTATATATATCATCGCCTAGTACCCATAACACAAGCCTTACTGAGCTTACCGTGGGCCTAGGTTGATTTGTGTAAGATTGTCCCGTAATATTTATTTTATTTATTTATTAATGTCGTCATCATTAATGTCATTCGACTGTCATCGAATATCCGTCAGAATTGATCTAGTTTTACGTGATTAATGTCGTCACCATTAGTGTCATTCAACTGTCGTCGAATATTCGGCAGAATTTGATCTAGTTATACGTGATTAATGTCGTCATCGGTAACGTCTTTCGACTGTCGTCAAATATCCGACAGAGTTAATCTACTTTTACGTGAATAATGTCGTCATCATTTATGTCATTTGACTGTCGTCGAATATCCGTCAGAACTTTTACGTGATTAATGTCGTCATCATTAATTTCATTCGACGGTCGTCAAATATCCGACAGAATTTGATCTAGTTTTACGTGATTAATGTCGTCATCGGTAACGTCTTTCGACTGTCGTCGAATATCCGACAGAATTGATCTAGTTTTACGTGATTAATGTCGTCATCATTTATGTCATTCGACTGTCGTCGAATATCCGTCAGAAGTTTTACGTGATTAATGTCGTCATCATTAATGTCATTCAACGGTCGTCAAATATCCGACAGAATTTGATCTAGTTTTACGTAATGAATGTCGTCATCGGTAACGTCATTCGACTGTCGTCAAATATCCGACAGAATTGATCTAGTTTTACGTGATTAATGTCGTCATTGGTAACGTCATTCAACTGTCGTCGAATATCCGACAGAATTGATCTAGTTTTACGTGATTAATGTCGTCATCGGTAACGTCTTTCGACTGTCGTCGAATATCCGACAGAATTGATCTAGTTTGACGTGATTAATGTCGTCATCAGTAACGTCATGTGACTGTCGTCGAATATCCGACATAATTGATCTAGTTTTACGTGATTAATGTCGTTATCAGTGACGTCTAGTTACTGTCGTGAATTATACGTCGCAGAATAACGACATATATGACGTCGATAATGAATTAAGACGTCATCGTTGCGAGTTTAACGTTAAAATGACGTGACTTCGACGTCACCTTGTTACTTGGGTACACACATTTTATGTGAGTATAATTGCTGTCCTGAAGTTAATATTTTTTTTACCGTAGATTAGATTAAGGCTCTTAACTAGGTAGGTATGTATGTAGATTTTTTTCCAATTCACTCATACATACAACATATTATTGTAGAACAAACATCAAATATGTAAAAATAATTAATATAATAAAATTCATTGTAATAAAATAGCAATAAAACATACAACACTTACAGGCCAGGAAAGGCTCAGAAACAACGGCATACGGACCGTAGCCAATCTTGCCCCTGCCACAAAGCTACATATACAATCAACTGGACCAACACACTAAAGACCTACACCAAAGATACTGGGAGGAGATAGACACATGCAGACAGACCACACGCGACTACAAACTCACAACCACACTACTAAGGACACATAGAAACCAACTGCGCAAGATAGTGGGTATAATAACAGGACACAACACCTTGAACAGACACCTCTATAACTTAGGTATCACAGTCAGCCCCATGTGCAGAGCGTGCATGAAGGCAGAAGAAACGACTAAACATATACTACTGGACAGAATAAAGCACCTAGGTTCTCCAAACACACTACGGGACGCAGTCAGCAACACCAAGGCACTCACCAACTTTTTAGACGAGCTGGGGTGGTTAGAGTAGCGCCACACCGCCGTTTCACGCAAAATAGGCACAATGGATGTCGACTTGCGGAAAACGCCCAGTATAACTAACTAACTACATCACTTACATCTCTCGCCCCGTAGCTTCCATTTTAAAATCCGCAGAAGAAGAGAAAAAAACGTAAACACAGTAGTGCATGCGAGAAACAACATGCAACATTTACCCCTCTCGTCACATCAGTCGGACAGAGTCTTCGCCCCACAAATGTCCAGCTGGCAGGTTTTATATACATACTTATAAAGAGACCAATATCGTTTGAAACTGTCGCGCGGCACCGTCGGTAAAACTGCCATTTAAATATTGTTGTTTCTGCAGTAGTTGATATTTTATACAGCATGTATTTTTAATATTACCTCAAATTGTAACCAGATATGAACCGATATTGCAAGATTTTTTTTCTAAACTACCAACTTTTTTTTCCATATTAAATAAATCAGCACGCAATGTATCACTACATTGTCTTACTGATGTGACGTCACTACTGTCACAAGTAACTCGCTTCTTCCATGTGTCAAATGAGTGTAAGCATTACATTGCGGCTCGATACATTTTCAAAAATTATTTACGCTTTATTTGTTAAGACTAACTTAAAATTTTCTTCCAACATCGGTTCATAGTACTAAAAGCTATGTATGGTTACAATTTGAGGTAATATTAAACATACAGGATGTATAATTAATTTAATTTATTCTAATATATTAAACTAACAAACTGTGGATCTCTAGTCATCATTTAAAATAAATGATTAGTAATATTTTAACGTATAATATACAATGGGTTATTATAATTATAAGTAAACATGTTTAATATTTTTAAAACATTGGTTCACTTAGTACAATCGCCATCACATACATCTGAACGCTACATGGTATTAAAAAATCTGAACATGCACCCTAATGCCCTGAAAATAGAGTTGTGTTCAGATGTTTGTGAGTTGTTTGTTTGCTCTGATGTATGTGATGGAGACTGTACTACACTGATTGGTCTTTTACTTAGCATAAACATATAGAGTTTTTCCTCCAGCAAGGACACTGGAGACTTGATATTTTTATTGATTGTATGCAATTTTTAATAATAATTATTGTTCCCTTGTGAATGTATTAAATGTGGTCATTATTTTTTCCTTGACATATAGAAATGAAGGATTCCTCATTTGTCTCACCTTGTCTAAATGTACAACATACATACATACATATAATTAATCACGCCTCTTTCCCAGAGGGATAGGCAGAGATCGCGGATCTCCATTTGCTACCATCCTGACCAAAAACCACTTTCGCTTCACTCACTTTTATAACATTTCTCATAGGGTACTTTTGACCTGGCTTTAATGTAAATATCCAATAGTGCTTGATTTGAATAATAAATGTTGTATTTTTATTTTTTTGTGCCTTTTTTTCCTTTCAATAAGTTTCAGCTATAGGTAGGTACTAAGGGAAATTATGAAACTTCAAAAAAATCGATAATGCCTAAAAGCAGGGCGAAAATCATATATATTTTTAGGGTTCCGTACTCAAAGAGTAAAACGGGTCCCTATTATTAAGACTCCGCTGTCCGTCTGTCTGTCACCAGCACGGCTATCACAAGACGGCCGCGACATACTCTCGAGCTCTCTCGCACTATGCGTCTCTTTCTAAGTGGTCTAATCAAAGAGATACGCATAGTGCGAGAGAGCTCGAGAGTATGTCGCGGCCGTCTTGTGATAGCCGTGCTGGCTGCATCTCACTGACACCGTGACAGTTCCAGTTGAAATTTTCACAGACAATGTATTTCTATACCAATATTTTTTTTTTGTAGTAAGTATCTATATACAGTTATGGACACATACCTATGAGGTATCTGTAAAAAGGATATCAGGTGTTAGAATAACTGACAAGCCATCTTAATTGGTAAATAAATATTTATTAGTATTTCTTCAATATATTTTTAAAAATCTACATAGACAGTATCATAATACAACAAAATTATATACAATGTAGGCAAGTACAATGTGATGCTGTAATATAGAGATAATGTCTAACACCTACCGGTCACTTGACTGCACAATACACTGGACTTTGGACTTTAATAAGCTAGAACAATATTGTCTTCTCTGGAGGTGATAGCCAATGCTCAGAGTTGTTTGGAAGCTACTATATCACACATTTGGGGAATTTGAAACAGCTCTACAGAAAAAAACACCAATAAGTAACACAATTGCCTCCATCAGAACCGAATTTCAGACTTTCAAAAAAGCAACTCTGACAATGGTGAAAGCAATAAAGAGGCAGATCACTACTCTGCCCAATAACGTAGACAATATCAAGATGGCACCAGCGGAATGTTATCTTATTTGCAGGCGTGTCTAAGGTAGCTGCTGTTTGCCAAGATTGATTGCAACTGCCAGGAGTGTTGTCTGCATTTTTCACAGTCTGCCACAGGCTTGCTGCTACTGCATCTGGACACTGTCGCCCGGTTTTGGTGCGTTGCAACAATTCGGTCATCAAAGATGCAATTTGGAAAAGAAGACTACACTCAAGGGCTCGTCATTGTCGTGTTAGAGTTTTTAACATGCCAACTCTTGGAAGCTCGTAAGCAGTATGGCATGCGGGCGGGTCTGGACATTGGCATTGACACCATCTTTATTGAGGTGCCAAGTGGTAAGACGTTGCGTGTGGTTACTGCGAAGCAACTGCATTAGTTTGACAGTGAATTCCCGCCAATCGCGTCACCCAGCACTGCGCAAACGGTGGCGGACACTCCAGCCAGCCAACGGGCCGACTTCAGAGGTTAAAGCAGGGTTAGAGCAGCCGGTAGAGATGACGACTCGCAGTTCGAGAAAAGCAAAGTCTCCTGTCCGAGAAACAGGACTCCTAAAAACGCGCTGGCTCAAAGAAGTGTATCACATTGTGCGGCCACGCCACTTTAATTGAAAATTTATGTAATTTTATTATTTATCTATTAACACTTTATTGCTGTTTTATAGGTTATATGAAATGACAGATGTTTTTCTTATGACAGCCGCGTCGTTTGACACTTTGATACGTTCAGAAACCATAGTATTTTTCCTTGTATCTTTTTAATCGCCACAGTGCTTAAATAATAATTTCTTGATATCATGTCAGGTATTGCATTCCTTTTTTTTGTTAAATATTGCTTTTGTTAATAAATTACTGTCATAGCTGATGCATATATATTATATATGTGAACTCTGGCCAGAAAAAAGAAACCTTTATTATTTTTATATATGGCAACACTAATATCACTGTCAAATGTGTCAAATGTCTTAAGAGATCTACAAATTATATGATTTTACCACAATTTGTCAGTACAACATGTCAAAATCATAATTGAGTGTGTCGTACAGGGGCTCACGAAGCTACAAGTTACAAGCGAAAGTCTCTTTCTATCAGAAGGTTCTATCTATTAAGTAGAGACTATCGCTTGTAACTTATAGCTTAGTGAAACGGGACCCTGATATAGCAAACAATCCAACCACATGTGCATGCAATTTCTCAGTACAACTCATTTGACATTTGGATCAGCAGCGCAACATGCTTCCAGACAATAGCAATTCATCAGCTTCTCATAAATTGAGGATGACAAATCACTTGTAAGACACTCGGGGGCAAAAAATAGTTGCATTACCCGTCTTGCTAGTGACGGGAAGGTGCGGAGGGTGTGTGTCCGCGTGGGCTCACCCTTCGGGCCTTCGGCCCTCGGGCTCGCGTAGAGAGCGAGCTCTGAAGGGACGCTTCGGGCCTTCGGCCCTACGCGGAGCTCGCCTACGACGAAGCTCACCTTCGGGCTTTCGGCCCTCAGGTTCGCTTGTAAGACACTCGGGGGCATAGACGCACAGTCCTATACTCCCGCAGCTCGGCCTACGGCCTCGCTGGACGCTTCGGGCCTTCGGCCCTACGTGGAGCTCAGCCTTCGGCCTTCGCGTGCCTCGAAGCTCACCTTCGGGCCTTCGGCCCTCAGGTTCGCTTGTAAGACACTCGGGGGCTAGAAATAGTAGCAAAACCTTGGGCTCCCGCAGCTCGGCCTACGGCCTCGCAAATTTGTTTTGCCCATACCGTCCGCCATTTTGGATGTTTTCCAATTTTTTTTTCTTTTTACAACTTTTGGGCCCCTCAAGTCCCCGCATGCCAAATTTTGGCGCGCTGTGACCAATTTGAAATTTCAAAAAAGTTTTTTTTTCCGGCCAAAAAAAATGCGGTTGTACTCCTCTTGGGAACCTTTATGACATTTAGTCGAGACCCCTATTCAAAAGTCTAGCGGTTTGGCCGGAAAAAAAAATCGAAAAAATTCCCCATGCAGAAATTTGACGATTGGAATACCATCTTAATTCGCGGGACTGTGTCCTTCTCAGGCTTAAGGTAACGTATCTATTTTTTTCAGATATCAGCGAGGACAATTTTCTTTTACATACATATAGTTATGTTAACAATTCATGACTATCAATCAACTAAGCGATACTGAGAAAGGTACAGGTGCCGAGATTTGAAATTTACAAAAACCCTTTAGTAACCCTAAAATAAACCAGTAATATGTACACTCTGTCACAATAGTAGTTATTTGGAATGATACATAGGTTTTTTTTTTACTAAAAGGCTCTATAAACTAAATAATTAGTTATGCAAATATGAGTAAAAACGTTTAGGTATGTTATTTCGTTAAACGTGTTTACACAATTATTAGTTAATAAAACATATTTTACACGCTTATTTTTATTACAAAAAAACACAATGTAAGTACAATAAAAACAATAAAATGAAGAACACGGCGAGGCTGGTCACGTTGATGAAGCTGCAATCGATTCGTTCGATCTGAAAAGAAAAAATATACGTTTTTAGGGTTCCGTACTAAAAGAGTAAAACGGGACCCTATTACTAAAATTCTGCTGCTGTCCGTTTGTCTGTTTGTCTGTCTGTCTGTCTGCCACCAGGCTGTATCTCATAAACCATGACATAAAACATAGCTGAAATTTTCACAGGTGAAGGTATTTTTGTTGCCGCTATAACAACAAATACTAAAACACAGAATTAAATAAATATTTATAGATAATGGTACGGAACCCTTCGTACGCGAGTCTGACTCGCACTTGGCCGCTTTTATTTATTAAAAGCTTTCTATTAACTTGCAATGTATGTATGTACTTAATTAACTATGTAAGTATGTGGTATGTATGTAACTATGTTTGTTCGGGTGGAATCTTGCAACTTAATTTTGAAGCAGATACCTTCAACCGATTTAGCTGAAAATTTGGGTATAACGTCAGCAGCGCAAAAACGCCGTCGTTTTTCTTAGAAAACGACCCGGGCTGAACTCAGCCCGTTCTAGCGTGAGTCATCCTTAAAAAGGTCAAAAGGTGTTTTGGTAGCGCGATATTTGCATTTCTTAATTTTTAGCAACACGCATGTGTCCTTTAAAATTTAACTGAAATGAGTTACACAAATTAATTTATAATAAGAAATTAGCTATTCACCTCTTTTTCGATGCTGTTCAGCGTACAACAGTAGGTGCCTGGGGCGGCGGTGGCTGCTACACGAGTAGGTATCTGGTAAAAAATGGTAAATGGTGGTCTGATGTTAGGATGATATAAGAAAGGCATCTAAGGTTTGAATACAATTAATTGAAGCTATTTTTCAATCCATATAGTCCAACTAACAATAGGCAACCATGACTGATCAGACGTAGGCATCGTAGCATTTATTAAGATAATTTATAGCAACATAAGGTCGTTGTGCTTTAATTGGTATATATTTTCACAGGATAAAACATTTAATATAATTTCATTTGGGATAATGTTTTGTAAGATATTTTTTTTTTAATGTACACACGTTAATTATTTTAACCTAACCTAACCGCCAGCGTGTCGACGTCACCCCGCTTCGCGGGGTGCCTATTTTCGCTCTAAGGGACACAAGCTAACCCTAACCTAACCTACAAATAATACCATTGATACAATTCCTTGTCGTTTTTTTGCTGCGAGGGCTTCGCCGCAAAAAGCGCGCCTCTTGCTCGAGCCCGTAGGCCCCCCCACTGTGTATCGATCATAGATAATAATCTTTATTTCCATAAACCTGAGTGTTGCCACTCTTACATACTAGGTATTCAGTCACACACCCACAAGGTGGACTGATGACCTAGTAAAGGTCGCGGGAGCTCGCTGGATGCAGGTGCCGTAGGACCGGTCGTTGTGGCACTCTTTGGGAGAAGCTTATGTTTGGCTGATGTGATGGTGATGATGATGATGATGTTTGTTTTAATTGTCATATAAATGATATTCGTCGACAATGGTGACAATTCGGTATAGTAAAAATATAACGTCACAATGATGTAGGTAATTACAACGTGAAAAGAGTAGACAAAACGAATGTATGAAACGATACAGTTTAAATGTACATCTATAAATCGGACCATAACAATTAATGAATAACCGAACTGCACGTATGACAACGTGGTCTGAGGATCGTATTGTTTGATAACAATCAGCATTGGAAGAGAGCAGTTGAACGCTGTATGAATTAAGATAAAGATGACGGTCACCATCCTAAGAAATGATGCAGCTGCATCATTACTTAGGATGGCAGACGGGTCCGTTTAATAGAGAAAACGATGTTAAGGTCAAGGACAGAACACACGTGTGGCTGTCGGCAGAGGAGAGAACAAAATGGCGGTACTGAATGCAAGTGCAACTGACGTATCACGGGGAGTGATTCCGAATGAGAGATTCGTAAAGGTGAGTGTTACACACTGTGCAGCGCACCGGTCGACCGAGGGGTGCGAGTTGGCCGTCTTTGCTGCTGATTGGGCCTTCTGTGAGCCTAAGGTCTTTTTTATATACAGGTGACAAGTTCAGCGACACGACACGAGGCGCTATCAGTCGACTATGGGATCATAGTCAGCAGACAGCGCGCGCGTGGTGTCACCGTTCCTTTTACCTATACGTAAAAAAGACCTAAGCAACAGAGGTTCCAGTGTACAGCGAACGGTGAGTGTGTCTCTGTTGACGATCGATTACATTCCACTGACAATGCCAATAACAATAGATTCGTAGGGGATTGAGGATTGACTTATATATACTATACATATATATAATAATACTAATAAATAAAACGTTAATTTGCTGTGTTTGAGATGGTACAGGTGACATTGTAAAGTAGGTTTTCAAAGTTGGTTTTATAGGTTATAAATTATATATATCAGTTTTAGCTATTGTCTATATGAGTGCGGCGGCCTATTGAGTATTATTTGAAGACGTAAGGGAGTTTATCACTTTTTACGCCACTGTTCAGAAATGTGGCAATAGGTGGTCTTAAACCAAGCTGGAAAGTAGGCAATAGCTGTAGCACCTGAACTACCACTTCTACAATGTTTCATTGTAGTAGTGGTTGTAACATTGTGGTATTGGTTGGTCAGTTTGAACAGCGCTTCGACCAATCACAGGGCGTTGAGCGGCAGGAGCGGCGCCGGCGGACGCCGCGCCGGCGAGCGGGGCCGCGCGAGCTTGTTTTTTGATTAGTATTATGATCTTCAATTAGGTACTTAATTTTGATTTGAAATTATAATTATTTGCAATTTCAACGAAGTAGGTACGCGTGAAAAGCACTGTTAAGCCTCGGCCGAAAGTGCAATAGATGGACGAGTTAGTTCGAGGGCCGACGCGTAACGGAGGCCCTCGAAAGTACGAGTCCTACCTTCTACAACAATGTACGAGTACTTGTACTATTAAATATGACTAAAGTTTGAAGTGGTCAATCGACCGATTTTCATCGCATTATTTATTTTATGATTGGTTTAGCGAATCGCCTATTAAAATGATTTCCATGAGTCGCGATGCATTTTCTCTTCAAATTAATAATTATTTGTCTATATGTTTCTTACTTGCAATAAATGTAAGACCGCCTCTGCGTAAGCAGGTACTTAATAATAGAGTTTATTTTATAATGCGGTTCGTTCTGGTAATTTATTGAATATTATATTAGTACAACTAAATTTAAGACGTGAAACAAAACTTAGCGATATAAGGAACCACCTTATTTATATAATTGCGATGCAAATTCTACATTAATCAATACGTATCTCGACAATGACGAAAAGGAATTGATTAATTTAGCATGTGCCATGTAAAGCAGTTTTTTCTACTCCTGAACCGTTATCTGTCATTTATATAGGCTGTAGCTCAAATACAATGACACCACTAATAAGTCGTCGAAAAACTCTATGCTCTATGGCCCAAAAACGAACTGTTTAGCGTACTTTTTTGGTTCATACATTTTTCATAAAAGCAGTGTTTAACTTTTTTTTAAATCGGCCGCTATATTGCAGTGGTGCCAACTTCATAAACAAATATTTCGAAATAAAAGTATTTATTTACGATTTAACATTTGTATATTATAAATTATTTACTACAATAATAATAAATCATCATCTATTGTGTGTTAAATTACATGTTTTATAAATTCTTGATATTATTTATGAAAATAAACAGTTCGAATTCGGTCCGGGTCCGGATTCTGTTTGGTTCGGATGCCAAGTGCAAACAAATTAAAAACAAAACAAACCATAAGCAAGAGGTGTCACATTTCCAATTTCTTACCAAAATACAGTTCAAAATGAAAGGACGAAAGATGATAAACTATTAGTCCTAAACTATTAAGATTTTATTCGTGTTTGTGAAGACAAAAGTGTACGTTCCTTTTAAAATGGTCGAAGAAATTAATAACTCCACCTACTGAAGTAATTGCGCGAGTAGGTAGCAAAAGTACGAATAGAAAACTTGCCGCCTGAAAAGTTTAACTATTCTGTAGTCAGCTATTTATTTTAAAATTGTCGTAGAAAAAGTATTGTATGCAACTGTGTATAACTGGTCTAAAAACGCTCGGGGCGTCTTTAATTGCGCCACTCGCGTTTTAAGACCCTTCTTATAGAACAGTTGCATAAAATACTATTTCAAGGCAGCAAACTTAATTAGTATAATGTGACGGTTTATTTGAACTGGCTGAACACATAGTCTTACAAATTGTAAATGTAAATTATATAAATCTCGGAATACGCCAAGTAACAATGAATTAAAACGTGATATGCTTAACTAATATTATGATAATTCGCATAATTCTTTTTGCGATTAACGCATCATTCTTTTTGCGTTTGTAAAACGTTTCTCTTTTTTACGTTTAATTTTTTTTTTATGTTGTTGCTTGTTTTTTTTTTATTATTATTATTCAAATTTTTTTGACGGATCGGTGTGATGGTGCTTTTCAAATTGCCGGGATTCACATATTCTCCTCAATCTTAGCAGCATGTTATGCATCTTCAATATATCATTATGTGGTTCTTTCTTCATGTATCGGGTTACATTATTATTATGGTGGGTACATTTTTATATTCACATTATGAATAAGGTATATACATTTAAGTTAGTTTTTTGAATATTATACAATTAAAAAAATTATTACAATTGTTGAGGAAGTTACGAAAAATATTTTAATTATAATGATGTCTAATAACAATCAACTAAATTAAATTTGCCAAGTTCTGACTTTACGTTTTTTCTTGTTTCTTGCTAAGCTACGCTCGTAGTGCTACGCCGTAGTCTGAAGCAGCTTAATTTCCATTATGTATAGTTGAAAGCGTTCGTAACCTTTTGGATCATGTTTGAGTCTTGATTAATTTCGAATGGGGTTTTTTCAGAAGAGGAGAATGCGTCTGTGACTGGAACTGACGTTTGTTCTTGATTAAAATTAAATTCACACGGAGAGCATGTAATAGCCATGTAATATCCAACTGTCAAAAAAATGTTCTTTGTTTGAAAAGTTTGAACCGAAATATGTTTCGGTCTCAAATTAACGTCACAGTTATATAGTATTACTTTGCGCACGCGCGTGTATACGTGGAAACCTTCCGCGTTTTACGCACGTCATCCTGCATGGCATTGTAGAAGGCATACGTGATAGATTGAGGTTGAGTTGCTATCGCTAGACACTGCATCCAAATTGCCTTCTGGCCGTAGCGGTTTACCGTTCCACTGGAATCGAGAGAGTTGGGACGAGAAAGTGCACCTGCGTTTGCGCGTATGTTTCTGCACTTTAATATATCCTGCGTACTTGACTGCTTTCGAATAAAGGACTGCCATCAACGCCAGAGTTGAAGCAGTAGCCGAGATCGAGACCGGTTAGGAGAGAATAATAGTGATATGTGATTCTGATAAAGCTGCAAGCGTCCATAGGCGGTGGTCGTTTTATGCATACCGTCGTGATATACTCGTAGCATTCTAATAAATTGTAGTGTCGATATAATGCATTGTTCGATGGTTTGCACGCTGATTAAATTCGGCGAAAGAATAAAGCTTCGAAGGTTTCTTCAGAACGTTTCAGTTGAAAATGGCAAATTATGGTTTTAAATTTAAGGATTTTAACCTACTTATAATCATAAAGTACAAAAATATTCCAGTGTTAAACATAATGCATGTTTTGTTAATCTAATCTTGACATACTCTGAGATTTAAATTGAAAATAATTCATGAACAAATTGACATGCCTTTAGCAAAACTGAAGTAATGTTAAATATTTTTGCGTGTATTGGATAAACATGTTTTGATGTTGTTCAAAGTTGTCATGTCTGATCAGATACGAGTGTTTATTGTGATATACTAACTAAGCGAGTAGCCTGTTGTGACCGAATCGCGCGTCGCGTTACACATGCTGAAACAATCGGCCATATGTCACGCGATGCGGTCACAAGAGGCAGTTTACTCGATTATCATGTCACAATTTGCGTGTATTAGATAAACATGTTTTGATGTTGTTCAAAATTGTCATGTCCGATCAGATACCTACGTGTGTTTATTGTGATTTACTAACAAAGCGAGCGGCCTGTTGTGACCGAATCGCGCGTCGCGTTACACATGCTGAAATAATCGGCCATATGTCACGCGATGCGGTCACAAGAGGCAGTTTACTCGATTACCATGTCACTATTTGCGTCTATTAGATAAACATGTTTTGATTTTGTTCAAAATTGTCGTGTCCGATCAGATACGTGTGTTTATTGTGATATACTAACAAAGCGAGCGGCCTGTTGTGATCGAATCGCGCGTCGCGTTACACAAGCTGAAATAATCGGCCATATGTCACGCGATGCAATCACAAGAGGCAGTTTACTCGATTATCATGTCACTATTTGCGTCTATTAGATAAACATGTTTTGATGTTGTCTGAAATTGTCACGTCCGATCAGATACGAGTGTTAATAGGGATATATTAACAAAGCGAGCGGCCTGTTGTGACCGAATCGCGCGTCGCGTTATACATGCTGAAATAATCGGCCATATGTCACGCGATGCGATCACAAGAGGCAGTTTACTCGATTATCATGTCACTTTTTGCGTGTATTAGATAAACATGTTTTGATGTTGTCCAAAATTGTCACGTCCGATCAGATACGAGTGTTTATAGTGATATACTAACAAAGCGAGCGGCTTGTTGTGACCGAATCGCGCGTCGCGTTACACATGCTGAAATAATCGGCCATATGTCACGCGATGCGGTCATAAGAGGCAGCTTGCTTGATTATCATGTCACAATTTGCGTGTATTTGATAAACATGTTTTGATGTTGTTCAAAATTGTCATGTCCGATCAGATACGTGTGTTTATTTATTGTGATATACTAACAAAGCAAGCGGCCTGTTGTGACCGAATCGCGCGTCGCGTTACACATGCTGAAATAATCGGCCATATGTCACGCGATGCGGTCACAAGAGGCAGTTTACTCGATTATCATGTCACTATTTGCGTGTATTAGATAAACATGTTTTGATGTTGTTCAAAATTGTCATGTCCGATCAGATACGTGTGTTTATTGTGATTTACTAACAAAGCGAGCGGCCTGTTGTGACCGAATCGCGCGTCGCGTTACACATGCTGAAATAATCGGCCATATGTCACGCGATGCGGTCACAAGAGGCAGTTTACTCGATTACCATGTCACTTTTTATTGCGTGTATTAGATAAACATGTTTTGATGTTGTCCAAAATTGTCACGTCCGATCAGATACGAGTGTTTATAGTGATATACTAACAAAGCGAGCGGCCTGTTGTGACCGAATCGCGCGTCGCGTTACACATGCTGAAATAATCGGCCATATGTCACGCGATGCGGTCACAAGAGGCAGTTTACTCGATTACCATGTCACAATTTGCGTGTATTAGATAAACATGTTTTGATGTTGTCCAAAATTGTCACGTTCGATCAGATACGAGTGTACTAACAAAGCGAGCGGCCTGTTGTGACCGAATCGCGCGTCTCGTTACACATGCTGAAATAATCGGCCATATGTCACGCGATGCGGTCATAAGAGGCAGCTTGTTTGATTATCATGTCACAATCTGCGTGTATTAGATAAACATGTTTTGATGTTGTTCAAAATTGTCATGTCCGATCAGATACGTGTGTTTATTGTGATTTACTAACAAAGCGAGCGGCCTGTTGTGACCGAATCGCGCGTCGCGTTACACAATATGCTGAAATAATCGGCCATATGTCAGGCGATGCGGTCACAAGAGGCAGTTTACTCGATTACCATGTCACTATTTGCGTGTATTAGATAAACATGTTTTGATATTGTTCAAAATTGTTGTGTCCGATCAGATACGTGTGTTTATTGTGATATACTAACAAAGCGAGCGGCCTGTTGTGACCGAATCGCGCGTCGCGTTACACATGCTGAAATAATCGGCCATATGTCACGCGATGCGGTCACAAGAGGCAGTTTACTCGATTATCATGTCACAATTTGCGTGTATTAGATAAACATGTGTTGATGTTGTTCAAAATTGTCATGTCCGATCAGATACGTGTGTTTATTTATTGTGATATACTAACAAAGCAAGCGGCCTGTTGTGACCGAATCGCGCGTCGCGTTACACATGCTGAAATAATCGGCCATATGTCACGCGATGCGGTCACAAGAGGCAGTTTACTCGATTGTCATGTAACTATTTGCGTGTATTAGATAAACATGTTTTGATGTTGTTCATAATCCGATCAGATACGTGTGTTTATTGTGATATACTAACAAAGCAAGTGGCCTGTTGTGACCGAATCGCGCGTCGCGTTACACATGCTGAAATAATCGGCGATATGTCACGCGATGCGGTCAAAAGCGGTAGCTTGTTTTATTACTATTTGCGTTTGATTGCGATGCGAGTGTTTCTAGTGATATACTAATGAAGCTAGCGGCCTATTCTGACTGAATAGCGAATCGCGGTCCACATTTTCAAATAAAGTTACGATTTTAAAAACAGTCGTTAATCATTTCAAATCGATAGAGCATTGTTGTAGAAGCTGATGACGAGTTAATTCGAGGACCGACGCGTAGCGGAGGCCCTCGAAAGTACGAGTCCAGTTATTGCACTTTCGGCCGAGGCTTAACACAGTGCTTTTCACGTCTACTTTAAGGAAATTGCAAATAATTATAATTCTTAATCAAAATGAAGTACCTAGGTAATTGAAGATCATAATTCTTATCTAAAAACATAAGAGCGCGGCCCCGCTCGTCGGCGCGGCGGAATAAGCAGGGCTCGCTGACGGCGCTCCTCCCGCTCGATGCCCTGTGATTTTTTAAAAGCAAACATTCTCGAAACGTAATCAGACAGTGTGTAGAATAACCTATAGATATAACTTACGAAACCGCTCATTGCAAAAAGACACGTTTGATTGCATCATTATTCTAAAGCAAAATTTTTAAAGCGCCGTCATAATTACGAAAACCTCATAGGTACCAAATTCATTCTCCAGCTCATACATGTAACAGATACATATAACTAGGCATAAATAAACGTTTAATTTTTGTAAACAATTGAACAGCTCGCAGATCTAAAATAATACATTAAAAAGCAACCTTAGTGCTCAGAGGATAAGGCTCAAAATTCAATAACCGTATTTAAATATCTGCCCGATGACAAGTACCTATTAGAGACAATCCACAACTTGGTAACACTCCACATTTGTAAAATACTCAGTAACACCAGGTACATATACCTAAGCACTCCAGGCACGTCCGCTCGGCACGGCGGTTGACAGCTGACTACTTCCACTCTGGCAGCCAATGCAGGTGCAGGATACTACATCCCTTCCTTATTAACGAAAATAAAAGAGTCTGGGTAAGGCGTTAATAGTTTGTGATACGTTTTACTATTGACATTATTAATGACGAATGCCTTGTGTGCGAGTTATTTAATTGAAACTTTGATAAGTACAAGCTAGTTATCCCCTAATAGTTTGTTATACGTTTTACTCTCGACACCAATAATGACGAATGCCCTGTGTGCGAGTTATTCAATTTAAACGTCGACACACGCCAGCCATCCCCTCTCATTAACTCTTTTTTTTCAATTCATCGGATTTATGTTGCTTTTGAAAATATTTACTCAAATGAATCTGTAGGTAAATTTTGTGTGTGGTTTTTTGTAACAATGCATTTTTATTAATTGCTCAACGCGGCCGCCAGCAACTCCGGCACCATTATACAATGATCAGTTTAGATTTAGTCTAGTTTCATTCAGTTATAAATTTTAGTCCCATTACAAAACAATATAAATGCTCCTATTGCACACCTCAATAAGAAATAATATTAGAAAACCAATACAGAGTAGGTACAGCATATCAAAACAGGCCAATAACAGGTGGTCCCACTACCAAAGAGCGATCTCTGACAGGCAACTGCTATAAGTTCCTCTTAGTCTTCATTTTATTATTATCTATAACAGTAGTATAGTCTTATTTCATCTTATTTAGTTTAATTTCTATTGCATACTTCTTAGTCTTAATTTTTTTGAAGTGTGTTTATAAATGGTGAATAATAGATTAATTTAATGGGCTACTTTATAACAAAATCCATATTTTTTTTACTTATGTACATATTCAAAACAGAATGCTTTAGTTATAAACACAATAAAGCATTATTTAAAGCTGGCATTTAAATTTTATGTTCCTCGCCGGTATTCATCCTGTAACTACCACCGGTTGTTAAAATGAACCTCTGCCACGAGAAAACCCGGCGTAAGAAACCCGGCGAGCCATGTATATCCCTCTGTATACATTCTGTTATAAATGACAACATTCTGAGTCGTCCCACTGGAGGAAAACCAATTTATTAATTTTCCGCTAGATCACACATGTATTGCAATGTACACGCATGGAAGCCAACCCCTATGGCACACCAATAATACATGTAACGAAGACCGAAAGATCGAGTACACATACTTCTAAAACCTTCGTAAATAAGATCGGCTACGTGAGCCACACCAGAGCACATGAACGACATCAACGTCGGAGTCGAGGCAGTCGCCGAGGCCGAAACCGGTCGGGAGAGTATGTAATACATGTAATTTGATTTAATCCGATTTAATACCACCCGCAATAGTATGCTGGGAATTTGTCCGTTCTAATTAGTGGAAGTGTCAATTCAATCCATCAAAACAAAATCCGCTTCAGTCAATCCCACACAACTTTGTCAATTTTAGTTACAGTTAACTAAAGTTGCCCAGTCTCAAGCTACAGTTCAATTATAGAAATATTGTATTCAATTAATTTTGAAACATCGTCAGGGATACCCCATACTTGCTATCATAGTACACTAAGCATTATGGGTCCAGTATTTGTCTCCACGCATGCACTTAGACTCAGCTGCTCAATATTCACAGGTCAAAACCAGATCCATTATTAAATTGATCAGATCTAATGACGACTGTATTCGTTCTTAATTCGCTTTAATAATTCTGAACTTCATGCATCGCCAACAAAGAATGTACGTATAGGTATATTACTTCTTTAAATATTTATTGCTTGCATGTATCTCCTGTCCCAAGTTTGTCATTTTCCGGCATTACACCGCAAGACATCCACCTGTATTATTTGATGTATATATTACTTTCCCTCTTCAAACCCCAGTGTTCTGCATTCATCCATCTCTGTACAGCGGTACCACACATCCTTTTTTTCCACATACCTACACATACCATACATTCCGCCAGCGCCTAGAATGAACGCGTGACGAATGCTGCACATGCAGTACCTACTTGATGAAAAGAGACGCTAACAGTCTGCTCTCAGTTTCCAGGCTGGGCTGTGTATTAATGTCCTTCACGCAACAGTTACCCTCAATGCAAACATGTTTCCTTCAACTCCACGTTTTCAGACAGCAATTCTTCATTAATCTTTTCGAATGATATCGACTGTTAGGACAGAATAATTGATAAGCACCCCCATTAACTAAAATATTAAATTTCTGTATAATATGGGAAGCCATTATTTAAACCAGGGACGGGTCTATCAATTAGAATGGTAAGGCAATAATCAATATTGATTATAAAACTTTTTTTTATTTCTTTTGCATATTTAAGTATTCCACCAATAACAACTTATGGACTCAGCATTAATTTATTCTCATCAAAATAGTCCCGCAATTAGTTGGCAAACAAATAACAACGACGCGATGAAGCGCTCAGATACCGAACCAAAACATGAAGATACATGTTTTATTTTGCATGTTCGCTATTGTTGAACAGCTAAAATAGAGTACCTATTTCAGATGACGTCATCAGTATCTGACATTTGAATAGCAATATGTAATTACGTTGACTGCTAGTAAACAAATGTCTTCATCAATAAGTTATACCACTTTTACCGTTTTACCGTCCCAGCAATTATATATATTTTTGTTTTTCCTTTGTTCAGATTTATAAAAGGTTTCTTGTAATTGTTTATATTTCCTCACGTTACATTAAATACACTTCATGATCTTATTTAGGTACCCATCCATTACATCAGGTACGCTCCCCATCCACTTGGGAAACAAACAGGTACAACAATCTGCCAGGAAGTGCAATTAAATTTCTTTCATAATATATGCCGCCTCTCCGCCCACCAATGGAACACTTGTTTCGCTATATGTTGTACCAAATCAACATTTTCCTACATTTCACCGCCTCCTTTCGGGACTCATGCTTTACTCGTACCTGTTGGCACTATATACCCACTTCATAATTTGATTATCATCCAATCCATACATAGGTACTCTCTCTCTCTCAAAGTTTCAAATCGGTACAGCGAATGGAAATGGGCGAAAATCGATCTAGATGATCGAATTATTTTATATGCTTAAGTCAACAACCTTAAAGCTCGTACAGATCAGTGGGTTCACTCGCCAAGTCAGAAACCTTGGATGTGGATGCTTAGTCCAAGTGTAACCGTCACCTTCTAATGCGTCACTTTTTTGCAATATTTCTAACTTCCGGATCAATATCCGTATCTTGTGTTAGCATCCCTTTATTACTCGAAGGACACCTATACAGCACAGAACTATATACCGATATCAGTCGCGGGATATGATCATAGTAAACCAATGTAAACGCAATAAAACTTCGTTGACGATGTGGAAGGCACGCCTTGTAGGCACCGTACCAACCAGTTACTTACTAAATTATTAGTAATTACATGAATTACTTGACGTCTGTCATTTCCTATACAGAAAGTGACATCCAGATCCACGCGACGCACCCAAATGCGTTACACAATCTAACGGCTGGTAATCTCTGTATTACTCGTAGATCCGGCGCATTCACCCATCCTGGTGATTTTGATTTATTTGTATCAGAATACACGACAACCCTGCCGTAACACACACACAGCACAACATAGGTACTTCATATCGTATACAATACCAAGGCCCTCGTGGTTTTTATTAGTAAGTTTTTATTCAGTCGGCCTGTCAAATTGACCTCTCGTAGAAACAGTACACGTATACACAATCAGGTTATCAGTCACAAGTCTTCCGCATCACTTTTAATCACGCGGTCTATCAAATTGACCTCTAATTACAGTGCACATATTAAACACCCAGGCCCAGGTGGTCTATAATATTGGCCTCTCATATAAAAGTTTCATATCACTTTTATTCAGGCAGCCAGTCAAATTGACCACATATTACAACGCAAGGGTCTATAATATTGACCTCTTATATAAAAGTATTTCATATCACTTTTATTTAGGCAGCCTGTCAAATTGACCACATATTAAGTACAACACAACGGTCTATAATATTGACCTCTCATATAAAAGTCTTTCATATCACTTTTATTCAGGCAGCCTGTCAAATTGACCGCATATTACAACACAATAGTCTATAATATTGACTTCTTATATAAAAGTCTTTCATATCACTTTTATTCATGCAGCCTGTCAAATTGACCACATACTACAACTCATTTTAAAAGTCTCTTATACCACTTTTATGGGCGCGGCCTCTCAAATTGACCTTTAAGACCACTTGCTATATCAACACAGATATGGTCTATCATATTGACCTTCCATATAATCTCAAATACTCATCCAAACCTTTTGTCCCAATCATAACAAAGGTATGGACTAGATATCTCACAGATTTATTATACCGAATAGTACCTACCTACACTGCATGTACAGTATAGGTATATTTAAAGGTAGCCGTTAACATTAAGTACAAAGTAGTGACAATCAGTAGTGGTAATCATCTAATCATTTCATCGCACGCGTTTCCAAAACAAACCAAGAAACGGATTATAGGTAGTTACCTATTTAAGTTAATATCACTGCACGCGAATTGTCAGCATTTAGCCACACAATTTATTTCATTTGATATTCAATACATTTTAAATATAGTTAAAGGAATTCCATACCAACAACATCGACAACAGAAATTACTCATCGAGAAACTTCTGGTGGACAATGGATTCTAGATACTTATTATTTCGAATACTCGTCAACACAGTACACGATATGCTTAGAGTTGATTTCCTTTTGATATTTTTTACCTCTATAGTTAACCGATACACAAAGTATTGGCCGGATAACCCAATAACTTTGATAATTCTTTTTCGTATACCTTTTTTCCTAATTAGGTACTATTTTCCTTTCCTTTAACAAAATATCGCACTTACATTTTCCTCGTTCGCCACTTGTAAAATACTCAGTAACACCAGGTACATATACCTAAGCACTCCAGGCACGTCCGCTCGGCACGGCGGTTGACAGCTGACTACTTCCACTCTGGCAGCCAATGCAGGTGCAGGATACTACAACATTGGCTAGTGGTTAATATAGTTTCTTATTTCCCTCACTCAAATTAGTACCTACTCATTAGGTAACTTACATCGTGAAATACAGGGTGTCCAGGGCGAATTTTTTTTGTGCAACAATTTTTTTGGTTTTTTATTTTTTTGTTGACAAATTCACATTGGTGTAACAGTCAATTGTTAAGTCAGCTCATCACAAGTCGTCATACAGGGTGTCATATTTTTTATTTTATTTTCACTCAACTCATTTAAGTACACAAACACTTAACACCATGCCGTCCAAATCGCAAGCAGCCATCTTCCGAGAGGCAACAAAGGCAATTACTCTGCTCAAGGAGATTGCGGAGGCAGCACTAGCAAAGGATACGAAAAAATATACATTGTCGGATTTCACGGCTCGGTACACAAAAGTAGACCTCTATAAATCCAAGTTAGAGGACGTCTATTATGAAATACTAGACGATGAGGAACTCACTGACGAGACCGAAGCCGTCTACACAAAACATTATGACACCGCGGTAACGGACTACAATTACATCCTAGTCGCGTTCGACAAATTGAGCGTGACTGCGGCCCTCCCAGAGACTTCTCACCCCTCCACGTCTGCCACGCCTACAACTGTGCTACCCAAAATCACGCTCCCAAAGTTCAGCTCAAAGGTTGAAGACTGGCCGTCCTTCATTACCATCTTCAGGAGCTTAACGGACGACATGACCATCATTTCGGATGCCGTAAAGCTCCACTACCTGCTCTCGTGCCTGACAGGCGAGGCACGCAGTATGGTATCCCACCTCCAGCTCACCAACGACAATTTCGCCGTAGCGATGAATATCCTAACTCGGCGCTATGAAAATCGTCGGGTCTTGATCGACCGGTTTGTAGATATCATCATTGAACTGCCCAACATTCACGTGCGCTCCGATATACGCACGCTCTTTTTAACTCCGCTCATTTCCGCGCAATGCGCCCTCAATAACCTCGATCTGCCCATGCAAGAAAGTGACTATGTTTTTGTGTCTATAGTAGTGCGAAAACTTAAAGGTGAACTTCGGACACTTTTTGAACGAAAGTACGGATCACGCCAGTCTCTGCCCACCCTCAAGAACCTGATCACCTTCTTGGAAGAGCACGCGCGTTGTGTAGAGACCGAATGGTCCAGCTCACCCAAGCCCAGCACCTCCCAACTCACTCAGCATTCGCCACAACCAGCTCAGTACCGCAGGCAGTCTCCCGTAAACTTTCCTCGAGGTCCGCCCCGACAGCCTGCGTATCATGAATCACGTCCCATGACCCCGGTTAGGAGCCGGTCAGACTATTCAGCTCAGCACAGGCCGACTTACTCAGCTCAACCGTCACCTCAAGACGCAAACACCACCAACACCATGCCCTGCCCATACTGCGGAGAAAGAGGGCACAAGCTCATCGCCTGCCCACGGTACAACGACCAACCAATCCAAGGCCGTTGGGACTTTGTTCAGGCCCGCAACCGCTGCCGACGCTGCCTAGGCCCCCATTATGAGAATGAGTGCAAGTCCACGAAGGCTTGCAAAGAGTGTGGGAATGACAGATACCACACATCTCTTCACCGCCCCGGTGCTTCTTCTCCAACTCATTCGTCCGCTCATCTCCTACCTCCACATCTGAGAGAACAGCCCAGGACGCGTCCAGCTAATGAGTACCAACCGTTCTCGGCACACGCCTCACAGGCGAAACCCACGTCTCAGGACCACCCTCGCTCGCCCAGTACGTCCCGAGCAGGTGGTCAATCGTGACTACCTACAATAACTGAACACTGTGAAGAGGAAGACAATCAGCACACACACTCACACCCAGATCACACACACTCACACGCAGACCACACACACTCAGCCCATACCCAGACATCTCAAGCTCGCTCACCGCGATCAGCTCCACCAACAGCGAATCATTCCTCTTGTGATTACCCACGACAGGATGAGCACGCAATCAATCAGCCCATATTATTACCTACCGTCACGCTAAAAATAGCAGACGTAAATGGCCAGTTTCACACAGCACGAGCCCTGCTAGATTGCGGTAGTATGCTCACACTTATCACTCAGCGCATGGCTCGAAATTTAAAGTTACCACAAAACTCAACATCACTCAAAATCACAGGAGTGGGCAACCACCACACACAGGAATCAAAGGCATCAATCACAATAATCTGTCGACCTACACATCATGACACACCCACGATTACGGCTACTGCGCATATTTTAAAACACGTTACCGGTTATCTACCGTTACAAAAGGTCCCACACATAGCACAAGTGAGAGGCCAGCCAAATATTCCCTTAGCAGATCAAGGATATAACACACCCGCTCCAATCGATCTCTTGTTAGGTTCTGATGTTCTCGGCCAAGTTCTGGACGGGACTAAGGTCTCCTTAGGCCGAGGGAAGCCCATAGCCTTCGGCACGATTTTCGACTTCGCATTGATAGGACCCATTGAGGACTTATATGCAACACCTGCAAACCAGGCCAACTCAGCTCACATTACCAGCTCACAGCCAGAATCTGACGTACCCACACATGACATTTACAAGAACCTTGAGAGGTTCTGGGAGACCGAAGAACCACAACCTCATATACAGACCAGCCCATAACAAGAGCAGTGCGAGGAAATCTTCCGTACTACAACCACTCGAGATCCATCAGGCCGCTATATGGTAACACTGCCGTTTCTACCAAATGCCGGCCTTAGGCAACACTCATGCCATTGCACTACGCAGGTTTCTTACACTGGAAAAGAAACTACACGCAAATCCGCCCCTACGCTCTAAATATGTTGAATTTATGAGCGACTATCTCAACCTAGGACACATGTCACCATGCCACCCAAGTACCTTCGCGAACAAGCCTCATTTCTACATTCCTCATCACGGCATCTTCAAATCGGGATCCGACAAGTTACGCACTGCCTTTGATGGGTCCAGTAAAAGCTCAAATGGCGTCAGTCTTAATGATAGCCTGCACGCTCTCCAGCTCTCCAGCAAGATATTGTTGACATTATCATGTCTTTCAGGATACACCCCATAGTTTTCAGTACTGACATCAGAATGATGTTCAGAAACATACTCATCCACCCAGATCAACGACAGTATCAGCTCATTCTCTGGCGGTCTTCACCGGACCAGCCCCTGCTCACTTACGCACTAAATACCGTCTCCTATGGATTACGCTCAAGCCCGTACCACGCCCTCCGTACTCTGCTCCAATTGGCGGATGACGAAGGTCATCACTACCCGCACGCTGCTCAGGTCCTACGCAATTCAGTTTTCGTCGATGATATACTCTGTGGTCATGACTCTGTGGAGTCTGCTCAAGCGCTCCAAACAGAGTTGATTAACTTACTGGCCCTAGGTTGTTTTCAGCTCAGTAAATGGACCTCCAACTCTTCTCAGCTCCTTGAACGGTTCCCAGATGACCAATGTGACATGCCTAAAGACTTCGACATCAGCCCAGAATTGAATTCCATTAAATTATTAGGTATACAATGGATTCCTCAATCGGATGAGTTCACTTATCGCATCTCTCTCCCCTCACTGACCCAAGTCACAAAACGCTCTATCCTCAGCACAGTAGCTTCGCTGTACGACCCCAATGGTTGGGTTACACCCGTCATACTCCGCGCAAAGCTACTTTTACAGAAGTTATGGCTTCTGAAACTGGGATGGGACGAGCCCACCCCCGATGAAGTTCACACAGAATGGCAGCACATCTCACAAGACCTTCCCCAATTCTCAAATCTCCGCTTACCTCGGCACATCTGCAAATACAAGCCCACGTCCACTTACTCACTTCACGGGTTCGCGGATGCCTCAGAAGCCGGTTATGGTGCTGTCACTTATCTGCACGAGCTCGATGCCAATGGACTTGTCAATGTGCATCTGGTCATTGCCAAGTCGAAGGTCGCTCCTATCAAGAATTGCCTCTCAATTCCCAAAATGGAACTCTCAGCTGCAGCTCTTTTATCACAGCTCATGACACGACTGTCAGATAAATTGTCAGCTCACATTGCTATAGAACAACATACCTGTTGGTCAGATAGCACAATAGTTTTAGCATGGCTCAACACGCCCCCTCATCGACTCCAGACATTTGAAGCCAACCGAGTGGCTAAAATAACGTCTAGCCCGATCAGCCCTAGGTGGAGGCATGTCCCTACGAACCTCAACCCTGCAGACTGTGCAAGCAGGGGTATGTCAGCCCAATCTCTATCAACCCATGACCTCTGGTGGTCTCCCAGCTGGCTCAAAGAGCCTCCTCATACCTGGCCCCAGATGCCAGCCGCTCTGGGTCATCACGCTTTACCAGGCCTTAAGCCAAAAAGTGTGCCAGCTCATATAGCAGTTCCTGATCTGGATCATGATCTGCTTACCCGCTTCAGCTCTTTTGACAAGCTTGTCGGAGTGACGGCTTGTATCAAGCGCTTCATTTATAATTGTAAGCACGGCCCAGATGTACGTCGCTCTGGACCGTTGACAGCCTGTGAACGGAAAGAAGCTCTGTTATTCTGGGTCCGCTCTGTTCAGCGGAATGAGTTTGCAGAAGACATTCATCGTCTCCACACTAATAAACTCTGCAGCAATCGACTCCAGCGTCTCTCCCCATTCTTGAAAGATGGGCTCTTGAGAGTCGGTGGTCGTCTCTCTCATGCGTCACTTAGGTACAACGCTCAACACCCACTCATTCTTCCCAGCTCAAGCCCGCTCGTTGACCTCATCATTGACCATTACCACAGAGTGCACTGCCATCCTGGCGCTGACACTCTACACGCAATGCTCCGCCAGCAATACTGGATACTATCCGCTCGCCGTGCGATCCGACACCGTGTGTTCAAATGTATTAGTTGTTTCCGAACTCGCGCTCAACCAGCAGCCCCGTTTATGGCTGACCTTACAGCAGATAGGGTTAACCCACAACCTGTATTTAGCCAAGTCACGACTGACTTTGCCGGCCCATTTCTCGTTAAGTCTAGCACGTTACGAAACGCTAAACTGTTAAAGGCGTACTTTTGTATATTTGTGTGCCTTTCAACGAAGGCAGTTCATTTAGAGGCCGTCTCCGCTCTTACCACGGAAGCCTTTCTTGCAGCGTTGCAAAGATTTGTCTAGCGTCGCGGTACACCAGTTCTAATTAGATCGGATTGCGGCACGAATTATGTAGGCGCTAGAAATCATCTCAAAGAAGTTCAAAACTTCCTCGCTGAAAATAATGATGCAATCACACACCAGCTCGCCAACCAGCAGGTAACCTGGTTGCTGAACCCCCCCAAGGAGCCTTGGTTCAGTGCCTTACATGAAATTAACGTCAAATCTACTAAACAGTTGTTCTATCGTGTAGTTGGTGAACAGCACCTTACCTTTGAGGAATTCTCCACACTCCTGACACGAATCGAGGCTGTACTCAACTCTAGACCTCTCTGCCCACTTTCATCCGACCCTTCGGACATTGAACCCTTAACCGCTGGACATTTTATTATAGGCCGTCCACTCACTTCTCTGCCCGAGCCGTCCTTTGATGACAGGCCGTTATCTGCTCTTAAACGCTTTCAGCTCATACAAGCTCTCTCTCAACGCTTTTGGACTCTGTGGACCAGATCTTACCTCCATACTCTCCAAACCCGCTCAAAATGGCTTTCCCCTTCATCGCCTCCTCAAGTTGGCGAACTCGTGCTCATCAAGGAAGATAACTTGCCACCGCTGCAATGGAGACTGGGTCGAATTACCCGCACAATACCTGGCAAGGATGGAGTGATCCGAGTTGTGGATCTGGACACCGCCAGTGGACATCTGCGCAGACCTGTGCTCAAGATAGCCAGGTTGCCATTGGATTCAGCTCAGGAAGAGGCTCTACTACGGGCCCCCCAGGATGTTCGCGCCATCGGCGCGACGATATACATAACTCGTTCAATCATTCATCGATTCGCTCGTTCACGAGCCGGCGCTCGCGACTCGCTCAAAGAGTAGCATTTTGACCGCCGTCGCGCACTGACGTGTATCTCAATCCCAGCGTTCCGTGCTCACCAGAACCTACGAAAGTGTCGTGATTATACCGGCCGGTACCCTTATTGTAGTGACTGTGACGTTACGTGGCTCATCAGCTCAAGACTAGGCGCGCGAGTGAATTAAAACCCTCAGTGTGCGTGAAGACTTCCATCAGCTCAAGGTCGGCTCGAAACCAGAAGAAGACACTCCTACTCAGCCCATCCATCACATCAGCACGCCAAGCAACTTACCTACTACACATTCAAGTAAGCCAGTTCCCATTTCTCACTCCCATTCTCCATCTCATTCAGCTCACGTCGCGTGTTATTGCCCCCAGCGATAACAACTTGTATACGTATTTATAAGTTACTGAAATAAATTATTTTGATTTTGATTTGATTTGATGTCGGCAAATAGGTATCCATATTTCCGCACAGTTCAATAAATTTGTAGGTTTCTTTTTCTAACGCAGTAATAGCCAACTTAAAATGTAAGCGCATATGCGTTAAGTCCGCCAGTTGTATTTCTGCCCCATCAAGCACAGTTTGAGCCTTAGCAATAAGTTCCAGAACTTGCTGGTACCTCATTCTTAAACGCTCTCCTAAGGCCTCATCCATGTTGATTATGACTGGAATTGTGATAAAATCTAATAAGAATCCCATATTCGTTATTAACTAGATTCTAATAAGAATAATTGATAATATTAAATGCTTACTGTATCCAACTTCTTACACAGAAGAGTGTCTTGCCACCGAAGCAGAGTAAACCGCGCCGCGTCCAGTAAATGATATTGCCTGAAAAGGTTTCACACATGATTTGTTTGTGTATCGACAAACAATTACATAAGTTTCTAATTCAGCACGCACTTGGAAAACTTTTAAGCCTATGCTTAAGAGACAAATCACTATGTGCCTCTTAACCGCAAGCAAACTTAGTGTATTTGTAAACACTAAGTATAGTGCTAACTTATATATAAAAAAATCATTTTCTGCATGCCGCCCGTACTGTCTTCTCCACAGTCATCAACCACTTGTTAAGACGGTTCCAATGAGCCCAAACACGATAGGTTTATCTTGTATACCCCAGGAGTTGCCATGGCCACCTTCGGTCTCCATTATCAGACCAGCCAACTCTCATGACAATATTGCATTGTCCTCCAATTAGTAGGGTATATAATTGTATCAAATCTCACTTAATCGGACTTCTTAAACCTGATCAAAAACTTGCTTACTCTTGCAAACAAGTTATTTTACTAAGTAACTTAATAAAATAAAAGTTCGTAAAATAAAATGCCAACTAACCGTTTCCTCCTAGCCAGTTAGGGTAAGTAATTGTGTCACGTCCGGTACAAAGCAAAGTTTGGTCACTTTACTTTGTGTATGTCTCGTCCTTGTAAATCAAATCTGTAATCGAGAAACCGACGCTAAATTTTCTACCAACAAACATTGCTAAAAACATGGCGGTACGCCAGGACAACTTGAGGCTTGATAACTTGAAATCGGATCTTTTCCAGAAATACATCGCATCACAACCATAGCATCACTTTTAAGGCGATTTTCGTAATATCAATCCGCTACTTAAAATATGAAAAGAGACTTACACTATTGTAATATTTTGATAAAAGCGACTTATATGAAACTTACTTCCATTACGCCGTACATTTCCGCCACTTTTGATTATGGGCTTCATTTGAAGATAATTTCACTGATTATATAACTTCTTTGCCCCCTTAACGTTTTAATCGATTTTCACAACGTTTTTTGCTTAAATTACACTTAAATCTAATTATTCTTCCTAAAATTAGAAAGACAAGTTTGTACTTGCACCGGCCGGCATGAGGCCGGCCGGCGGAGGGAACGAAAAAATATGTGCGTTCGGATACTATCTCACAATGGTATTACGCAAACGTCGAGATTTCATGTCACGAACTTCTTAATTAACATTCACTTTCCGGTGAAATATTAAAACCACAATAATAAGTTCTATACTAAAACACTTCAATTTACTTATTTAAAAATAAAACACCAATGTTTTTCATATCTTTATTTCATCTCAATTGTTTAAACATACCTTAATCATTTTAAAAACTGCACTTACTGTGGATAGTGTTTCCGAACTTATACCATATACACTTTCTTATTTTTTAAATAAAGGTCCCACACACGCATTGACTTATAGTTAGATAAACGGTGTCGCGGAAAAAAATCATATCACGAAATTGTAACGCGTAAAAATTATAAAATAATAAAACTTGAATGATATAATTACAAATAGGAAACTGGGTATTTTTACACTACTGAGTGGGACATATTCCGTTTAGTACGGTTTCAATTGATTGATTGATTGCTTAATTGACTCGACTCGACTTGACTTGGATTCAATATGCAGGCGTTGATTGATAAGCACGGAGTCACGATTTTTTACGACCTTTTAGGCCAACGGGACTTCCGTCTTGATATGCTTTATACAAAGCCTGGATGGAGCTCCGACATAATCTGTTTTACCGACGGTACTGGGCAACGGAACTCCACTTGATTTAGCCCGCATATTAACTTGTGAGACCTCGACATAATCTGTTTTACAGCCGGTACTGGGCAACGAGGTGCTACTTGAATAATCAGCGTGACCACAAACTTGCATTACTTGAATATTATCGGTCACTATCAGCGTGACCACAAACTTGTATTACTTGAATATTATCGGTCACTATCAGCTTGACCACAACCTTGTCGTGAAGAGTCAATTTACGATTTCTTCTAGTGAGGTAACTGAAAGTAGATCCAGCTCTCACTCTTTTTGTTCCCATTCAGTAGGTAGTTGCATTATTTATACAAATTAGCATCCTCCACTAAAATTTTGTCGCCACGTCTTGATATGCTTTATACAAAGCCTGGATGGAGCTCCGACATAATCTGTTTTACCGACGGTACTGGGCAACGGAACTCCACTTGATTTAGCCCGCATATTAACTTGTGAGACCTCGACATAATCTGTTTTACAGCCGGTACTGGGCAACGAGGTGCTACTTGAATAATCAGCGTGACCACAAACTTGCATTACTTGAATATTATCGGTCACTATCAGCGTGACCACAAACTTGTATTACTTGAATATTATCGGTCACTATCAGCTTGACCACAACCTTGTCGTGAAGAGTCAATTTACGATTTCTTCTAGTGAGGTAACTGAAAGTAGATCCAGCTCTCACTCTTTTTGTTCCCATTCAGTAGGTAGTTGCATTATTTATACAAATTAGCATCCTCCACTAAAATTTTGTCGCCACGTTGAGAAATGAGGATGTAATAGACGACAAAATAGCATATTGATTAGAGTATCTGCATATAGATATGATTTGGTTTTAGGACTCAACATTGTTTCATAACCTTTGATAAAGGTTACTGGTGAACTATTGATGCAGAGAAACTACGAACCCGTATTGTACACTATTCCAAGTGACCCGTGGCTAGCACGGCTACCATCAAGCCTCGTCTGCACGAGCTTATGACATCACAGAGATCGCCACAACCCACGTGTTGTGGAGCGAGCAACAATCACTACGTGTTCTCGCCTGTATACGATCCCCTACTTGGGATATTGTGTGGGCCCCAAGTGGGCCCGAGAAGCCTCCTTTTGCCTTCCCCCTATAGCTTCTCCCTGTTGTGCCTTGCAACTTGCCTCACATCGGTTTCGTACGAGTCTCTGACTCTTGCTTGCGTTACTATTGATACTTGAACCCTTGGTCGGGCCATTGTTGGTTGTTGAGTCCCACAACCAACCATTGTGTATAATTTATTAATTATAAGCACTCACCAGAACAGGCGAACTTGATCTTACTTGAGCTTCAACCTCCCTCGCGCGGTGAACTTTTACCATCTTGTGTCTACCTCCATTTTTTCTGTCATTGTCCGACCAACGACTATAGAGGTTAGTGTTGTCAGTAAGAAATATATACCACAACATTAAGGTAAAGCAGTTGATACATGACTTACCGATTGTTTGTTAATCGCGGTGCTCCGCGACATAGGTTAGTAGCCGTTTTTCTTTGTTAACTGCCAGTATATCGCACTATCCGCCAAATGATAGTTAGTTTTGAAATGGATTTATCGTTCCCAACAAGAAAATACTCGTTTCGCTATATTTACAGCAGTGTTATTAGCATTTAAATCATACATCTTATTTTGACTAGTGCTGCGCTCTGATATCGACAACTTGCTATTAAATTAAAGACTATGTGAGTAATTTTATGATGTTATTTCAGATCAATCCGTTGACAGGAAGAGGGTGAAATTTCAATTACTAAATTTGTCCCAAGAAACAAGAATAAATGATAAAAACAAACGTGGTGAGCTAAATAAAAGCTTGTAAAAATACCATTGTTTTATTCACTTCTGCACCATTCATATAGTAATCATAGTATACACAGTGGGTATACTATGATTACTATGTCATGCCCTTGCCAGACAAAGAATGAACTACTTTGGTAACGGTTACCCGCAACCAAAGGAATTCAAGGTGCTCCCGGCGAACTGCATCATCCGCTTTGTGGAAATGATGGAGCAAGCCTGGGAGCAGGTATAAAGGAGAGGGCAAATGCACAAAAGATCCCACTGGGTCGAAGTGCATCCGAAAGGGCCCTCACCTAGATAAGATAAGATAAGATAAGATACACAGTGGGCTGCGCCTGAATAACCCGACAGATTTTAATTGTATTTCTGACCATATTGGAAGGGTCCAGGAAAAGAACATGTCTACTCATTTTTTTTTTCAATAGAGTTTCTAATGTCAAAATGCTGAGCTCGTTATGAAAACTTGACATTGAAACCTGAATTTGAAAAAAAAGTGACTACACCTGTTTTTACCGTGTCATTCACACTATAGGCAGCTGCGACCTTATCGGTTGTACCAATAAAATGCAATGTTGGTAAAACACTTCACAAATAATATAGGGTCATTTCGCCGGTTACGCGACCACCTTCGGTTAGCGACCACTTGAAGATCATGGTTTTTTCAATTGAAGATAACATCAATTCTACAGAGTCTATTGAAATGCCGCATGCCTTATTGTTTGTATTTATGGAATAGGAATTTACAAAAAAAACGACTAAATATGCTTTCAGCTCACCAAGTCAGCTAAGTGGTCGCTAACCGGCATATGAAATTAGGTGGTCGCCAACCGGCGAAATGACCCTAGTTACGGTAATAGAGTAGTGTACTTGAATATTATTATTCGTCTCGGTCAGTTTCAATTACAGAGAAAACTCAAATATTGATGTCGATATTTTTCAAAGTCCAAGTTGATATCGATAATTGTCTCTAATCGATGACAACCCTACAGCCACGAATTGACAGGCCGCCATATTATGCGCCAGGATTAGGTATACACGCTCATTTCGTAGGTATTTCGTGTCCATATAGTTTAATTAGTCTGAGCCGGCATCGCGTTGTTTTCTGGCAGCTGTCATAGTTTTTTCTTAATTCAGAGACAAACTAGAGTCGGATCCAACTAGGATCGTTCGATATCTTACTTACGTGCGACATTTGTCAAATTTGTATGCAAATTGACAATTCATTTCGAACTAAACGTCATCTCGACTGATATTAGAATAGAGGTCAAATCAAATTTCTTTGATTTCAGAGATGTTCGAAATTTGAATGAAATAATATTATCGAAATCGATGTTATTATTTAGCAATAATAACATTTTCACAGTTTTTGTTTGCTGCTGAGGCATTCAAGCTAAAAATGGTCTCTTCTTGTGAGCTGCAGTCTCCTTTATCTTCTTATCCTTCTCTCCCTTCCATTATTTGTCCAACTGCTGTTTCCTGTGTAAGTAAGGCTTTCTGTTGGGTATGGGAAGGGGCCTTTGGACTCTCTCATTCATTTTGTAGTTTGTATATCTCGCAGTCTATCAAAAACAGATAATCTAGAGCTTTTTTTACAAGATTCTTATTAACTTGCACTGTTCGTATGTATGTAAATATGTAAGTAGGTATGTACATATGTAAGTATGTAAGTTGTCCGTCAAAGTTTGCAATCCATTTTTCAGTCACTTCCCGTTATCCAATTGAGCTGAAATTTTGCAAACTTATGTAGGTATATCGCATGACAATGCAATATTATGATGACTTGGAGCTGATCTGATGCTGGAGCTGGAAGGTGGCCATAGGAACCCCGCAATAAAACGATACAACCCCATCGAGTTTGGGCTCGTTAGAATCGTCTCAATGAGTAGTAAAACTTTACAACTATAATTAAGTACATTTCATTTTAGAATTAACAAGTAAGTAATGTGAACATCAATAATTATCTAAATATTTTCAGCATGCAGTGTAGATTTGGACACATTAATATAACTTTAACTATCTAATAAATAAAAAACTGAATTGACGTGCATTTCATCTTAAAAATATGTATATTCTACTTAAAATCATTTGATTACTTAATTGACAATATTTTTAGGTTTATTTAATTCAGATTATATTCAATGTTGGTATTTACAATATAATAATTAGTAGTAAATTAAATAAGTTAGAATAAGTTAGAATATGAATTCAGAACTGTATCAATTTAAAACCCCTACTTTACCTACCTATGTCTATGTCAAAGTCAATGTCATGTGTGTATGTTTTATTTTACCTATGTCACACAGATAGTTTAGAATTAGTCCAGGCAATGAACTGACAACTTGTATGGAAAAAAAATTTCAAATTTGGAAATAATTTATAATAGCAGATTTTTTCTATGTAATGGATATATTGTAAATTCAATAGTTACCTAGCGACAAAATCCAACAAAATTTCAGAGATCAAAAAAATGGTAACTTAACAAGGTTCTGAAAAGTCAGAAAAAATATGAATAAATGGTTTTATCTTTATTTTGGTTCATTTACATTTGCTCTATAATATTCAAGATAAATAATAATAAAAAAACAATTCATGCTTTATTTAAATCTAAATAATTACTTCCGGATGGAAAGTTTGTTGGATTCTTGCATAAAGCATCTTAGAATAACATTTTAAAATGAAATAAACAAAAAAAACGCTATTATAAACCTGTTTTTCAAAACCGTATTTTGTCTGTAGTAAATTATGATAACTACATATACCTTAAATTAATAAATCAAATATTAACATTTAAAGTGATTAATTATTTCATTTTTAAATTAAAAATTCATATTCATCAGTGACTGCCGGTCACCAATTAAAATAAAATTATAGACTTGGTAGGTATAGATTTAAAATAAAATAAATATTAAAAAAATGGATGATGAATAACTTACTCCATAGTAAACGCGCCGAGAATATAAGTTGTGACGTCATAGCATAAGCCCGTTTAATATAGAGCGTTTTTGGGGGTGTGCCGACGCGTGCAGATTTTAAATGTATATACAGGCTATAACTCATCCTCATAAATTTAATTCATAAAATAAATAAGAACTATAAAAAAATACACCACCATCTTCATAGACGAATAACAAATAATATGAAGGGTCCATGGAAATACAATGTCCAGTCACTTTTTTTTTCATAATGAGATTTTGGTGTCAAAATCTGAATCTGATTGCAGGTTTATATAATTTCAATTTATTGTCATGTTTAAAATATAATTCTCTTGACATTGTGAACTGTAATTATTATTATATATTTTATTTTCTAAATCTTTAATTGTGACATTCCTTATTTTTGATCTTAATTCTGACATCTACTTACTATTGATTTTGTATAAAACGGTTACGCTGCTAAATGAAATTTATATGTTTAAATCTGTTTGACATATATAGGTATTTAATATAAGAACACATGTGCTATTTATTATTGTAATTGTTTTCCTATTTTATATTTTTGTACGCCGCAAGGTAGAACATAGAGGACTCTCAACCTAATTTAAGATCTAAAATGTATACATACCTATGTTTCACAAAATAAATTACTTACTTACTTAAATTAAAAATGTTGCGCTCGTTATGAACTATTGCGTGACATTAAAATCTCATTTTGAAAAAAAAGTGACACATGTTCTTTCCGAGGACCCTCATATTATGTTTTATTCGTCAATAGTGGTGTATTTTTTATAGTTATTATTTATTTAATGAATTACATTCATGAGTATGAGTATAAATTTTAATTTTAATGCTAGCAACGACTCCATAGCTCACTATAGCCTTACCGTGCTAAAAATACTACGATGCCTGTATACATCAGAAAAATAAATCATAAGAAAGTTTTAATGCTACAGTTGTTTTAATGCTGGATTATACTTTTGATTTACGTAATAATATAAAAAGATACAAGTTCCCTATTAACGTGGATAGCAGCAATCATCATCATATCAGCCGAAAGACGTCCACTGCTGGACATATGCCTCCCCCAAAGAGTTCCAAAGTGACCGGTCCTGCGCCACCCGCATCCAGCGGACTCCCGCGACCTTTACCAGGTCATCAGTCCACCTTGTGGGAGGCCTACCAACGCCGCACCTTCCGGTACGTGGTCGCCACTCGAGGACCTTTCCGCCCCAACGGCCATCAGTTCTACGTGCAATGTGCCCCGCCCACTGCCACTTAAGTTTAGCGATTCGGAGGGCAATACTGTTACTGATATGCAAATGTATCTGGTATAATGTATGGGTCAATTTCGTGTAGTAAAAAGGCTTATAATTATAATTGTTAATTGTATGATAACTCCAATGTGGTTTGAGTAAGAATGTATGTCGCCGAGTTTAAATGGGGAACCAGGGCACACACAACTTAAGATCGCCCAGGCTCTAATAATTAAACATAAAATTATGAAATCAACTCTGGCTTTTATTTATCTGCTTCGCAATATTCCATTTCCAGGTAAAAGGTCTGCAACATCTATGTGTCTGGTAGATATGGTACAATGAGAAGAACATGGTACAATGAGAGGAACATCCTTGAAGAGAAGTTAGGAATCCAGACTTGATGTAGTGCCGGCCATCCTTCCTTAAATTAGCACGTGGTTCGCTAGTACCACCGTGCACCAACATACACATGATACTAATATCGACAGGGTACAGTAAGTATCTTAGGAGTAATAATCGCTTGATGAAACGAATCTTAGGACAGGTGCGATACTTTTGACGCCGAGTGTATGTAGGTATGTATGTATGTATGTAAGTAACTATGCAGTTCAGATACTGGCAGAATCTCGGGAAAAACTTTTGAAACATTTTAATTGAAATACGATAACAATTTAAATAGGGAACATTACTGCAATGTTCTGCCGCCAGAGGCAGCACTACCACTAATAGTAAACCAGTATAGGAATATAGGGATTCACACACACATGCACAATTGATTGTCAAACGAGTGACAAGGATGCTTGCATAGACAATACCGCAAGTGGGAACGAGATACAATGTCAACGCTGCTAGTGTCGCCACCTACGAAGAGTTTTGCGTAATGTTCCCTATTAAATAGTGAAGTGCATGGAATGTGTGGGTGTTTTTATTTCACTCAACTATTAATAATAAAATCATTTCTAAGTGGTGTCAACCCTAGAGTCTATTGGCTGGCAAGTGCGGGCAATACCTACCTATAATAAATTCAATCTTGTATGCTGATCAAATAATTTGACGAAAAGCTTATAATTATATTAACAGCGAACCATCCTTAACAAACCGCTTCAACAGAGTTAAAAGTTTAAGCCCCCATTTTAAGCTCTCTAACCTTCAGTTAGTAATTCGCCAGGCCACATAGATGCACCTCTCCACGTCACCACATGAACTACGGGTCCGCGTACTTGACATGTTTTCCATACACACATTTATACCTTTTTTAAAGATACAAATCGTAGAGTATAGTGGATAGATTCTCCATACAAACTTACAAAGCTACAATCTCACAGACACTTCCTGTTTATAACATTAAATTCATTACACAAAGAGGTCGTATATTGAGTGGAAACATTTTGTCTGAGGAGAATGTGAAGCAAAAATATCTGACCATGACTCGGGGTTTGTAACTTTGTATATGGTGAAAAAATTATACATCATTTTATAGTCGACTGTGCAAATAAAACTTAACGACTTTGAATCTGCTTACCTACTTTAAACGTTTTTCACTGTACAGTCACCGGCATCAATATATTATGATGGAACAAAGGCCGCAAAAATATCTGATGACAACTCTATTCCTAGAGCCGTTAGAGCGTGTCAGATATTTTTGCGGTCATTGATCCATCATGTACAGTGAAAAACGTTTAAAGTAAGTAAGTATTAGACGAATATTGTAGTCAACATAGTGATGTTGACTACAATATTCGTCTTAATTTCAGACACAAATGATAGATAAGGACTAGAATCATACTAAAACCGCAATAATTTGTAGGTTTCACTTCAACCAGTATTACATTATAACCTATTTGGCATCCGTCAAATTTCCCCAAATTATTGTCCCGTACAACATTTAACAGGGGATTTGCTTGCCTACCTTGAATAAGTAACCTATCTTACACATTTCAAGACTCCAAGTTCAGTAGTTTCAGCTTAGTGTTGATAAGCAAACTCGAAATTATTTCGTAGTAGGTTTTATCCTCTGATTTTATCCTGCTAATTGTTGATTTACCCAAGATGCTTGATTAATGAAAATTACTTAGATGTCATTATAACTTCGTAATCAAAATCGTGTACAGCTTCCAAGTCCAAAAATAACTAAACTTTCATATAAACTTTCAACCCCTATTTCACCCCTTTAAAGTACTAATATCTAAAAATGCTTCAAAAAGCCAAATCTCATATTTCATAGATCTACCTTCAAAAATAACGGATTAACATACAACGTTTTATCCCCAATTTCACCCCCTTAGGGGTTGAATTTAAAAAAAATCCTTCCTTAGTGCGCCTATATGTCACTTGAAGAATATATGTTCCAAATTTCATGCTTGTATCTTTTGCTGTTTAGGCTGTGCGTTGTTTGTCACTATAAGTAACACTCCAATTTTATACAGGGTGTGGCCTGTAATAGGAGCAAATATTCAAAGGGACGCTTACTTAGAGCATTTGTAGTAACCCCTTGTAACTCATTATATATTTTTTTTAAATTCGGAGATATTTTGATCTAAAGTTATGACCTCCAAGTAATGTATCTTGGCACTACGACATCATACCACAGCAGTCAAAGCGGATTTTGAGGTAACATCATGTAACGAGTCATAATAGTTTTTGCATTTTTGTTTTCAAAAGATATTTTTGTGATTTTTTGATTTTTATTACATTTTTTTTTGTGTCTTTAAAATAAAAAGTTACTGATAGCACTCGAGAAGAGTAAAAAAATACAAGTAAACTTATTTTGAAGAAAACAAAAACATATTTTTTTTTTCAATTTTAACCATGTGGAAATAATTTTTCACAAGCTTAATAATCTACCGTTTAATTTTTTTCTCCTATTACAGGCCACACCCTGTATATGTAATAGATGTATCGTGTAAGTGTTTTGGTGTTACTGTATACTGTAAACTTACATTGTATTTTAATGAATAAATGAAAATAACCTGGTCCAGACCTGTAGGACCAGTAGGAGTTGTGGCTATTAGATGACCTGTTTGTGCCGATGGCAAAATCATCGGCGGCGGCGGCGTGATCGGCGTGCAATCGGCGTGGAACTTTTTTTCCCGGTGTAGGTACGGAAAAATAACTATAGCAAGCGTAAATTCTCATTAATTTCATATTTTATGAAATGTAATTGCACCAAAAAAAACTAAAAATAAATTCAAACAAGAATCTTGATTATCTTCTTCTTCGTTAGTTTGCCAAAGCTGAGGGTCGTAAGTGTCGTGACCACCAAGAGCGCAGTTCTTCACAATCATTCTCCAAACCCTTCTAATTCGGGCTAATTGTTTTGCGCCTTGTTGCATCAATTGCATCAATCCATCGTCTGGGTGCTCTCCTTTTTCTTTTAATCATCTTCTCAAGCTGGACTGGTCTCGATGGGCCACGTGGTTGAAAGCAGGGTGTTGATACGGAGCTCCTTATACATTAGTGCGGCGTTGTATCCATGAGATGCTCGACATTCTACGCCAACACCACATTTCAAATGCATCTATTTTTCCATGTCCCAAGATAAGTGCGCTTAAGTCTGACTATGATGATGCGGTAGATGTTCCTGTTCATCCATATCTTTTTCAAGTGCTTTACTGCTGTTTTAGCAATTTGCGATCTTCTGATGACCTCGTTCACACAGTCTCAGTAAGACAAAGTCTTCTACCAAGTTCAACTGGTCGATTACGTAACGCACGCGCGTCAGGTAGATCTAAATGTCAATTGCATGGGAAATATACCTACAGTTAAATTGTCCTAACGCTCGTTCGAAACGTATTTACCCCTCAGATCACGCAGTTCCCCTGTCCTCTGCATTAACCCATCTATCAGCACCAGCTACGTTTTGTCCTGTTGATGTGGAAGGCGTATTGTGCACTGTCAATTAGACTTTCTTTAGAAGTGTAGGTAGCTCAGCCTCATTGACGCGTGTCATCAGTGAATCGCAAATTGCTAATCAAGCGACCACCAACTCGGATGCCGCCCTGCCAGTTCTCAAAAACTCTGCGCATTATGTGTTCGCCGACCAAGTTGAATAGTCAGCGAGAAAATCATTAATTCTGACCAATTTATTTAATGCTATTCGATCCCATTCCTATTAAGGGTCAAAATACTCTTTGGGACCGACTAAATAATGGCAACACGCACTGGTCAAAGTCTCGTCTTCAGACACTGCGAAATATAATATTGGACGAAAAGATGTGCCATAGCGTAGCTTCCCGAACGCTGCCCAGCCAAGACGGAATCGACGATTGACCTCTTTCTCAAAGTTGGACCTACCTGACTGCCCTTATAGCACTACAAATTGTTACTCTTCTAAATCTACTTTACATTGCTTGTCAATGAATAATATAATCGAAAACGGCACGCCATCTCGCTCACACCATAGTGCTATTATATGCTACTAGTATATTGGTTATATTCTCTTTGGTAGGTATCTAAATGCCACCATTTTACAAGCTTTTATTTAACTTTTAGATTAAATTCTACTTACCTACACTAGCTTCTGCCCACGACTCCGTCCGTGTGTCTCGTTTATATCGTAGCTCCATACAAAATTTCAACCCCTATTTCAGCCTGACACTCTACGGAATAAGCAATGTGTGAATTGAGGTTATTTTTTCTTGCTTTGGATTAAGCTTTCGGTTTTAAATTGTTTATATACTTATTCTGATACTATTCAAGAATGGTTAGGTACTAACTTATTATTTTTCTGTTGGGTTTGTAGAAATGTTAATATCTTTAATTGAAGCAGCCTAGTCCGTCAAGTGGTCGCTAACCGAAGATGGTCGCGTTACCGGCTAAACGACCCTACACTAGCTGCCCGCACGGCTTCACCCGCGTATTGCAAAGAACCCAGGAAAACCCGCGGGATAAAACATAGCCATATGTTGTTTCAGAAAGTTCATTCTATACGCAGGTGAAATGATTTTTAGGGTTCCGTAGTCAAATGGCAAAAAACGGAACCCTTATAGATTTGTCATGTCCGTCCGTCTGTCTGTCTGTCTGTCCGTCCGTATGTCACAGCCACTTTTTTCCGAAACTATAAGAGCTATACTGTTGAAACTTGGTAAGTAGATGTATTCTGTGAACCGCATTAAGATTTCCACACAAAAATCGAAAAAAAACGTTATCAATCATTAGTAAAATAAATTTCGACAAAAAGTAAGCCATTAATTAGTCAGTATGTATACAGAATCCAACTACTACAAATAATGACCGGCCATTGTGGCACTCTTTGGGGGAGGCCTATGTCCAGCAGTGGACGTCTTTCGGCTGATATGATGATGATGATGAGTACTGCGACCCTCACTGAACGGAACTGCTACAGAAAAGCAGGCTAGGTTATGTTATTAGAACTGCTGACCATTATTGAAAAGTTTTTTGATCAGAAGTTGCTTACCAGTTCATCAATCAGTCAATATAATGTATTATCTAATACCGAAAAATTGGGATGGAATGGAAAGTTTTGCGTCTTTTGGCATAAGATAACTTGTTGCTCATACTAACGTGAGTAGAACTACCTACCTACTCAACGGATTTTGATAAAAAAAAATCCATTAACTAATGTAGCAAATCCTGAAAATTATAATGTTTCCATTTGCATGCATTTAAACCACTGATCCGATTTTAATACAATTTGGTATGGATATAGTTTAAAACCCTAGGAAGGGCATAGGATAGCTATTATCTCGGAAATAATCGTTTAAAGGGGTCAAAAGGTGGGGGGAACTTTGTACAGGGGAGCGATGTTTAAGCATACGCCTGAAATACTTTAATAGCAATTATCCTCTAAGGCAATTAACGAGATCCACGCGGACGAAGTCTCGGGCTAAAGCTAGTTATTACATACATATAACAGAACACAATACACAATGTCAAAAAGAAAAGTCGTCAATTGGAGAACATTCGAAGTTATGAAATACTTAAAAATTATAGAATACATTCAAATAATAAATAATTATTTATTAAAATTGTCAAGAAACTGCTTAGCAATACGAAATAATTTAGAAAAGCGATCAGCAAACATGTCAGCCTCCTCGTGCTGAGTGAGCATTTGGTGTAACAAGGCTATTGCGCGCACGGTAGGAGCGTGTCGAGCGTAGCACGTGCGAGCGGACACATGCTGCAGCAGACGCGGCCGGCGGCGAGGCGCTACCGCCACGCCATCCAAATCCTGGGGGATCCTCGGAACCACCAACCCGATCCTCTCGAGCACAGCCGGGCTGTCCACTCTGTGATGGACAACAGACAGATAGAGGACTAACAACAACAACTTTCGCCTCATCAAGCATGTCTAGCCCGACCATCCCGGAAAAAGACAATAAAAGGTTGTATGGGTAATACCCGTAGGATTTGCGGTACAACCAGCGGGCGAATTTACGCTGTACTCTTTCCGCCAACAGAGAGTATTTATGCTCGTAGGGATCCCAAATAATAGCCCCATACTCCAACCTACTTTGGACATAGACACTGTACAAAATCATGGCGATTCCGACATGGAATTGTTTCGACGCCCTCATGACGAAACCTAGGGTTCTGCTAGCCCGTTTGCAAATATTACACAAAGGGGCTTCGGTCAAGCGCACACACAGCTCGAGCAGCACAAAGGGGCTTCGGTTAAGCACGCACGCACAGCTCGAGCAGCACAAAGGGGCCTTGGTTAAGCACGCACACACAGCTCTAGCAGCACAACGGGGCCTCGGTTAGTCGGTTAAGCACGCACACACGGCTCGAGCAGCACAAAGGGGTCTTGGTTAAGCACGCACACGCGCCCACAGCTCGGGCTGCACGAAGAATTTTGAAAAATTCAGACATTATCTAGAATATTCCAGAAACGAAGGCTACCTACAAGCTTGTTCTACGTGACAAACAATAATAATTAATCGATTTGAAAATGACACTCCTCTTCTGTCATACGCCACACGTTAAAATCATTGATGACACGCCTGTCGTGCCATCCAAAGACTACAATATACATACTAGTGCCATCCGCACCGAATCAGAGGGCCTACCGCGAAAGGGATTCGAAGTTTCCCCTCTCTGTCATACTTACGAGTTCGTACATAAGTGCGACAGAGAGGAAAAACTTCTAATGCCGTTCGCGGTAGGCCCTCTGGTCGTAAAAATAATGCAACTTGAAAAGGTTGTCAACAACTGATTTTGAAAAATTCAAACGATGTCCAGAAACGAAGGCTACAAAGCTTGTTTACCGTGACAAACAATAATTTTCAAACGCGTTCTTCCTCCATAGAAGTGCGACTCCCCCATAGGGTCTCAATAATGATTTTGTTCGGGGTGAACCCTTCTGAAACTTAATTTGAAGAAGTTTTAATCGATTTTAAAATGACACTCCTCTCGTGTCATACGCCACCACACGTTAAAAACTTTGATGACACGCCTGTCGTGCCATCCGCACTGAATCGGTTAAGGGCTCTTAAATGGCTGACGGCTCAACATAAATACCCTTAAGTAGGGCGGGTAATAGTTGTCTCAACCTCATGCTATGATCTCAGTTGCGGTAAAACAATAAAAGTTGTACTACGACAAGGACATGATATATCTCTTTCTGTCAAACTTATTGAGATTAATTTGTATATTACCATCTCGCTCGGTCGTGGTATTGTTATTACCATTACCATATATCTTGTCTGGAGTATTATAGGTCCATGTTGTGGGTAAAATAAAAGTTATTTGTGTTAGAAAATGTATATTCATGCAGTAATTCTACAGGTAAAAAGAAAAATTTATTATATATACATGTTTATTAACTTAACTTATAAGGTAAAGTTGGAAAGGTAACTTATTGATAATACAGCTCCAGGTTCATCCCGTCGTGAATTTCATCTGTTTGCAGTGTTAAGGAAACATTTAAATAAGGTGAAAAATATAAAATAATTAGCTTCTGCCCGCAACTCCGTCCACGTGGAACTCCTTTATATCGTAGCTCCATACAAACTTTCACCCCCTTAGGGTATGATTTTCGGGATGAAATCTATCCTATGTCCTTTCCCGGGACTCAAACTATCTCTATATCAAATTTCGTCGAATAATTTCCCCTATACAAACTTTGCACCCCTATTTATTCCGCATAAGGGTGGGGTAACTTTCAACCCCCTTTTTACCCCCTTGAGGGCGGAATTTAAAAAAAAACTTTCTTAATGGGATAGTTGCAGAGAACATTTTAAAAATCTCGGTATATTAACATCAGTGTCGACATAGATTCTAGAAATCGTAATGTCTATAAGAAAACATCCTGGTGATTTTGCCCGTGTGGGAGACGTCAGTAAACGTCCAACAAGATATCCGGATGATATACAGCAAACTCAGTGTAGACTAAACATGGCAAGAAATTATCCCAAGATAATGGCTCAAAAATTATATAATAAGCTGCCTAAAGCTATTAAAACACAGGCTAACACCAACACCTTCCGTCACAAAGTCAAAATGCTGCTCCTTAGTAAAACGGTATACAATATTAAGGAATACTTAAGTAACGAATACACCGAAAATATATTTATTAAATTTTACTGACTGATTTACTGATGAATGTTCTTAGACCTAAATACTTTTTCGAATTGTATTATACTTACCCATGTAAACATATGACAACACTTCATTAACCTCCTAATTATTGATTGTATATTTGTGAACCTGGATTATAACTGACGATCTCAATATTGTGTGCATGCTTTTATTCTAATATATGAGACGGCCTCCGTAGCCCAGTGGGTAGTGACTCTGCCTACGAAGCTGGAGGTCCCGGGTTCGAATCCCGGTCAGGGCATTTATTTGTGTATTATCATTATCACGAATATTTGTTCCTGAGTTATGGATGTTATATATGTATATTATAAGTATCTATATGTATATATCTATTATATATATCATCGCCTAGTACCCACAACACAAGCCTTACTGAGCTTACCGTGGGCCTAGGTTGATTTGTGTAAGATTGTCCCGTAATATTTATTTATTATTATTTATATCTTTCTCCCGCTGCGATGGTGCGAGTTGATGTTTCCAGCGCTAGCTGGATGTCCTTCCTCAAGACTGGGCGAGCGAGGGGGGAACCCCGGTATTTATACCTCAGGTGGGGGCCGAGGTACATTTATACGGAGCGACACGGAATTTCCACGCTTCAGATGCATTTTGACGCCGAACGAGCGGGATCTCGTGTCAAAATGAATTATGAATAGCATAGAAATAGGTATAAGCACTGTAAATAATGTATTAGAGTAAGATTCAAGTGAAATAAATAAACATGTCATTTCGCGCCAAAATTTCCCGCGCAAATCGCTTTCCCGCCAAAAATACGGGGCGAAGGGGTGTCCGGCCGAGGTAAATTGATAGTATAAATTGAGCGGCCCGGCCCTATGAAATTCAGTACCTACAGTAGCAGCGAAGTTACATATATACATTACCTGAAAATGTAAACAAGTCTTTCAATTCAGAACCCCGACCCGACCAAGTTCCTGCTAAGCCGTAACGACCAACGCCTAAGGTGCAGGATTTCCCTGCGATTCTACCCAGCCCAGAGCCAGTCATAGGTGTGTCTCGCACAAACTTTCAACCTCCTTTTTACCCCCTTGGAGGAAGAAAAGGAGGCGAAGTCCAGCATGCTCAGAGTGGCCTCCGTAAGGAAAGGCGACTGGCTATCCACAGCCTTGAGAACACTCAAGGACTCAGTATACGATATTCCTGTTTTAGGGATGCCACTTGACACAATGCCCCCAAAACTTTACGCAGATAAACTACTCTGTGGAACTCCTAAGGAGAGAGGACTGGTTGAACAGCCTCATAGATTGGAAACCAGGTAGCCTGAAGTGGTACACTGATGGCTCCAAATCCGGATCGGAGGTAGGATGCGGAATATATGGAGAGGCATCCAGGGCAGCGATCAGTCTGAACCTGGGTAAGCACACTTCTATATTCCAGGCAGAGGTATACGCCATTCTAGAATGTGCGACAACGAATCTGCAAAGCGCCTTCCTCAATCATACTATTTATATCCACTCGGATAGCCAGGCGGCTCTCTTGGCTCTTACCTCTAACGTCACAACGTCGAGGCTGGTCGAGAACTGCCGGGAACTATTGAATGACTTGGGTGCCAAAAACAAGGTAATTTTACGTTGGGTCCCAGGGCATGCAGGTATCGAGGGAAATGAAAAGGCTGATGAGCTTGCACGAGCGGGGGCGAAAGGAACACACTGCGGACCAGAGCCGTTCTGTGGTATCCCTAAAAGTCTAACCAAGCTCACTCTAAAAGCCTATTGTTTCTGTTCAATAACTGTAACTAATGGCATTATAACAGCATTATTTGAGCATTATTAAAGGTAACAGGCAACCCAAGAGCTGAACATTGACTGATTATAAGAGTACGTGTTACCCATTACACAGCACAATGGCTGATTAGCAGAGTGTGTGTTACCCATTTTTCAGCACAAACTTCCGGCCAGGATCTTTTTAACGCTTCTATGGAGTTGAGGAATCACAAGTGGCAGCATTGTGAATATTTTTCACTCCTCTACGACTCCATTATTTTCATAAATGTCGTAACCGTTTGCGTGAACCACATTTCGTGACAGTGTTTGTGTGGAGCAATAGTTCGTAAATATATAACTACTTGATTTTTTCTCCATGTGCGTAAAATTCGAATGGGAAAGAGAGTTTATTGTCAAATAGTATATGAATATAGATGAAAACTTTCACGCGCTCTCAAAATATTATTGTTTACTTAAAAATTATAGCAAAAATAGGTTGATGAAATGATGAATGTTAAGGGTTAAAAGGGGAGTTTGTCAGTCAGTGGAGCACAGTACCTTAAGCTGCTGGAATGCCGCGATCCTCTCGGGATAAACAAGTAGGTAGGGGTCCCGCGGGCACACGGGAACAGTCCCGATCCGGGTCACACACTTGGGATCACCAGCTGTACAGCATTCAGGTGTTGGCACTCACAATATTGTTTGTTTTCAACAGTTTCGCACTATTTAATGAAGCGCGTCGCGGGCATGCGTGTCGCACCACTCGTAGGTCAGTACAAAGGTCGTATTAGGTGAGAGTAATTAAGCGGCCGTTAGGATAGCGGTAGGGATGGAATAAAAATGCATGAACATCGCCCCCGCCCTAAACATAAATTAAATGTTTAGGAAAACGAGTCAAACTTAATTTATAGGTAGTCTTACAAGCTTAGTCAAGGGTCGTTTTAGCACTGTGGTGGGAGTTTGAACATCGACCACACGGATAACACCGTCTTGCCCAGGATAAAGTCTGATGATACGGCCCCGTCTCCATTCTAGGGGAGGAGCGTTATCCTCCTTCAAAAGAACTAGTTCCCCTATGGACGGCGGCTCCATAGGGGCAGTCCACTTGTTACGAGCTTGCAATGTAGCAAGGTATTCGGAATGCCATCGAGACCAGAAATGTTGAGTTATCTGTTGTAATACTTGAAAACGTGTTAATCGATGCATTTTGACGTCTTTAAATGGATATTCAGGTACGGCTGTTAATGGTTGACCTATTAAGAAATGTCCAGGTGTAAGGGTTTCAAAGTCATTTGGGTCTTTAGAAATAGGGCAAAGAGGTCGGGAGTTCAGAACCGCTTCGATTTTAGTCATCACAGTAGTGAGTTCCTCAAATGTAAGAGGGGTATCGCCAATAACACGCTTCAAGTGAGTTTTCGCAGATTTCACGGCAGCCTCAAACAAACCACCCCAGTGAGGGCACGATGGAGGGCTAAATAACCAATTAACATGGCGTTTTGAAAGTTCATGACCTATTTCTACCTGGTTCTCAGACAGGAATTTTTGCAAGTCTTTAAGGTGGTTATTCGCGCCAATATAATTTCTCCCATTATCAGAACGAACCAGATCTGGATAGCCACGACGGGAGACAAAACGGGTGAACGTAGCAATAAAGGCCTCGGTGGTTAAATCAGACACGATCTCCAGGTGTACGGCCTTTGTGGATAGGCAGATAAATACGCACAGGTAGGATTTAACAAGTGTTCGATTTCGATGACGTTGTATCTTGGTAAGAAAGGGTCCAGCAAAGTCCGTTCCTACACCGCTAAAAGGTCGGGAAGCCGTTACCCTGTCTGTAGGTAGATCACCCATAGGTGGTTGGGCTGTACCAGCCTTAAGGCAATAGCAGGGAAGGCAATGAAAAATTATATTCTTAATGGCACGGGGTGCGGCTATGATCCAGAATTGACGATTTAATATTCCCTGTAACGTGCCAGCAGTGGCGTGGGAATTTTCACGATAGTAGTGAGATATTATCAAATTAACCAGTGGGCCATTTTTAGGTAATAATAGTGGATGTCGGGACTCAAAAGGTAAATCCGAATTACATAATCGCCCTCCAACTCGAATAAGCCCTGCTTCATCCTAAAAGGGATTAAGGCGTCTGAGCGAAGATTGTAATTGTTTATTTTGTCGGAGCCGCTCTATTTCATCCGAAAAGGATAGAGTCTGTGTAAATTTGACGAGGTAACTAAGAGTCTCGGCCCGCTCTTGAGGTGTCAGAAAAGGCGAGTATATTCTTGATTTAGGGTCACGTATATTAGTGATGAATCGTCGTATGAACCCAGTTACTCCAATCAATTTATTAAGGGAGCTATAACGCTCCATTAGAAACGATGGATCTAGCAAAGAGTCAGGAGCACCAGTTGCCAATAAGCATTTAAGTCCAGGCAATTCATTTTGAAATTCAGTTTCATGAGGAGGCCATGAATGTGGGTCCTGTTCAAGCCAGGGTGGCGACCACCATAAGATTTTGTCCATAAGAGCAGTCGCGTTCAACCCTCGCGAAGCACAATCAGCAGGGTTCAGCTCTCCAGGAATGTGGCGCCAAATGGTGGGCGTGGAGGAATTATTTATTTGAGACACCCTATTGGCTTCGAATGTTTGGAGACAATGAGGCGGAGTACGGATCCAAGCCAAGACAATTTTGCTGTCCGTCCAGGTATATATGGCATGCAGTACCAATGCTCTCTGTAGACAGGGAGCAACGTGCTGCACTAATTTTGAAAGGAGCAGCGCTGCTTGTAATTCCATCTTGGGAATCGTGAGTCGCGTCCGAACAGGGGCAACTTTACTTTTTGACATCAATAAGTGAACGGAGCAAAGGTTTGATAAATGTTGAATCCTTAGATAAATAACAGCCGCGTAACCCGCCTCCGAAGCGTCGCAAAATCCGTGTAAGGAATAAGACAGAGCGTCTGAAGGAATAATGTGTCGTGGTATGGACACCTGGCTTATATTCGTAAGATCCTGAGTAAATGCATTCCACTCATAAGAGAGTTTGGTTGAGAGCTCATCGTCCCAATTCAGCCCAGAGAGCCAAAGACGTTGAATAAAGATCTTGGCCTTGAAAATTACGGGGGCTATCCAACCGCATGGATCGTACATACGCGCAATCAGGGAAAGTACCTTGCGTTTGGTCACTGGGTGGTCAGGATCAAAGGCATATCGGTATGTAAAGGAATCGTTAGAAGGGTCATATTGCACGCCTAATACTGCTATAGTTTGTGGGTTTTCAGGATCGTAAAAGGAATGGGGCTGTTGTAGGTGTTCTGGGGGCAAATCTTCCAAAACCTCGGGTTTGTTGCTGATCCACTTTTTGAGCTCATATCCGCCTGTAGCCATCAGCTGTACTAATTGGCGCTTCAACAAGCAAGCCTGCGAAACTGATTCGGCACCTGTCAAACAATCATCTACGTACATATCATTTTCAACGGCCGCTGCAGCTTCAGGAAAGTTGGCCTTCTCTTGCGCTGCCAATTCTAAAAGTGCGCGCATGGCAACGTAAGCACTTGACCGTAGGCCGTACGTGATAGTGTTTAGCTCATAAGTGAGCAGAGGATCTGATGGAGATTCCCGCCAGAGAATCAACTGGAATCGGCGATCTTCGGGTGCGACCCAAGTCATGCGGAACATCATGCAAATATCGGCGATAAACACTACGGGGTGTCGTCGAAAATTTAGCAAGATAAGGCTGATGTCTTTCTGTAATTTGGGCCCAGCATGTAGGCATTGGTTAAGAGAGGCGCCTGAGGAAGTCACACAGCTACCATCAAAAACTGCTTTTAATTTTGAAATATCGCCCAATTTTTTGAATATTCCATGGTGAGGAATAAAATAATGTTCAGCGGTAAAAGGGTCAAATGATGACACAGTCATGTGATTCAAGGTGATGTAATCCCGCATAAAGTTTATATATTTTTCTCGAAATTCGGAATTGCTCTGCATGCGCTTTTCCAAGTTCAGAAATCGCTTCAAGACTACGGTTCGTGATTCTCCAAGAGTAGGTCGATCTAGCAAGAAAGGAAGTTTTACTTGAAATTTACCGTCAGCTACCCGTAATGTAGTGTTATTAAAAAAGGTCTCACATTCACTATCCAAAGGATTTGGGGGAGGTAGTTCAGGTGTCTCCTCAATTTTCCAAAACCGCTCTACAATGTGAGAAAGAGAGACTCCGGTCATGGGTGTACGATGTTCATCAACTTTACAATGAACACCACCAGAAAGTATGAATCCAAAAATGGTTGAAAAGGCAGTTAATTGACAGGAAGGTAATGAGTACTTTTCCGCATTGAAAATTGCTCCAAACACGTCAGCTCCAAGGAGAACATCTACTCGTATTACTCCCGGGACGTGAAAAGTGGGGTCAGCTAGGCAAAGATCTGATGTCTGTTTAACAACAGTTGTAGGCAGGCAAAGCTCTGGGTGATGACCGGTAATTACGTCTACTACCATAGCTTGGGTCGTGATAAGGGGGTGAGACTTCCCAATAGGCTTAAAGGCCATTAAGACGTTACCGTGGGAGGTCATTGTCTGCACATCGCCAATACCTCGTACAGGGGCACACGAAGGGTTCACGGGAAGGTTCAAACTGTGTACAGCCATTTCAGACGTGAGAAGGCAACCCTGGGCACCGGTATCGCATAAGGCTCGGGCTTCAACAAAATATCCACTGCGTGTTCTAACATGTATAAGGGCAGTAGGGAGCAGAATCAAAGCATTATTGGGTTTGGCCGCAGGAAGATGGGGGCTGAACGGTATGTGGGGTACGTCTAGTTATTGTGGAGTAGTGCGGTCTTGGGAACGAGGCCTAATCATATCTCTATAACTGGGCTTACCTCCACGTTCTACTTGAGATGGCGCAGTGGAATAATCTCGGCGTGCTGGAGGTGGAGATCGATAACGACGACCTTCACGCGTGGGGGTTGGAGACCGCCTGGCAGAGGAATACGTCGTACCGGTCGTACGGGGTGGCTGTGGAGACTTACGGGGCGCATTAGAGCGATAGAAGACGCCCCCGCCCTTGCCGGGTGAAGGCGAACGTGAGTTCCGGAATGTCCCGTCATGGAATGAGACGGATGGCTGGTTGCGAAGCTCAGGGTATGTCGCACTACGGGGATCATTAAAACACAACAAAGTGTGATGGGTAGTACGATGGCATGTACCACAACGATAATCACGTTGACAGTAGGCAATGGAATGTTTGTCTAGGCACCTGTAACATAACCTTGCCTCCTTTACAAATGACGCACGATCCCGCGGTGGCAAATGTCGGAAATCGGGGCACTCGCGCAAATAATGCGAATCACTGGAGCATAGGTAACACAAGCGAATAGAGTGGACAGGTGCGGTTGAAGGGACCGTGGTTGTGTAAGTACGGGTATGCCTAGGGTAAGTATTAATAACAGGGGAACGTTGTCGCGGTCTATTTGATGACGAAGGCAAAGCATCAACCAGTGAAGCGTTTCCAACATTGTCATGATGACGACACTCGTCTTCCAAAAAAGTCAACAGTTGACTAAACTCCGGAAGACCGTCGCGGTCCCCATACCGGCGTTCAAACCGTGACCTCAGGTCACTGGGCAGTTTAGTTAGGCATATATGTACTAACATGTAAGACCACTGGGCCACAGGCAGTTTAAGTCTTTCGAGACCTCTATAGGCAGTGAACATTGGGTTGAGAAAGGTAGCACGAAGACCTGTTAGTTTCGAGTTGAGCTCAGGCAAGGTCAAAATTTGAATTATATAATTGTCTGCCAGAATGCGCGTGTTATGATAACGCCGCTTTAAAAGATCGCGCGCAGTGTCATAGTTGTCGGCTTCTATGCGCAGGTGTTGTAATAGTCGACGCGGCTCATCAGTTAACGACCCCAGTAAGTACTGAAGTTTGACGATGGGAGTTAGCAGGGGTTGCGAGTCGACCACACTATCAAACTGGTCCAAAAAACTAATCCTCGACTCTGGACGGCCATCAAATTTAGGTATAGGTAGGTCGGGCAGTCGGCTCTGCATCGGTTCCAACATGGTGGGTCTGGCCGGCATCGACTGCCGCAAGGGGGTACTACTGGCGCCAGGTTCGCTGCCGTCAGGTTTGGGGAAAACCTCGTTATATTTAATTTTGAGATCATCTACCATATCTCTAACTGATCGGGTTTGCCTACGGATGTATTCGTATTCGGGTTTGTCTATATTTTGGTCTAAGCTACCAAACAATTCCGAACATGCATGGGTAAACCGCTCATAATGCACATCTAACTCACTTAACCGCACGCGCAGTCTAGGAACCGTAAAGGATTCTAACCCCGTATGGGTATCTTTAACCCAGTCGCTTACAAATCGAACAGTCCCCATATGACTTTTAAACTCTGCTGAATCGGTATACAGATGTTAAGCCATATAGTTACCATCATCCTCGGTCATTTTGAATGTCACTACAATATGTAGGATCAAGTTTAAGGTGTAAATAGTTTAAACGTAATTATTAAAGAAAAACTACGTAATTTACTTCGCAGTCACAGATGTTTACACAACAGATAACTCAATAAGTATCTTAACTGGCCCAAGGAATTTCGCTAATTATGGTCTGCAAGTGAGGCGGCCGTCGTAAGCTGTGTAACAATAGGCTCGGCTCGAGTAGGTAGTTTGCTAAGTGGCGCGCGGCGCATTCAATGTTCTCGTAAACAAGTGACGTCACAGGTGGTTTGATTTACTATTTTAAGTACAAAATTCTTAAGATGCAATATTATCAAACTCGAATCACAGTATGTACATTATCAATATATCCCAGTACAAGATAAGGGTGTTAGAAAGTAATTTAACTTAGTTGGGAAGATGAGATTACGTAACAGCACCGCTATTTTAACAAGAGGGGATGAAACCACGCATTTTGCTACCAATGTTAAGGGTTAAAAGGGGAGTTTGTCAGTCAGTGGAGCACAGTACCTTAAGCTGCTGGAATGCCGCGATCCTCTCGGGATAAACAAGTAGGTAGGGGACCCGCGGGCACACGGGAACAGTCCCGATCCGGGTCACACACTTGGGATCACCAGCTGCACAGCATTCAGGTGTTGGCACTCACAATATTGTTTGTTTTCAACAGTTTCGCACTATTTAATGAAGCGCGTCGCGGGCATGCGTGTCGCACCACTCGTAGGTCAGTACTAAGGTCGTATTAGGTGAGAGTAATTAAGCGGCCGTTAGGATAGCGGTAGGGATGGAATAAAAATGCATGAACAATGAAAAATAGGAATATTTTTATTTTGAACTTGTAATTTGGCGGGAGCCAGTTTACTTATAAAATCATTCGATTTTCTTTTCAAATCCAGTAGTTAGTTTCGTTGGCTAAAGAAATACTAATTGTTACTATTATATTACGGTTAAATTAGACCCCACAAAATGGCTGCAATTCAATGTGCACTGTACTAATCACAATTAAATGGTATGGGCTGTTTAAGAATCCACTTGTGAACCTCCAATAAACCTTCGAGGCGCTGAGAAAATGAGTCTTCTGATCTTATTAAACTGCATTAGTAGATTTATTGCCGACGCTAGTATAAGTATTCAGCTTTGACGGGGATCATGGGTAACATGTGACCTAATATATGGCAGTTTACAGTAATTTAGCATCATATTTATCATATTGATTCACTTATATATAAGTGCTATTATAAGATTCCTGAGTCATGGATGTTTTCTATGTATTTAAGTATTTATTTATCTATATAAGTATCTACATCGTCGTCTAGTACCCATAGTACAAGCTTTGCTTAGTTTGGGACTAGGTTGATTTGTGTAAGATTGTCCGCAAATACTTACTTACTTACTTATTATAAGATTGCGTGTAACAAGCTGATTACCAGTATTAAAGTTCTACTCTATGCAACTAGACGCATTATATCATTGTTAATTGAAGTCACAGAATAACTTATTGCATTACAGTACGTCACATGTTCTATCTTAGAATGCAAGCATTATAAGGGTACACTTTTGTCATTTAATTCAGAATATAGCTTAGTTTAAGTCCATGAAAATGCTTATTTGCTGCTGAAAGTACCATTGATTGCTAAGAGCTGTATAATACTGAACTGTATAACTATATTAATGTTTGCAACATTACAGTGTTGTCTCCGTGACGCTTAATAGCATTACTATACAGGCGAAAGCTTAATTTTCAACTATTGTCGTTGTATGCTAAAGTTACCGATGTGGACATCTGTTACGTCCTATAATGCAGCTTATTGGGAGGAGGTGGCCATCGTTATCCACGGTTTTAAGTAGTCTGCCGGGAAAATATTACGCTATGCACGATATACCTGTAATTATCTAGGACGCGTGTTATCTGAAAGGGTCCCCGAAACTTTGAGGCTATCTTCTTACTTTTGCCCTTTTTCTGTTTTATGATTGAGAATCATAACAAGATCGTCCTGCTGAAATACTGCTTTATTTTTGTCAAAACGTGGTGGCACCAGTAATGGATACTTTAAGGAGGTCGTGTATTTTAACAATAAAATAATAATGTTTACACTTTGAGCAATGATTACGATCGAAAACTATAAAATATATTCGTAAGAAATGAAGTATTAGCTTTTTACTAATTGAAAAGACATCTATAGATTTATAGGAAAATTTGGAATAAGCAAAAATATGTCAAATCTCCAGTTATGGACACTTCTCGAGACCCAGTAATGGACAATAGGATTATGCAATGATTTGGTATAGGTCCTTTTTATTCTGGCTTATTTACGGGACAGGAAAATTCGTATATCGTGAAATAAAACGTAAAAATTCCAAATGAAAGTATTTTAAGTGTATTTTACTGTAAGGTACCGAGTAATTTATAAACAAACAGTCACAACTTGGATCAGAAACAGAAGCAAATATGTGAAACGCGTTAAAATGTATATCTCATTTGCATTTTTATTATTTTTCAATGTAAGTACCTATAATACTTTTAAGACTGATCGATTTTGATGTTTTTATATGATTTCAATTGAAAGCGGCATAATGAGTCATGCTGCGTTTACTTATAAGTGGTGGTGTGGAAAATAGCGCTAATCTTTGGAATGGGATGTAATTCACCACTTTTCTTGCCCGAAGGATGCTATCTTTCGGCTGATATGATGAGGCGCAATTAATGCATGCTTTTACGGGTAATTGTACTACACGCGATATTAGCTTAGTTCCCTTGAATCTAATGTGTTCATTCGACATGTTTATTCTAAGAATTTTTACCTTTACCAGCTTCGAACTGGTAAACTCCCTGCAGAATTGAATATTCACTTCCAGGTCTCATACACATATTTCCGGGTACAAAAAGTAGCCCAGTATGCTCGTTGTGTGTCCTTCTAAATTATTTAACCCTTCTTCCAATACTGTGTCGTGGGCGACAAGTAAGTTAATCTTTTCTAGCTCTGAGTCATCGCAATACATATAATATTAAACTAGAACTTGTGTTATAAACAACTACCGTAGGTAATTCAGTCAATGATTGCCCGATTAAAACATCAGTTTCTAATAGATGATCGTCCACAATGTACGCTTCAATATTAGCCTCAACTGCGTCGACAACGACATAACCATTGGTTTTACCTATCGGTACTATAGTACCCCTATACTCCCGAAAGCAAATCCTTTAATTAAGGGGAGACCTGACTTTACTATAGTGAGATGAGCCTCTTCTGCTACTGATTTGCGAATAAGGGTGCATTCACTACCAAAATCAATGTATGCGGATAGTTTAACTCCATTTAAAGTAACAGGTTTAAAATAGTAAAGTATTAAAAGTATTTTTTTTTAATAATATCGTTATACGTCGTGACATCATTGTATTATAATTACATTCATGATTTTGTTATTATATTCATAATATTATATTTATTTATTCATTTTACTTACCTATATGTAAGTGTCATGTTTTCATGTTATATTTATTTATTATTGAATAACGCATAGTTCCTGTCATCAGGGAAGGTTCTAATTATTTTCTTTTGCCAATCACGCCAGGTCATGTTTAGCGTACTAAGACCCTGGAACCATTTCTTTGCATGACCTGCTAATTTTGGAATAGCGTAGAAAATAATCTGCTTTTCACTCCATTTATAAATTTTAGCGGTTTCATTAACCTTGCGAATCCAATTTATAGCCGATTGTTCATTAGCATCTGGGTTGTATTCGGAAATCACATTTTGCGCCCCTTCAAAGTGGTGATCGGTCTTACGAAACACACGTGATAGTTCTCTTATAACGTCGATGTCACGGCGAGGTGTTGCATACGATCTTCTCTTACGCTTTGAGTACTTGCTTAGCCGTGGTTTTGGGCGCGATGATCTTTCGAATGCAATCGATGGAAGTGAATCATCAAATGATGATGTGTTAGATTGGGAACCACGCCGTCGTTTCGTACTTTTTGAGTGTCAATTTATAATATACTCGCAGTATAAGTCATCCGAGCTTTCAGACGTACTTGTAGCAGAGCGGCGAGGTCGTTGGTAAGAGGAACGTGGTCTATGTGAATGTCTGCTATTGACTATTCGTGCTACTAGACGAGCGTCGTCTTCGAGATCTGCTACGGTTAGTTTGTCGTTTATGACGGCGGCGTTTATTACGCAAACTTGTCACAAACCGGCGTCTCTGAATGGGCAGATCATACCGAATTTTCCTGCGACTGCTGTGAGACTCTTTAGTTCGCCCACGATCGCGTAAGAGATGCCGGGGTGGTGGCGTATAGCCTGACGCTTCCGTGGACGACATGTTTCTGGTATGGGTGGAGACTATGTATGCATCCACAAAGTAGCAAAACAAGATAACAGGTGTAAGTATATACAAAAATTAGTGCGTGAATGTGTGTGTGTATGAAGGAAAAGGAAGAAAGTAAAAGGGGTCGGTGAAGGAGAGAGGAAGAGCAGAAAACAATAAAATTTATTATTATGCAATGAGTAGGTAGCTACGTGTAACTGAACGTTATCACCCAATTATTCTTAAATTATTGATTAGTTCATATAAGTTGTATTTGTATTGTTCTAATTATTAAATTTTTTTTTGACGCTTAGAACATAATTATTGTAGGTACTTAATGGAATTTAAGCAGCGTCAGCTGCGGTCATAAATACATGAAATAACAAGAAACACACACACAACAAAACAAAGGGTATACAAATAAACCCCAGAACGGCCAGAACCCAATCATGTTTTCAAGTAAATTTTTCTACTACTCTCGGCCGGGAATCGAACCCGGGCTCTCTTACACACGCACGCCACCAGACGTACTATGTGCGTAGTCTTTGTTATCATAAACGTAGAAAGCAAAGAAACCGATACAAGCCCGGTCGGTACCCTACCTACTTCCGGCGGCTGTTGGTAGGTACGCTTTGCGATGACCATATTTACCTCTTACAACTTTTGTTAGTGCACCCTCAGATGTACTATAAAAGTACATAATTACCACACCCGCCGTAAACATGTTTATAAAATAATAAGTGAGCTTATAATTTCAGTGAGATGAAACGACCTGACACCAACTAAATCAGACACCTTTGTTTAGTTCTAGAAGTGATTACGCTTGTTTATAACACCTACTGTAATGTGAGTATCACCATTGCTCGCCGCATTTAACTTTTAAGGCAAGTGACGTATAACCTACACACTTCGTTCTTAATTCTCGATACTAAGATTGTAAAATAATGTAATTGACATCTTTGTAAGTAAATATACAAACCGATTATGTAGTGATTCACATTATAATAAAGAGGTTACATACCAGCAGATTTTCTCTAAAGTTTTTACCACTTCTGAAATATTAGGAAGACAGTATTCCCAGGGTTCCTGTTGTAAATTATACTCACGAAGACTAGTAAATATAAAGTTTATTCATAGACACATTACTATAGAATTAAAAGAATATAAATTGTCACACAACTTCTCTATCTGACAGCTAGTCGACGACTGCCCGCACCAGAGGGGTAATCACGTAACGTTCCGAACGCGCGTCGGTACGATTTAACTGTCAATTTTCTATGTAAAAAGTCACATTTAGACCTACCCGACGTTCGTACAATGCGTCACGTGATCGACCTACTGGCCCGCGCTTTTATGAACGATACCCATATGACATTATAATTTTTTATTAGTACTTGATGAATAGAACAAAATTACAGAATGTATTAAATAGCTAACACATATAATCTCAAATACTCATCCAAACATTTTGTCCCAATCATAACAAAGGTATGGACTAGATATCTCACAGATTTATTATACCGAATAGTACCTACCTACACTGCATGTACAGTATAGGTATATTTAAAGGTAGCCTTTAACATTAAGTACAAAGTAGTGACAATCAGTAGTGGTAATCATCTAATCATTTCATCGCACGCGTTTTCAAAACAAACCAAGTAACGGATTATAGGTAGTTACCTATTTAAGTTAATATCACTGCACGCGAATTGTCAGCATTTAGCCACATAATTTATTTCATTTGATATTCAATACATTTTAAATATAGTTAAAGGAATTCCATACCAACAACATCGACAACAGAAATTTCTCATCGAAAAACTTCTGGTGGACAATGGATTCTATTTAGATAGTTATTATTTCGAATACTCGTCAACACAGTACACGATATGCTTAGAGTTGATTTCCTTTTGATAATTTTTACCTCTATAGTTAACCGATACACAAAGTATTGGCCGGATAACCCAATAACTTCGATAATTCTTTTTCGTATACCTTTTTTCCTAATTAGGTACTATTTTCCTTTCCTTTAACAAAATATCGCACTTTTGTTTTCCTCGTTCGCCACTTGTAAAATACTCAGTAACACCAGGTACATATACCTAAGCACTCCATGCACGTCCGCTCGGCACCGCGGTTGACAGCTGACTACCTCCACTCCTGCAGTGCAGGATACTACAGGAGGCCCTCCCTGTAGTATCCTACTGTAGTACCCCTCTAGTACACAATATAATTTTATTGTCCAGTATATTATTAATTTAACGTTTGTCCTACGTTCAGTATCGAATTAATAGTTGTTATCAACGTTTCACTTTGGCCCGATTCATAGTTAGAAGAGTTTGTGATTCTGTACAATATAATATGTATGTACGATACAATTTTCTCACGTAAATCCGTTTTATTACTCAATGAAATAAAATTGATACTATGACACTGTAGGAAATTGTTCACATACTAATTGTACAAAATCACAAGCTCTTTCACGCCACTTTTATCCAATTATTACGAAAATTATTTTTCACTTCCCATGCTCGCAAAGTTCGCCTTAGTGCTGGATGTATGCTGCACAAAATGCCACTTTTATGCTCTAGTGCACAAAGTAAAATTGTTTTAAAGACTAAGATAATCGGGCCTAACAGCCACACACACAATAAAACTTCGTAAAATAAACTTGTGATTTGATTTGATTTGCTTCAATAAATTTCACATCCGTGTTTTCCATTACTAAATTAATAAAACCAGATAAAATAGGAGTCAATTATTATTTTTAAACGTATTGAACCATTAAATTACTTGGCAGTATGGAGTACCTAAGTCTAATATCACGTGTCGAAAATTAAACATAAAAACTTTAAAAAGTTAAGTGACGGGAATGAGCTATTATTTTATTTTATTTTGCAATTATTTGTTATTTTCTCGCAATCGAAGTGAAAAGCAGTGTGTATAACTCGGGCATAAATTAGCCATTTAACCCCTCGACTTAACTATCCACCATCGCCGGTGGCTCGGGTGGATATAAACGTCTCAGGTTAAATGGCTCGTTTTATGCGCTTGTTGTACAATCTACTATTTAATCCCTTAGTGTAGGTACTTGTATTATTTAATGTAGTGAAAGAAATGTAAAATTATGCGGCGGCTGACGGCTATTATTATCTAAGTTACCGGCAATATTGCCCTGGTTGGCGCTATCATTACGAGTAACAGCCGTTGTCGGAAATTTTCCGATTTTCAATGGCATGGAAGTGGAACTTGTTATACGTTTCACCGAAAAGCAAACGTTATTTACCGTTAGCTTTTCCGTGAAGGAAAACATCGTGAAGAAACCGGTCTAATCCCAATAAGGTCTAGTTTTCCCTGGAAGGTCAGATGGCAGTCGCTTTCGTAAAATGAGTGCCTATGCCAAATCTTGGGATTATGTGTCAAAGCGGACCCCGGGCTCCTTTAGGTCACAACCGGGAATAACGCTAGGAGGATGATGGAAGTGGAACTTGTAAAAAAACTGGCTACTTTACTTGGGGATGTAGGGAGGGCTGTGCCCCCTCAAAATTTGATCAGTCTGATGCAACGGGGCACCTGCCTGTATCAGTGCTCTCAAACCGATTAAATTCCTTTCATCTCTCGGATCTCCCTAAGTGCCCTCCAAACTAGAACGCACTGCCAGGTTAATCTACCCGTTTTTCATCATTGATGCGAACAAGTTAAAAAAAAAAACAAAATTTTTGTTGAACTTTGCTAGACAGAGCTCATGTTAGAACTACACCTAGCCTTAAGACCTATTTTGTTACAACATGAACGCAATAAAAATCTGAATCTTTTTATTTTTTGAGAGCACTCATTAGAATTTTGATTGTATGCGTAGTGTACTTTAAAATATCGTATGCGATATATAATCCCCTGTTAGTTATTTTACGCTGTTTTAAGGGTTTAAACATTAGCGTGAACTTTTTGGTAGCTACTACTAAAGTTTTTAGGATAATTAATCAAAGTTAGGGAATCATATTACTAAAAACGTATTTTTTGTCGTTTGATTCCCGCCATTTAAAAATGCATTTTTGTTTAAATATATTGTATATTTTAGCGTAATTCGTTTTTGTACAGTATATTATTAATTTCGTTGCATCATAGGGTTGAATCAGTCTTGATTTTGTGTCGTAGATAGGTAGGGCCATACTGCATATTATAATATGTTCTTTGAATTGCAGGCACGATGTAATATCTTGATGTGTTACAGGGTATCACCGCATCCTTTTTTAGATTGACTGCCACGTATTCTGCTTCAATTATTGATGCATGATTTTAGGGTTCCGTACTCAAAGAGTAAAACGGGACCCTATTACTAAGACTCCGCTGTCCGTCTGTCAGTATGTCTGTCTGTCTGTCACCAGGCTGTATCTCACTGATACCGTGATAGTTCCAGTTGAATTTTTCACAGATGATGTATTTCTGTTGCCGCTATAACAGCAAATACTAAAAACAGAATAAAATAAATATTTTTATAGATAATGGTACGGAACCCTTCGTGCGCGAGTCCGACTCGCACTTGGCCGGTTTTTTAATAAGCTCAGCAGGTGATTTTCGTTGTTATGCACCAGCTGGATGTCCTTATCGTACTGTTGGGAAAATCTCTCATCTAACACGCCAAATAGAGAGTTCGCTAAGTATCCCACGCCGTCAACAAGGCCTCGCCTTACTCTCTTCACATATAATCCGTGATCTGTTGTTAATAGTAGTTTATGCTACTGATACATAATGAGAGGCCTTAAAATACGAGTGTGGTTTTATGAAACGAGCGTCAGCGAGTTTCATAATAGGATCACACGAGTGTTTTAAGGCCTAATTATGTACAGTTGCATACACTACTGGGTTCAGAAGCCATAGGAAAATGACCTGCATTGCTACGAGTGCTACCTGTAAGTAACTATCATTGAAAAAAAAATTTGTGAAAAAAAATGGAAAAAAAAAGTGATTTTTTTTTAATTGAAAAAAAAGTAAAAGAAAGTTAGAAAAAGTAAAAAAAAGGAAAAAAAGGAATAAAAGTGACAAAAATTAAAAAAAAAGTAAAGACAAGTTAGAAAAAGTAGAAAAAAGTGAAAAAAGTAAAAAACAGCAAAAAAATTTAAAAAAAAGTGAAAAAAAGTAAAGAAAAAGTAAAAAAAAATGCAAAAAAGGAATAAAAGTGACAGAAATTTAAAAAAAAGTAAAAAAAAGTTAGAAAAAGTAAAAAAAAAGTGAAAAAAGTGAAAAACAGCAAAAAAAATAAAAAAAAAGTGAACAAAAAATTAAAAAAAAGTGAAAAAAAATTCCATTGATCCTGTATAATCTGCATATCGGCTAATTTATCGAAATAAATTCGTTTGTTAGGGTTTAGCTTGATAACGTTTGTTCAGGAATTACAGGATGTCAGCAAAAGGAAAAGCAGACATTTGTAGCTGTTGTAGCCCGGTTTAGTCGCCCTTCGGGTGCGTGTTGGTTTTAGTTTGTTTGGCGCTTGTGATTCCGAGCTTGAGTCTTCTCTTTCCTTGCCTGTGGTATCTACAGGCAATGGTGACAGTTTAGTGATGGGTCGTTTCATAATACTTGTTTTTGTTTTCAGTGTTACAACCCTTACGTGACCATCCTTTCCGGGATGCGTTTCTATGACCTTTCCCAAAAGCCATCTTGCCGGAGGGATGTTGTCTTCTTTCACCAACACCATGTCGCCGACTTTCAAGTTTCTTTTGACGCTGTTCCATTTGCTGCGAGTTTGCAGGGTATGTAGGTATTCAGTAGACCATCGCTTCCAAGAGTCCCTGTGCATCTTTTATGATAGTTGCCAGCGTGTTCGAATGTTGCGCGTTTCTTTTTCTGGAGACAGTGGACCTGCCAGTAGTGGACCGCCGACCAGAAAATGTCCAGGAATAAGATATTCTAGGTCGTCTACGTCGTCTGTTAGCGGCGTCAGAGGCCGGGAGTTCAGACAGCCTATCTGTGCTAGGAGACTGGAGAACTCTTCAAACGTCAACTTCTGTCTCCGAGAACACGTCGTAGGTGATGTTTCGTGCTCTTCATTGCAGCTTCCCACTCCCCATTAGCTGTAGGCCACGCTGGCGCACTGAAGTGCCATTCAATGTTGGAGTTGGCCAAGTACGCCAACAGCTCAGTGTTTACGTAACGTTCAAGAGCTTCCTTCCTTTCTCGAGCCAGCACCTGTGAAGTTGGTACCGTTGTTACTGTAGAGATGCTGAGGTGCACCTCGGCGAGCAATCAGTCTATGCAGTGCCGCTAAGAATGGGAGCTCGAATCTGAGACGAACTCAAGGTGTATGTATAGCCTTAGTTGACAGGCAAACAAAAACCCTTGCCCTTGGTTGCTTAAATTCCTCTTCCTTTGTTGGCCTTGACCTCGACATAGCCAGTAAAGTCAATGCCCGTGTGCGTAAACGGTCGCGATGGTGACTCGGGGCGCCGGAAGAACTGCCATCATTTGATTGTTGGTTGTTGGTTTGAATCGGTGCCACCTGATGCAACTACGAAGCCGATCCTTCACTGTTCTAACACCTCGTAGTATTTAGTAGAAGAATCGTAGAAGTTGTTTCGCAGATGCGCCAGAGTGAGTCTCGGGCCTTCGTGAAGTGTTGTTATATGGGCTTGTTGTATGAGTAACTCCGTCAGCTTGTCGTCGTGCGGAATGATAGCTGGGTGTTTTTGGGCGTAGGTAATACACGCGTGTTCTAGTTGACCACCGACACGCAGCACGTTATCGTCGTCCAAAATCGGGTTTAGTTTTAAAGTAGTACCGTCAGCAGCCTTAAACTTAATTGGACAGTAGCTAGTAGGACCTCGTTCAAGTTTCCTGATACGTGATTGTTGGAATTCCGTTGTTTATCCGAAGTTTCAGGTTGTTCTTGGATCGCCGACATTGAAGAAGCCGGCGGCGCGCAGGCGGTGTCACGTAACAGGTCATGTAGCGACGTGTGATGTACCGAATTGCATACCTTGCAACGTTTGATTGTCGTACATTGTTTTCCGTTGTGCGAGAATAAGCAATTTTCGCAAATGTTCAATTGCGAACTCGTTGCCTTTTTAGCACTTGGCGTCATGTTCTGAAATGTTTTGCAATAGAGTAGAATTTGATTTGTTTTGCATATTGGGCAATTACGTCCTGTGTTGGCATTGTAGTATTCACTTATTTGCCGATTCTAAAGGTATATCTGTATAGCTTGGCTAGCCAACGCTACACCACAGGCCACCGCTCCCGCCAACGGTCGGGCCATGACTGCTGTCATCGTGACGTATGCGCACTAGATAAGCACAGATATAGTTGTTATTTTCTAAGCCGTCCGTTCTGCAGTGCGGCGTTCTTAGTGCGGAACGGACGGCTTAGAAAATAACAACTATACACTACATCCCTTTCTTGTTTTAATGAAAAGGAAACCTATTCATGTAATCTATTTATGTAAATTAAATTATCTATTCAAGCCTTACTGAGCTTACCGTGGGCCTAGGTTGATTTGTGTAAGATTGTTTGCTGGAATATTTATTTATTTATTTATTATTTATTTATTCAAGTATAGAATCATGTTTTATTTATTACGTATTTATGAATTTTACTAGTGAACAAATTTTACTTTATTCCTGCATATTTGAATCCTCTCGCTCTCTAGTCCAACCTAAGCTTGTTTTATTTGTTAATTTTTTTTCAACCCAGGGTTAATAACATTATGCACTTAACACCTGTAATTACCACTGTTTCTAAAAATGAACCTCAGCCACGAGAAAACCCGGCGTAAGAAACTGTGTCGGTTTATTATAAAATGTATAAATGACATTAGTCCGATATTATAAAATTACAATCCTACTGAGGAACACCTGTTTATTTACTTTTCCCGCTAGATCACACATGTATTTTAATGTACATTCATTTAAGGTAGGTACCTAACTCATAGAAGTCATAAAACATCAATAATGCTAACATGATGTATTTCAATGTCCGATTTAATATTACCCCCAATAGTATGCAGGGAAGTTTTAATTAGAGGAATCAATTACGCCGCCACCAGAGTTTTACCTGTGGTATTTGATTTAAATATTATTTTCCATTTCCAACTTTTAGCAGTTTGTATTTATCTTACAGAGGTACACCTTTTTTTACACATCGTTACATATAGTAGATTCCGTTAGCGCTTCGAAGGAATTCGCAACGAATATAGTAGGTATTTATACTTAGCCTCTGTTCTATACACATATCAACATAAATTGAACAACACAATGCCATACATGACTGAATTAGGCACACTTGTGTACTGGTTAAATAGACCAATCAAATTAGCTAAAATAAATAAAAATAAAATAAAATAAAAATGGTTTATTTTCAGATTTCTTAGATCCATAGCATTACAAAACACAAAACAAAAACACAAAACACTTATACAACTATATAACTATATTAGTAAAATTATAGCCACATGAATTTATTTTATTTTATTTTTTTAGGACGTGTAGGTCGGTGTATCGGCGGAGTATGTCCGAGTCCCACCTCTCTGCTATCATTTTCAGGATGCTATTTGAGCTTCCCCTCGTCTGCATCATCACAGACGCCGTCTTCTTCCGTATTATGGCATAAAAGTCATCTACGCTAGCATCGGCAAACATCCCAGAGGCGCTGCAGAATCGGGGAAGCCCAAACAGCCTCCTAAAAATGTTGTTGTATTGGATACGCAGGGCGCTATATGACTTCAGCCTGAAACTAGCCCACAGGCCACACGTTCTATACGTTAAACCCTTCTTCTTTGACAATAAGCTAAACCCGGACATAATTCGATAACTGTAATTTTCTTTTTCTATGATGTAAAGTATTGTTAGTTATAGTTTAAATAAAAAGAATTAAACATTTTAGGGTTCCGCGTCATTGTAAAAAAAACCAAAAATCTAAATTTTTAACAAATTCTGATTTCATAAGAGCAGCATAATATGTAACTTTGTAAAAGTGCCTCTATTATGATATAACGCTTGCATTCCAGTTAAAGAAATCAAAATTAATCTAATTAATCAACCGGGACTATCAATAATAATGAAAGTTCAGTAAGTTACACATTTTCTGGCTTATCTTACCAGAAATTATAGATAACTGCAATTTAACAAATTATTCTGAATAGTATATTATATGTGTTGATAAATTATTAAAAATTAAACAGATTCTCTTTGCGGATTTCTAAAATCACAAATATTGGTAGTTTTTGGAAAACCATAATACATAACTACTTGGAAAGTGTTTGATTTATGCGGTCAACATATTATTAGTACTATAAGAAACAAATTAAACAAAAAATATCCACGATTATTAATTAATTCATATTTTTTCGTACTAAAGTTTTAATATGAACCTTATCTCTTGCAGAATAAGGCCGTCATTGCTTTGCGCCTCAACTACCGACCGTGCTGTCGCGAGTCGCAGGCATTCAAGGCCGAAACGCACTGACAGCGGTGGTAAAGCGGCGCGGGGCACACTGGGCTGAAAATCGGCTTTCATAGACATAGGAATCGAAGTTAACATATTAAAGATTTTTTGCTTGAAATGGCTATAACTTGCCATTATTATGCTAAATTATGATCCTGGCGTGATTTGGCACGAAAACTTATGAGTTATAATTTTTTTCCGTAAAAAATGTATGGAGATGGAACGAAAAAACTGGATATCTCGGGAACCGCAAAAAAAACACAAATATCCTTACAGACGGTTATACTTATAATTATTCCTGATTTTTTGACATACGACATATTTCAGTAATAGATGCGGTTTTTTTTTTAAAATCGACGAAATTTTTCATACAATCGGCTTTAATAGACATAGGAATCGAAGTTAACATTTTAAAGATTTTTTTGCTTGAAATGGCTATAACTTGCCATTATTATGCTAAATTATGATTCTGGCGTGATTTGGCACGAAAACATAGGAGTTATAATTTTTTCCCGAAAAAAATGTATGGAGCTGTAACGAAAAAACTGGATATCTTGGGAACCGTAAAAAACACAAATATCCTTACAGCTATAGCAGATACTTCTAATTATTCCTGATTTTCCGACATACTACATATTTCAGTGGTAGGTACGGGTTTTAAAAAAAAAAACGACGGAATTTTTCAATTATTTTTTTTAAACTCCGTCGTCTTACTTTAAAAATAAAAGACAGAAATATGTATATTTCGCCTTTTCAATAAAGGATGGGGCATTGTATATCAAATTTTCAGTGTTTTTTTTTAGTTAATTTTATTACATAAAAAAAAACAACCATAACAATTTAAAAACAAATAATAAATACAATTAAAGTATAAAAATAATAGCATAACCTTACAATATTTTTTAACTTTTAATTTATCCTTCTATATCACTGTCTTCTGAATCTAATTCGGAGTCAGGTTCTACGTCACACGCACCCAAAACCTCAATTTGGGGTTCCTCTAACTTAAGCAGGTTTGTCGTTTCTGTAAAAAACGCCTGTTTCTTCTTTGCATCCAGGGTCGGTCTCATTGCAGTAATTAGAGGATCGGAGGATAAAATAAGCATGTTGAGAATATCCTCGTTGGATGCTTGTCTGCTTTTCTTCCTGGAGTTATGTTCCCTGAACGTCCTAAAATCTTTATTTCGGGCTTCTGAAGCTTCTTCCGAGAGACTTCCAATAGGTACAATAGCATTGCTGGCAATGATATCTGCTCCGTGAATTAGCAATTTATGCACGGTTGATGGCATGTAGTACCAATCATACAACTCTACATACTTTTTAGCAGTCTCCAAGGCATACTCTTTAAAATTCGAAACAGCAATATGTTCCCCGGATGTTATTGCTTGCAGTATTACGGCAAATCTGCGTACGAGCTCTTCATTCAATCCAGTTATTGCTGCAGTTTTTTCTGGATTCTCGAAAAATCTTCTTGCTGTATTCCCATCGTTTGTGGTCCCCGAACCTTGCTTCACAATGTCAATCAAAAGGTTAAGCTCTTCTTTAAATCTATCTTGAATTGTCTTCTTTGTCTCGTTCAAAATTTTTTATGTTCGTCTCCCTTTGCAGCCCATTTCTTGAAGACGAGTCTGTATGAAATGTGCAAAAGACATTCCATTGAATTGATGCGGGCATGCAGTGGTGACAATCCAAATTCGTACAAGTCGGTGGCTATCGTTTTTGATGTAACAGAATTTATGCGATTCATTTCTGTCGGTTTAGCCAAACATAAATAGCATGTAGCATTTGACCTAGCCGCAGAAAGATATGTACAATTTTTTCCATCAATCATTGTCATCTTCAGTGCATGATGTATTTTACAAGTATTGTATTCCGTAGGAAGTAGAGCTTTAATTTATTTTTCTATCTTTCCTTTTTGCTCAAGAACGACTGCCTCACTTTCTTTCACGAATCTGAACATCAATGGGCGACAATAGGAGGGTGAGCAAGGTTTTGGATTCGTCCATACTATGTCTTCTCCAGAAACCAACTTAAGTGGTACTAAAGATGTCATGAATATGCTTGAGTCATCTTGTTCGCCTTCCATTTTCTGCTTATATCTGCTTTGACTGGAAGCACCATCAAAACCCCACTTAGATATTAGCGTCAACTGTTTGTTTTCCACATTGCTTGATAAACCATCCAGTATCCTCTTCGTTGTTAAATTAAGTAAAGCTTGAAGTTTAATTTCAGCTGATGAATCCGTTATGGTTATGGTTGACTTCGGAGGATAGCACTGTAATTTGGCCGATTGTATCTTGTAGTAAGACGGATAAAGCTTCTGGGCACCTTCTCGAATAGCAGTCTCCCTTAAAGTGATGTATTGCCATTTAGATAGTTTTAATGAAATGAAAAGTCCGAGTGCTTTTTCTGGTGTAAATAAAGCGGAGAAATTTGGTTTCTTGATCATTCTACGTATGTTTGTAGCAGTTTCTGGGTTTTTGAGCATGTATTCAATGACAGATGCGATATCATCTCGACCATCCTCTTTCAAAAGTTTTGCCGCTGTAAAAGCCAACTCAGTTGAGTTTTCACCTTTATGACTGCCAGATCTTCTCTTCTTTTGCTTGTTTGATAGGTCTTCGAAGGCTTTTCTTGGTCGCTTTGTCATTGTCCCAATTGAAGTTGATGATCTTGAACATTCTGAAGAGGTAAGTTCGGTGCTGGTTGATGTCGCAGAATACTCCAAACCAGTAGAATCTTCTTGTAGTTCAGGGATAAGAAGATTGGTTGGTACACAGCTGGGCCAATCAACATCTTTTTGAAGTCAATTCTCGTAGTACCTTTTGAAGTCATCGGTGTTTCTCTGACATTTCTTCCATCTCCATGCAGCAGATCGGGTGAATCTTCGACAAAATTCCTTGAGGGTGACACTGTCTTCTTCTGATAGACTAGAGCCTAGCTGAACTACCACTGCTTCGAATAATACTTCATTATTAAAAGAAGGACTGGTAGTTTGTAAAATAACAAATAAGTCTAAGTTGGTACAAAAACTAAACATATTTTTGTAAGTAGATGTTAACAGTTGCGTACAAGAATTTGTAGTGACTTTGTCATATAGACGTTCGATGCTTTTATTGTTGTGTACTGATGGTGCTTAAATCTCTCCTACTTCCTATCCTATAATCCTTCTACTTATTATGTTATTTGCTTATCAGAACTCATTACTGGATCTTGCTAAGGCGTATTACAACTTATTACTAATTTGTTATATTTGTATACCGCGCGGGTAGATGTAACTCGCCAGTCTGTTTTCGAGCATTAAAAGTAGCACATACGTGTCCTGTGAATTTGGAGTTTTATTAGTACTTCCCGGCCAGGACACCACAATTGGCGACGAGAACGATACCTTCGTGTGCAAACTATAGTTTTTTTCAATAAATGGTTGAAAGAAATGGCCACGACTAGTGCAAACGTAATGTTCGGCGGCAGTCTCAATTTTGACCATCGGATACACGAATGGAGCATTTTCAAGAGTAGGCTGTCACAATTTTGTACAGTTAATGATATTACCGGAGAAACCGACAAGGCAGGAGTTAAACAGCGGGCCATATTATTAACGGCCTTATCAGAAGATACCTACCGCATTCTTCGGGATTTAGTGTCACCAAAGGATTTGGACAAGACAGAGTTCAATGTCTTGTTGGAATGTCTCAACACTCACTTTACGCCAAAGAAGAGTACCTTTGCGGAACGTTACACCTTCTACAGGGCGAAACAGCAACCTGGCGAGGAGTTGACGGACTGGGCGGCGCGAGTGCGAAACTTAGCCCAGCATTGCGGGTTTAAAAGTGAACTCGATACTGCCTTACGTGACCGATTCGTCTTAGGGTTAGAAAATATAAGAGAGAAAGAGAAGTTATTTGCTGAGAGTATTGATACCCTGACGCTTAACAAAGCTTTGGAACTAGCGCAAAGTGTTCGGTGTGCGAGATTGGCCTTGAAAAAAACACACTTGACGGTGCCCGAAACTCCAGTGTTTACCGTGCATGCATCGCGGCCGCAACAAAAGTTCCGTACGGGCGTAGAATGCTGTGAAATTTGTGGCTATAAGAATCATACAAGAGATCAGTGTCGGTTTAGTAATTATACATGTCAGAAATGTAAGCAAAAGGGACATTTAAAGCGAATGTGCAAGTCAAAATTGCGACTCAATAATTATATTACGGAGGACGATAACGACATCGTACAAGGTGAGAGTGTTTATAATATTATAACAGTTAATGGTGAACCAATGCAACAGCTGGTCACGATAGCGGACGAGCCTATTAGGTGTGAGATTGATAGTGGGAGCGCGGTTTCGGTTTTGCCTCACGAAATCTTCGATAGGTATTTCTCAAAATACGAGTTAAAATCGTCAATGGTCGTATTGAAGTGTTATAATGATAGTAAGTTATCCGCTAAAGGTACAGTTACTATCACTTATGAAGGTAAAACAAAACAGATCGTGTTCTTTGTTATTGAGGCAAGCGATAAGCGACCTACCTTACTGGGCCGGGATTTTCTAAGTTTATTTAGATTACAAATATGTAGTTCGAACGTTAATAATTTAGTAGAGGATGACTTACGTTCTAAGTTAATGGCTAAGTATTCGAAGTTATTCGCGGACGAACTGGGGCGATTTAATAAATATAAGGTGACCTTAAAGGTCAAACCAGATGTTCAGTTACGGTTTTTCAAGCCCCGCCCAGTGCCATTGCCATTGAAGGGTAAAATAGAAGCAGAAATACAGCGTTTAGTTGAGTTAGGGGTACTCGAGAAAGTAGATCATGCTGACGTAGCCACACCGATAGTGCCTGTATTACGTGCCGACGGAAATATTAGACTATGTGGTGACTATTCGGTAACCTTAAATAAGGCATTATATGTTGATAACTATCCCGTGCCACGCATTGAGGACCTATTTGCTAAGCTGTATGGGGGGGAAGAGTTTTCAAAACTAGATCTCTCTAGGTCATACAACCAGCTGGAACTTGACGAGTCTCATAATTTAACCTGTATTAAAGTATTAACACACATAAGGGCTTATATCGCTATAATAGATTAGTGTTTGGTTTGAAAAATGGGCCGTTTTTATTTCAACAGACACTGGAAAGCTTGTTAGGTGACATCGAGGGAGTATGTATATTTATCGACGACATCCTAGTAACAGGGGAAAATCGGGATGTTCACATTAAAAGGTTAGAACAGGTTTTGAGCCGCCTAGAGGACGCTGGTTTGCGGTTAAAACGAGAAAAATGCGAGTTATTTCAAAAGTCTGTCGAATACCTTGGCTATATAATTGATAAACACGGGTTGCATAAGTCACCGAAGAAAGTGGAGGCTATTCTAAACTGTGAACCCCCAAAGAATGCTACGGAGTTGAAGTCCTTTCTGGGCTTGGTTAATTATTATAGGTGTTTTGTACCCAATACGTCCAGTATTTTAAACCCTCTGAATTCGCTCCTAAAAAAAGAAATTAAGTGGACATGGAACAAAGAGCAAGATAGTGCATTTAGAACTATCAAACAGGAGATGTTTTCTGAGAGGGTGTTGGCGCACTATAACCCCGAGTTGCTCACCATCGTGACAGCTGATTCTGGGCCCACCGGCCTTGGGGCTGTTTTGTCACAGGTTCAGCCCTCCGGCGAGGAGCGCGTTGTAGCGTATGCATCGCGTTCACTTTCCAAGGCAGAGCGTAACTACGCTCAAATACAGAAAGAGGCCGTAGGTATTATATTCGCGGTGAAGAAATTTCACCACTACTTGTATGGCCGCATGGAGCCATTTGTCCTCCGCACGGACCATAAGCCCCTTATCACAATCTTTGGTGATAAAAAAGGCATTCCGGAAATGGCGGCAAATCGTTTACAGCGGTATGCTTTGTTTTTGGCAAGTTACAATTTTAATATCGAGTACATACGAAGTGACGAAAACATCGCGGATTTCCTCTCGCGCTCGATAGCCAGCTATTCATCAGAGGCTGAATCGTGCGATACAACATCACTCGTAGATACATGTTTATACATCAATTATTTCACGGACAGTATGATTAAACCGGTTACGTTGTCCGATGTGAAAACTGCGACGTCAGCTGACGAGATTCTTAATGAGGTCAGGCAATATATCATAAACGGGTGGCCACGGAATCCGTCAGACGAAAGATTAAAACCCTACTACAATTGTAGGGTGGAGCTTCACGTCAAAGACGGGTGTATTTTAAGGGGATATAAATTAATAATTCCTCGGACATTCCGTGAACGAATGTTGGAGGAGTTACATAGTTCTCATTTCGGAGTCGTTAACACTAAGACGGAAGCCAGGTCAAGAATGTGGTGGCCAGACATTGATAAACATATTGAACAAAAGATAGGTTCCTGTAGTATATGTAATACTATGCGCGCCGCCCCGCCACGTTCCCCGCTCGCAGTATGGCCATACCCCAAGCATCCTTGGAAGCGCGTACATATGGATATGTTTTCAATAGAAGGAAAACAATTTTTAGCCATCGTCGATGCGCATTCGAAATGGGTGGAATGTTTTTCTATGCAATCTACGGACACAAAGGCAATTATTGACAGGTTAGAGGAGGTAAATAGTAGATTCGGTTTGATGAATGTGTTGGTAACTGATAACGCAGCAAATTTTTGTTCAAAAGAATATGAAACCTATTGTGCAGTGAATGGTATAAAACATATAACGAGTCCTCCCTATCATGCCCAATCGAATGGCCAGGCGGAGAATACTGTAGGTTTTTTTAAAAAAAGGCATAAAAATTATAATGTCGAATCATAGCGCGGAACCAGTTAACAGACGAATATGGAAGCTGTTATTTAATATTAGGAATTCCATTCATTGCACAACCGGTTTTTCGGCCGCACAGCTGATGTACGGCCGCTCGCTCCGCTGTCGTCTCGACCTGTTGCAATCGGTTGATAAAGAAGGGTTCGATAACAATCATGAGTCATATTCGCACCCACCACAGTTGTTGTTACCGTCCCGAGCTAATCAAAACGTTTGTTCTAAACAGATCTCACAAGCTAAGAGTTACGGAGGGCGGCGGAAAGTATGTTTACAAGAAGGCGAGCAGGTGCTAGTTAAACATATTTATAACAATGGATCTAAGCACGTCTGGAAAAACGGTTACATTAAAAAGTCCATTGGTAATAGATTGTTCTTGGTGCATATTATAGATTTAAATCTAGTGGTTAAGAAACATGTCGATCAATTATTATGGTATAAAGGTTATAAAACGGTACACTTGCATGATCAGGGGAATAGTTCTGATATAGAAATAACTACAAGCGATGCAGTACCCCCAGAACATGTTTCGGTGAGGGAAACGGTGATCGAAGGCCCGGACTTGGACTCAGGCGTGCTGGACACCCAGCATGATTCGGAGGAGGGGCATCGATCATTGGATTCCAGCTTGACGGAACCCCCCGCCATCTCGCCTCAGGCCGGAGCTGTGTCTCCCGAGGATATGTTCTTAGATTGTGAGGTGGAGGATACCGAGACTATAGGGGAACCTTCGACTGATACGGGCGGACGTCAAATTCGAGCCAGTCGAAATCCAAACCCCATGTATAAATAAGTTAGTACTTATACATAAGTACTTAGTTTAAGTTGTTTTTATAGCTATTGGTGGAGGGATTGTTATATTTGTATACCGCGCGGGTAGATGTAACTCGCCAGTCTGTTTTCGAGCATTAAAAGTAGCACATACGTGTCCTGTGAATTTGGAGTTTTATTAGTACTTCCCGGCCAGGACACCACATAATTATTGCTATGATCATTATCATTAATAATTAACGTAATTTCGTAATTATGTCTAATTAGATATCGTGATTCTTCATTACCGCAGAAAATAAAAGAAAAATTAATATTTTAAGACGCAACATGAGCTCGGAAATCCTTTTACATATTTCTGTATTTCACCTTTAAAAATTTATTCGATAAAAAAAAACCGTAGCTACCACTGAAATATGTAGTATGTCAAAAAATCAGGAATAATTAGTAGTATAACCAGCTGTAAGGATATTTGTGTTTTTTTGCGGTTCCCAAGATATCCAGTTTTTTCGTTCCATCTCCATACATTTGTTACAGAAAAAAATTATAACTCATAAGTTTTCGTGCCAAATCACGCCAGGATCATAATTTAGCATAATAATGGCAAGTTATAGCCATTTCAAGCAAAAAATCTTTAAAATGTTAACTTCGATTTCTATGTCTATGAAAGCCGATTTTCAGCCCAGTGTGCGGGGTGGCGCGGAGGCGGTACTTGTAATGTTTGAGCTAATATGAAAGGATCCGAACACTTTTTTCTCGGCCGGTATTCTGTGCGGACCCATTCGTATTAGATCGAACATTACAGCCGGTACCACCTCTACACTGCGCCGCGCCGCCGCTTCGCCACCGCTGTCAATGCGTTTCGGCCTTCATTTATTATGGATAGGTCAATGATTGTCAAACATTTATAAACACGAACGTGGCGTTTACCACGGTTCGGCTAGGGTGGAGATTTATTGAAATATTGTGTTCATTAGATCGATAATAACTAAATTGTTCAGCATGAGACATAATTGTCGTGGAATGTCGATTACCTATTTATAAGCACTCAGTCTTCTGTATAGAATTATTTAAATAAAATATGTTACTTATGTGGGTGCAGAAAGGGGCATTATTGGAATGATTCGTGTTCGAATAAACATTTATTCGCGAATAATTTATTCGTCTACACTTTCGAATGACGAATGATTTATTCTCATTTCATTCCAATAAATCCACGAATAATATTTAAGAATGCGGTTGCTCGTTGTAACAAGTACACGAATTTAACACGATCACTACAAGTGTACCTATTTTCAAGTATTAATACCCTTTTCTACTAATTAACAATATTTTCGTGAGTTAAATGAGTCACTTCATGGGGCATTTAACAGGTTTGTTTCAATATGTCATGTGTGTGGGCTTGTCCATATATTACGTCGTCGTTTTTAGGGTTCCGTACTCAAAGAGTCCGTCTGTCTGTCTGTCACCAGGCTGTATCTCACGAACCGTGATAGGTAGACAGTTGAAATTTTCACAGGTGATGTATTTCTGTTGCCGCTATAACAACAAATACTAAAAAACAGATTTTTTATTTTCTTTTTTTTTCTGATACAATTTTACACAAATCGATCTAGTCCCAAACTAAGCAAACTATTATGGGTACTAGACGACGATAAACATACTTATATAGATAAATAAATACATAGAAAACATCCATGACTCAGGAGCACATATTTGTGCTCATCACACAAATAAATGCCCTTACCGGGATTCGAACCCGGGACCTCCGGCTACGCAGGCAGGGTCACTACGAGGGTCAAACTGAAAGTTTCGGCAATAGAAAAAAATATGCAGTTACATTGATTTAAGTATTTTTATTGTTTTTCAAAGTATTCTCTTTTATATTTTATGCACTTTTCCATGCGTTCAAACCAGTCGTTAAAACACTTATTGAACGCTGAAAAAGGGTCGACAAAATGGCCATTTTAAAAGCCTCCACTGCTTCTGCCAGTGTCTGAAACACCGCGCCCACCACGCAACTTATTCTTGATTTTGGGGAATGTGAAAAAGTCGTTGGGACTTAGGTCAGGGCTGTATGGAGGATGGTCCAGTAGTTCGACTTTTTCACCTTCCAGGTACTCATTTGTTTTACGAGCGGTGTGAGGGCTGGCATTGTCGTGGTGAAGGATGATGCGGCGACTAGGCCTTTTTTCCTAAGTTCAGCAAAGACACTCGGCAAACAAATACTTGTATACCAATCGGCTTTGACAGTTCTACGATCTTCAAGTGGAATAGTAGCCACGTGACCCGATTTGGAGACAAACATAGCCACCATCTTCTTGGCCTTGCTGCGAGAGCGAATAACTTTTGTTGGCTTGAATCTCGTCTTCGTTACCCCATACTCGAGATTGGTTTTTAGTTTCAGGCTCATATGCGTATATCCATGACTCGTCACCTGATACGACCCTAAAAACTGCATTTGAGCTTCCTCCGTTGAATTTATTCAATGTTTTGCGGCACCAATTGACACGAGTCGTTTTCTGCTCGTCAGACAATAAGTGCGGGATCCAACGGGAAAACAACTTTCGCACGCCTAATTCTTCCTGTAAAATAATTTGTATCTGACCCATTCCAATCCCCTAAGACTCCTGAATTTCCCGATATGTCACATACCTGTCTTCTTTTATCAGCTGACTCACAAGGTGGACGTTTTCTTGCGTAACTGCCGATTTTGGTCGACCTTCACGCGCGTCGTCCGTGAGGGATACTCGGCCACGTTGAAATTCTGAATACCACCTGTATATTGTCGTCTTTGAAGGTGTTTCATTACTAAAAGCAGCAATCATCCGGTCTCCACATTGTTTTTGTGTTCATCCACTTTGAAAGTCGTAATAATTTTTTACGGGACAATTCCATCTTCAGCGGCGACTCAACAACTCGAAAAAACAATTGAAACTGAACCATTGTTTTTTTAGGGTTCCGTACTCAAGGAGTAAAACGGGATACTATTACTAAGACTCCGCTGTGCGTCTGTCTGTCTGTCTGTCAGTCTGTCTGTCTGTCCGTCTGTCACCAGGCTGTGTCTCAACAACAGTGATAGTTTGACAGCTGAAATTTTCACAGATGATGTATTTCTGTTGCCGCTATAACAACAAATACTAAAAACCAGTTTTTCTTTTTCTTTTACAATCTTACACAAATCGGCTTAGTCCCAAACTAAGCAAAGCTTGTATTATGGGTACTAGACGAACGATAAACATACTTATATAGATAAATAAATACTTAAATACACAGAAAACATCCATGACTCAGGACTTGGCCGGTTGTTTTTTGTCAATTCATGACCCCCCCTCCTATCATCATCCTGTTAATTCCTAAATGCACACTACCCGCCTCATAAATAGACTACCGTCATCCAATAGACCCCCCCCCCCCCTGTTTTGAAATGACGTAATTTATGGACAGCCACTGTCTGTAATTGGATCAATGTTATGTTATTAGAGGCGATTACGCATGTAAGATTGTTCAACTATATACCTGTAATTGTACATTGTATGTACTTAATCATGTTATATTCTGATCTGTGTGTTTTTAGGGTTCCGTGCCTCGAAATGGAAAAACGGAACCCTTATAGGATCACTTTGTTGTCCGTCCGTCCGTCTGTCAATACCCTTTTTCTTAGGAACGCGTGGAGGTATCAATCATTTAAAGTTTGAATTCCTGGGCATAGTGTGTGCATACATTATTTTAGAATTAATATTTTTTATATTAATGTTGCTGTGCCCTAATAGGGTTATGCTGGAACTGTATTTATATGTAACATCTTGTAAGACCCATACTGCAACAAATAAATGAATTAAGCTGAAATTTATATCAAATACTCAAGTTTACTGTCTTTTGGAGCTGTGAAAAAATCAAACTTCTAAGCCAACGCAATCAAAAGATACAGCCGTTTATGCCGCAAATTTCCGCAAGTTTTCGAAACCCGCAAGGGAATCAAAACCTACTTCCCGTGAACTCAGAAACTTGAAATTTGGTGCGAAGCAATGCCCTATAGCACAGATAAAGGAAAAATAACAAAAACCGTAAATTTTTAGTTACATCACTGAAAATGTAATGTCCAGTATATACTGACACGTACTAAGTATGTGAATACATACTTAGTGAGTGTCAGTTTATAGTGGACTTGGTTTTATTGTACGGGGTGGTCCAGAACCCTCGGTGCGCGAGTCTGACTCGCACTTGACCGGTTTTTTTTTTCACCCGTGGTAAAGCCGAAATAGTAAAAATAAAACAGGTGAAATAATTACAATTAATATCCGTTTTACCATGCCTTTTTCTAACAAATTTAAAAACTAGGTATCAATGTTCTGAAAAGAGGGCGCTGCAGTGCCAACGTAAAGATCGACTCCATAAAGAAAATTTAAGAAATATTATAATTAGTGCTCAGATTACTGTAAATTACGATTAATTCTCAAGAAGAAGTGAAAAACTCGACCGAGAAATGGTGCAAAATAACAAAACAATTACCGAGTAATTGCAGTGAAATAAAAATCGGTTAGCTACCATTCTCGCACGGACTACGTACTTAAAACATGTGAATTGGACAAAAAAGTGAACTCAAGTGACAATTAGTGAATAAAACATTGCTAACTAAGAAGAAAAGTGCAAAAAATAGCAAAGCTAAAATTGCAAAGTCATTTACCAAACGAACTTTGCCCTAAGCGCCATCTTTGGTAAGACGCCGGAACTAACGCATCGACGCACCTGAGCTCACTGGAGCTGTCATAGTAAACAAAAAACAAGACAGAGGGCACCACAAGTACCAAAACAAACGTCAAGCGACATGGATGAGATACTGAAGTTAATGCGTGAAATGAAAAGCGAAATGAATCAGAAATAACAATAACATGGACAGCAAATTTGAAGAAATGAATAACGATATGGGAAACCTGCGTCTTAAACTCGAAAATCAAGAAAAGAGGTTATATATACTAGAAAGAAACAGTGTACAGCGCAATCTGATACTTTTTGGAGTCGAAGAGAACGAAACATCGTATTTTCAGCTGCAGGACAAAGTACTGAATATTATAAATAAAACAGTAAAGGTGAAAACTGAAGACTATGAACTAGAATCGGTGAGGAGAATAGGCAAGAGAGGTACCCGGATCAGGCCAGTATCAGTGGCATTCACAACTTTAGGCAAGAAAATAAAAATTCTCCAAAATAAAAAGGAATTGAATACAACAGGTATGTACCTGAAGGAAGAATTTCCGGCAAATATATTAAAAGCAAGGGAAGAACTAAAACAACAACAACAAATAGAGACCGAAAAAGGAAACATAGCCTACATACGTTACGACAAATTAATCATAAAACAGAATACTATTGAAACAACCACCAACAAAAGGTTGCTCTCGACATCACCTCAAACACCTCAACAATGTTCTAGTAATATTCTGCATGAAAATACTAATTTATCAAACCAAAACATACAAACAAACAAGAAATACAAAACATCACAGAATACTATGATGTCCTACATGGCACGAGCTGAAAATGCATGAAGATTAGAGGCCCCCTCCAACTCAAATACTACAACACCACATACCAATAAAAACCAATACCTGTCCCACCACGGCCGGTCACCGCGGGACAAAAAGACCAAAACCCTTCAGCTCTTATAGAGAAAAATAAACCTGAGCACAAGTTACTAATTTGCACATACAATACAAGAACACTATTATATTTCGAAGCTTCATTCTTCAGATATAATAACCATATAGTCCTTTAATCTACCAGGCAACTTTTCGCATGTTTAAAGTACGCAGTAAAAACCATAGCTCAAACCATTTCATCCCCACTTTGACGCCTACCCTACTTGGGCACTTCGGCTTGCTGTCATATCTCATTCTTTATTTTTGCGAGGCAACGAACGCACGAACTAATCTATTAGAAAATAATTGAAAATATTTCATCATGCCTAAACGCAGTGCACATGAACAAATGGAGTATTATTCTGCGAAAATACGGAAATAGCAAGAAAAAACTATAAATTGTCGTCGGCGAGTTATGACAGTGCTATTTGATTCATAAGATGCTAAAGATGGGTCTCTATTGGTTCCCATAAATTTTTTGGTCCTATTTTCTCAGTCCATACCATTTTTCAGCATAATTTTTATTAGTCATATTGTCGTAAGTCATAATATTAAACAATATAAATTGGTGATCCGATTTTTGTAAGTCATCATTATTGTTAGTCATAAAATTGGTAAGTCATAACATGCAATATCCAGATGGTATGCCATTTCATATTATTGAAGGCAATAAACTTGCTTATTATAATTGTTGTAAGGTCTTTTTTCGCAGGTCATAATGATGGGTAGTCACCTGGCTAGTTAGGCATAACATTTAATGTCGTGGTGGTGTCAAACTTCATAATGTTAAAGTCAATAATTATAGGAAGGTATAAATCAAATACACAACAACCGAAATCCAAAAACTTTTGTATGGGGCACCACCACCGGCCAAAAAAAAGAAATACGTGGACCAAGCTTCCAAGATTACAACAATATTGCAAAACAAATCGCAATATATTAGTAAAACACATTATTTAAAGGCTATTGCTGGCAGTTTAAAATTAAAATAAAACTTATTTTCTATGTACGTAAGGCTTACATGAGCTATATGATTTATATTTTATTATGTACACATTTTGTCGTTAAAATATGTTTATCTGTGTATAAAAGCAATAACACGAAGACATGATAATATGAACTATATGATTTATCTAATACCTAATACTAAATAACTATCGCATAAATATAAGTAGGTTTTGTATTAATTAAAGAATATCAGAGATAATTATGTGTTTTTTTTCTCTATGCATTGGTGAAAATTATATGTATGTGAACATTTGCAATGTTAATTGTGGGGGTCTTTATCCATACTATAATTTTGGCAATAGCAAATATCAGCGATGTTGAATATCTTTCTTTTGCATAAATCCATTATTGATATATAAATAAAGGAAGTTGTAATTTTTAATAACAAAATATGGGTCACCTATGTTTTGTCAAAAAAAATTGACAAATTATCACTTCCCAAAAAAATATTATATATAACAACTTTTTTTGTTATGTGGGGAGTATAAATGACGTTCAACGTTTGACGTTTTTTTGAGAGCAGAGGAGGGTGTCTATAGTGTATTTTTGAAATCCAAAATCTGCGAAAATCCATCGTTTTTGAGATTATTTTTTTTTCATATGAAATTAACATTTTCATGGCCAAAATGCACCATTTTTTTTTGAGAGCAGAGGAGGGTGTCTATAGTGTATTTTAGAAATCCAAAATCTGCGGAAATCCATTGTTTATGAGACAATTTTTTTTTTTTCATATGAAATTAACATTTTCATCAATATTATGGCCTGTTTTCGTATAAAGTCGGTTCTGGCGCTTCGCCGGCCGCTACCGCGGCACGCTCGCTTCGCTCGCTCGGCTCGCGCGCTGTAGGGTCGCGGTACACCTAACACTCCTCCTCGCTTCGCTCGTCGTCGTACCTACACCGACCTGCCTTAGAGTAGAATATGCAAATGATAAACAAAAGGATTGGATAAGTACGCTATTAGGAACATATCAATGACAACACGTGCAAAGAAACGGAAAAATATGCGTCATGGCGGTCATAAAATCGGGACTTTGTATGAAATTTTAAATATTTTTTTTCTCGCAAACCAAGCGTTTCCGCAACTTGAAATTTGGCGAGGAGTCGTCTTATGGCGAGAACAATCTAAAAAAAAAACATGAACCCAGTACTCCATGCCAGATATTGTACAGTTCCGCTTTCGTCTTCTAACCTATCTGCGATCCAAGTCGGTTTTGCCATTAAGTCCCTGTTCCCTACTGCCTACGTTCCCCCCTTTCAAATGTATGTCTGGAAATATTTCTGCGTAATTATTTATATGCCTATGGATATTATAGATATGATTTGGTAGACATAACTCACTTTAGGCATTAAAACGATATGAATAACAACAATTTAGTACGTTAAAATATATGTCTCATGTGTTTCTGAATAATGATCGATATACCTTTGAACATTATAGTGAGCAATTTTATGACTTTTGTGATTATAGTATTTAATATTATGGATAATTAATGTTAGAACTATTAAGCCTTATGCTTAACAAAAATTATGACCCGTGATGTTTATGTGTATAATTTTTATGGATATCAACTTCTGACCATCGAAATTCGGAACAACAAAATTATGGGAACCAAAGGGCACCCGGCATATTTTCATCTCCTTGGCACTTTATATGCTCCATGGCATATTTGACACACTGTGCTCTCTGTCACTTTGTGTAATTAGTTTTTGATGTGCATTTAAGCACCACATTTGTGCTCACTTGCACCTTGTGCAATTTGGTGTGCATCGACCCACCACATTTTTTTTTATTTTTTTTATTTGCACCTTGTGCAATTTGATGTGACATGTTTTGGGGTGAATCAATCCATTTAATAATCAGATAACTTAACAGCCATCTGTTTATTACAATTTAAATGTCAGGTATTCTGCTCAAATGGATTTACTAAGCGGAATATTTGTCTGCCAGATTCGGTTATCTGCTACTTTCAAAATAAACCCGTTATGTCAATTTAATGACCAGATAAGTTAATCTGCTTTTACTGATTCAGTAATCAGGTTTTGTTAATTCAAAAGTAATTAACACGTGACAATTTAATGTCCAGATTCGGTAATCTGCTTCTTTCAGAATTAGTCTGTTATGTCAATTTAATGACCAGATAAGTTTATCTGCTTTTACTGATTCAGTAATCAGGTTTTGTTAATTCAAAAGTAATTAACACGTGACAATTTAATGTCCAGATTCGGTAATCTGCTTCTTTCAGAATTAGTCTGTTATGTCAATTTAATGACCAGATAAGTTTATCTGCTTTTACTGATTCAGTAATCAGGTTTTGTTAATTCAAAAGTAATTAGCACGTGACAATTTAATGTCCAGATTCGGTAATCTGCTACTTTCAGAATTAGTCTGTTATGTCAATTAAATGACCAGATCACTTTATCTGCTTTTATTGGTTTTGTCAATTTAATGACCAGCTAAATTTATCTGCTACGAGTGTGTCAATTTAATGACCAGATAAGTCTATCTGCTTTAACTGATTTAGTAATCCGGTTTTTGTTATTCCAAAACTAATTAACACATGACAATTTAATGTCCACATTCAATCTGCTGCTCTTTACTTTGCAATTATTTACATATATGTCAATTTAATGACCAGATAAGTTTATCTGCTTTAATTGATTTAGTAATCAGGTTTTTTATTCCACCATTAATATACAAACACGTGACAATTTAATGTCCAGATTCAGTAATCTGCTCAGGTCAATTTAATGATCGAATATTAATGGTAATATCATATTTTCTTATTATAAAAAAGGTAGCGCATTTATGTAGTTACTTACGTATTTTAGCACTCGATTATTATGTTGAATTAGGCTACAACAACATTTTCGATAAGTAGATAAGTACACTGAATAATATGTTATGCCTCGATAAACATTTAATTATCTTGGGTGGCAAACATACATAATAATAAAATCTTGCCACATTATTAATGACCAGTTTAAACACTGCTAAATATCCAATCTTGCCAATTCAATGACCAGGTACCCTGCTATTATAATGTTTACAGGTAATTTTCCTGCTGAAGCCATTCCTGTCGTTGCCGTACATACCTGTGTTGAAAACAGAAGCGAATATAGTTCAGGCGGTGGACGGAGGCGAGAAATAATGAAGAAAGTTCTTTCTTTTGACTCCGTTTACTATTTTAAGGTTACATAAAGTAAAAATAACGTATGTAGGTACGCGTTCGTTTGATGGTGAATTGAGAGTGGGGCGCGGTCCCGTCCGCGCTGGCTGGCTGCAGACGCGTGTGAGTGTGTATGTGCCTGTGCTTGCATGGCACACATACGCTGGGCGTTAACATGTTGCCCCCCCTGGAACAACGTTCTGGTCTTCCACTGGCAGTGGGCATAGGCGATTAAAGGCGCGCCGGAGAGTTCCAGACGCGGTGAGTACGTCAGCCACACGGGTCTCGCCGTCATGGCCGGGGTAAACTTGTGTTACTCGTCCTGGTAACCATTGATTAGGAGGCAGGCGGTCGTCCTTAACGAGCACCATTTCTCCCATAGTAAGTTGTCCTCCATCTTTGGTCCATTTCTGACGTTTTTGGAGTTCTGAAACGTATTAGTTGTAAAATCGGGTCCAAAACGCTGGGTTCGCATATAACGTGACAACATGTGGATAGCAGCTGTTTCTGTACCCTGAGGAGATGGAAGCAAAGTGTTCATTCGTTCGATTAAAAAATTAGACGTGGTTAGGGCTAAAAGATCCAACGGATCTGACGATAGGGGTGTAAGAGGTCACAATTAAAAATTGCCTCAACCTGTGCTGAGACCATGTTTAGCTCCTCGTAAGTAAAATTAGTTGAGGAAACAATTCGCTTCAAGTGAAACTTCACCGATCTCACTGCACTCTCAGCCAATCCACTAAAATGCGGACCATATACGCTGGGGAAAAATGAAACTTTATTGATATTTTGGACTCTTCAGAACTAATGTTGTTTGAATTTTGTTTTAGGAATCGAGATAATTCATTGCATGTTCCCACAAAGCATCTGCCATTGTGTGAATATATGTTAGCAGGCTTCCCTCTGCGGGGGGTGCCCTTTGGTTCCCATAATTTTGTTGTTCCGAATTTCGATGGTCAGAAGTTGATATCCATAAAAATTATACACATAAACATCACGGGTCATAATTTTTGTTAAGCATAAGGCTTAATAGTTCTAACATTAATTATCCATAATATTAAATACTATAATCACAAAAGTCATAAAATTGCTCACTATAATGTTCAAAGGTATATCGATCATTATTCAGAAACACATGAGACATATATTTTAACGTACTAAATTGTTGTTATTCATATCGTTTTAATGCCTAAAGTGAGTTATGTCTACCAAATCATATCTATAATATCCATAGGCATATAAATAATTACGCAGAAATATTTCCAGACATACATTTGAAAGGGGGGAACGTAGGCAGTAGGGAACAGGGACTTAATGGCAAAACCGACTTGGATCGCAGATAGGTTAGAAGACGAAAGCGGAACTGTACAATATCTGGCATGGAGTACTGGGTTCATGTTTTTTTTTTAGATTGTTCTCGCCATAAGACGACTCCTCGCCAAATTTCAAGTTGCGGAAACGCTTGGTTTGCGAGAAAAAAAATATTTAAAATTTCATACAAAGTCCCGATTTTATGACCGCCATGACGCATATTTTTCCGTTTCTTTGCACGTGTTGTCATTGATATGTTCCTAATAGCGTACTTATCCAATCCTTTTGTTTATCATTTGCATATTCTACTCTAAGGCAGGTCGGTGTAGGTACGACGACGAGCGAAGCGAGGAGGAGTGTTAGGTGTACCGCGACCCTACAGCGCGCGAGCCGAGCGAGCGAAGCGAGCGTGCCGCGGTAGCGGCCGGCGAAGCGCCAGAACCGACTTTATACGAAAACAGGCCATAATATTGATGAAAATGTTAATTTCATATGAAAAAAAAAAAATTGTCTCATAAACAATGGATTTCCGCAGATTTTGGATTTCTAAAATACACTATAGACACCCTCCTCTGCTCTCAAAAAAAAATGGTGCATTTTGGCCATGAAAATGTTAATTTCATATGAAAAAAAAATAATCTCAAAAACGATGGATTTTCGCAGATTTTGGATTTCAAAAATACACTATAGACACCCTCCTCTGCTCTCAAAAAAACGTCAAACGTTGAACGTCATTTATACTCCCCACATAACAAAAAAAGTTGTTATATATAATATTTTTTTGGGAAGTGATAATTTGTCAATTTTTTTTGACAAAACATAGGTGACCCATATTTTGTTATTAAAAATTACAACTTCCTTTATTTATATATCAATAATGGATTTATGCAAAAGAAAGATATTCAACATCGCTGATATTTGCTATTGCCAAAATTATAGTATGGATAAAGACCCCCACAATTAACATTGCAAATGTTCACATACATATAATTTTCACCAATGCATAGAGAAAAAAAACACATAATTATCTCTGATATTCTTTAATTAATACAAAACCTACTTATATTTATGCGATAGTTATTTAGTATTAGGTATTAGATAAATCATATAGTTCATATTATCATGTCTTCGTGTTATTGCTTTTATACACAGATAAACATATTTTAACGACAAAATGTGTACATAATAAAATATAAATCATATAGCTCATGTAAGCCTTACGTACATAGAAAATAAGTTTTATTTTAATTTTAAACTGCCAGCAATAGCCTTTAAATAATGTGTTTTACTAATATATTGCGATTTGTTTTGCAATATTGTTGTAATCTTGGAAGCTTGGTCCACGTATTTCTTTTTTTTGGCCGGTGGTGGTGCCCCATACAAAAGTTTTTGGATTTCGGTTGTTGTGTATTTGATTTATACCTTCCTATAATTATTGACTTTAACATTATGAAGTTTGACACCACCACGACATTAAATGTTATGCCTAACTAGCCAGGTGACTACCCATCATTATGACCTGCGAAAAAAGACCTTACAACAATTATAATAAGCAAGTTTATTGCCTTCAATAATATGAAATGGCATACCATCTGGATATTGCATGTTATGACTTACCAATTTTATGACTAACAATAATGATGACTTACAAAAATCGGATCACCAATTTATATTGTTTAATATTATGACTTACGACAATATGACTAATAAAAATTATGCTGAAAAATGGTATGGACTGAGAAAATAGGACCAAAAAATTTATGGGAACCAATAGAGACCCAAATATGCCAAAGTGCATTAAGTGATAAAACGTATAATTACACGAATAATTTTCTGTTCCGTGTCTGTGGGGTAATGACCCAAGACGGGGACATAAAGATGGAATATAGGTGTTACATTAACGTTACCTACATACTATAAAGTAACATCTATTTGCAATAGTTATTGTTATTGATATCTTTATGGATTTTATTTAAAACCCAGAATAATAATAATTGAATTTGAAAATTTAAGCGTATGATAATTTAAATGTTGCTTATTTAATTTACTTAAAAAACTGACGATCACAAAACAGGCTCCTAAAAATTACTATGTGTAATTTTGAGTGATTCGTATATTGTGAATAGATGATGAAATTATAATTAGCTAAATAGTCATTCTGCCCACTTATCAAGTAAGCATTACATTTCCGGTTATCCATTGATTAGTGATAATGCATATACGAATATATTTCTCAACTATTGGACATAAATTACCTATAATTATATGCGACGCGACACAGAAATGAAATGAAATGAAATAAAAATAATTTAATCCAGAACAAGTCCATATTGGCTAATACATTAGAATACACAAAAGAAATTAGATGATACACGAATACATTAATACAAATTACAAATTATAAACTATAAAAATATATGGGCCGGGATTATTCAACGTCGCGGGTCACCCCGATCCCGCGACGACGGGCCTGTGGTATTCCCTCCAGCGTTCATGTAGCGGGCTGGCGTCCCATTCCCTCACCGCCGAGAGCAGTGTGTTGGAGGATGCGTAGATTGCCTTCCTAGCGGTGGCGGTCCTCGCGCGCAGCAGAGAGATCACATTCGTTGTGCTAGCTGCTGGATGGTGTAACGCAGTTGAGTTGCCCTGAATATACGTTCGAAGAGTGACAGCGATGACCTCTCGGATCACAAAGTGGAACTACTTGCATTATAAAACTGATATGGTCACTACGTATAGGGTTAAACATAATATAAAATATGGTAGTCAACACTTTATAAAAGGAACATTATCAACTGCAAGTAATACTTATGATGACTAATTAATTAATAACTTGGTGTTACGTTACATACAAAACATACCTTTCACATTATCAAGGAAGTTATTATGGCATTTACATTAATTTACAATGAGGAAGAGTAGTTCTGTGTTGTACATGTGTCGTCCGAGTAATTGAGGGATTCTATCACAAAGTACGGATGTTAATTCGGAAAGTAGTATAGTATTACAAACAAGTTACGAGATTGGGAAATAACGGATATATCTGGACTAAGCATCCACGCAAGATTTCTGAATCAGCGTGTGACTTCACAATGTAGCACTATACCTAAACATATTATGTATCAAAGTAATTTGATCATGTAGATGATCACGATTTTATCCAGTTTTGCCGTACTGATGTGGAGCTTTGCAAGTATCTATGTATATATTAGATGATAGCAAAATTATAAAGTAAGTAGTTACCTACATAGTATGTAGTTCTTGAAGGTGGACAATGAAATGAAGTATTCTGGTTATGAAGTTCAACATATAGTGAAACGAGTGTTCCATTGGTGGGCGGAGAAGTGGCACATATTTGAAAAGAAATGTGCCAAGCATGGACAAGAATTAAATAACACTTCCTTACAGATTGTGGATTCCCAAGCGGGAAAAAAGGGAACTGATGTAATGGATACCTGAAGCGTATTTAATGTAACATGAAGATAATATATATATATATATATATATATCGAAAACCCTTTATCAATTTATACCTTTAATAAATTTGCACAAAAATAAAAATAGATAAAAAAGAATTGCAGGGACGGTAAAAGCGATTGTAGCTTATTGAGATAAAGACAATGGCATAAGTAGCAGTCAACGTATTTAATTAATATGGCTATCCAAATTGCGAATACTGATGATGTTTATTTGGCTGTTATAGAATATTTAGGGAACATGCTAAAGTAAGTCATGTGTCTTTATATTTCAGTAACATATCTGGATACTTCATCGCGTCAACGTTATGTGCCAATTAATGGTGGCAATAATTGATGAGAATATGTTAATAAATACCAAGTCCACAAATTACTATTAGTAGAATACGAAAATGTAATAAACAACTTTTAAAATCAATATTGATTATTGCCTTACCATTCTAGCTGTCTAGTTAAAATATATTTTACAGGAAAAGTCATTATTTAAATGAATATGCTGGGTATTTAGGGCAGTTGATATCTTTCGAAAAGGTTAAGGAAGAATTACTATCAGACAGCGTAAAATTGGAAGAAAGCCAAATCTGGAAATGATAACAGACTGGTGTCAGAGTCGATATGTAGAGACTATATGTAGAGTCAATATGTAGTCGACATGTAGAATCGATATGTAGAGTCGATATGTAGAGTCGATATGTAGAGTCGATATGTAGAGCCGATATGTAGAGTCGATATGTAGAGTCGATATGTAGAGTCAATATGTAGAGTCGATATGTATAGTCGATACGTATAGTCGATATGTAGAGTCGATATGTAGAGTCTGATATATGTAGAGTCTCCAAACCAGGAGTTTAAATTTGACCAGTACACAAGTATGCCTAATTCAGTCATGTATGGCATTGTGTTGTTCAATTTATGTTGATATGTGTATAGAACAGAGGCTAAGTATAAATACCTACTATATTCGTTGCGCGTTCCTTCGAAGCGCTAACGGAATCTACTATATGTAACGATGTGTCAAAAAAGGTGTGTAGGGCGGCTACCTCTGTAAGATAAATACAGACTGCTAAAAGTTGGAAATGGAAAATAATATTTACATCAAATACCACAGGTAAAACTCTGGTGGCGGTGTAATTGATTCCTCTAATTAAAACTTCCCTGCATACTATTGGGGGTAATATTAAATCGGACATTGAAATACATCATGTTAGCATTATTGATGTTTTATGACTTCTATGAGTTAGGTACCTACTACACATGAATGTACATTAAAATACATGTGTGATCTAGCGGGAAAAGTAAATAAATAGGTGTTCTTCAGTAGGATTGTAATTTTATAATATCGGAATAATGTCATTTATAAATTTTATAATAAACCGACACACAGTTTCTTACGCCGGGTTTTCTCGTGGCTGAGGTTCATTTTTAGAAACAGTGGTAATTACAGGTGTATAAGTGCATAATATTATTAACCCTGGGTTGAAAAAAAAATAAACAAATAAAACAAGCTTAGGTTGGACTTAGTACGAGATAGGCACTCGCACTATTGAAAAGAGGAAAGGTGGTGATACTGGTGATGTCGAAGTCTGAAATGATAGTACTGGACAAATATATTGGAGAAATGTCCTGCCTATGAAAAAGGGTGAAGGTCAATGGAAAGTTTGTAATCAAGAGACTAGAGAGCGAGAGGATTCAAATATGCAGGAATAAAGTAAAATTCATTCACTAGTAAAATTCATAAATACGTAATAAATAAACATGATTCTATAATTAAATAGATAATTTAATTTACATTAATAGATTACATGAATAGGTTTCCTTTTCATTTAAACAAGAAAGGGATGTAGTGTATCTGTGCTTATCTGGAGCGCAGACGTCACGATGACGGCAGTCGTGGTCCGACCGTTGTCAGGAGTGATGGTGCGTTGGCTAGCCAAGCTATACAGAATACAGATATACCTTTAGAATCGGCAAATAAGTGAATACTACATCCATTATGGAATCCAAAATGGCGGACATGGTTTTTTTCCTAAAAGTCGTCATGGGTGTCACTTTCCGGGTATTCGAGGGTGTAGATTCCAAAAATGATGTCCATCTTGGAATCCAAAATGGTGGACATGGCTTTTTTCCTAAAAGTCGTCATGGGTGTCACTTTCCGGGTAATCGAGGGTGTAGATTCCAAAAATTATGTCAATTTAGGAATCCAAAATGGCGGACATGGCTTTTTTCCTAAAAGTCGTCATGGGTGTCACTTTCTGGGTATTCAAGGGTGTAGATTGCAAAGATGATGTCCATTTTGGAATCAAAAATGGCGGACATGGGTTTTTTCCTAAAAGTCGTCATAGGTGTCACTTTCTGGAAATTCGAGGGTGCAGAATCTAAAATTGATGTCCATTTTGGAATCCAAAATGGCAGCATGGCTTTTTTCCGAAAAGTTCTCATGGGTGTCACTTTCCGGGTATTCGAGGGTGTAGATTCCAAAAATGATGTCCATTTTAGAATCTAAAATAGCGGAAATGGTTTTTTCCTAAAACTCGTCTTAGATGTCACTTTTAGGGTATTTTAGGGTGCAGATTCCTATAATTATGTCAATTTTGGAGTCCAAAATGGTGGACATGGCCTTTTTTTTCGTAACAGTCGCCATGTGTGTCAATTTCCGGGTAATAGAGGGTGCAGAATAAAATCGAAGTCCATTTTATAATCCAAAAAGTTGCACATTCCAACAATGATGTTAATATTGGATTCCAACATTTATTTTAAGTATTTCATACCAAATTTGCATACAGTTTGACAGCAAGGAACCAAAGCACTTTACAATTTAAAATTATAGTAGGTAGGTAGGTGTGAAATATAATCTACAAAATTATAAATCTAAACATCAAACGGCTCGGTGGTCATTGATCGTATATTTCAGAAAAAGATATCAGACAAAAAAAAGATAAACGGAGCATTTTGAACAACCTTGTGAATCCGGTTTTTAACCGTGCCTAATTAGTTAAGAATACAAAGTAAACCATGCAAAAACGACGTTCATGTAGCTGAGCTGTCAATATCATATAATAGGTCAGTCTGTAGAGTATTTCTTTGTTGCAAAAGGTGGTGTAGAAGATTTTTTTTTAAATATTGTTTATGGGTTCCGTTTTTCCATTTTGGCTACGGAACCCTAAAAAGGCCCTTTAGGCATTGTACCGAGTATGCTGGCGGTATTTCCTCATTGAACTGCAATGCTGATGCGTTGCACGAGAAAACCGCCAGCTCTTCGATTACCAGTTATGATGATACTAATGCTGAAATAAATAAATTCCTATAATTGAGGAGCTAAAGCCTATAGTTAAATTCAAAATTGATACTCAGAAGCTTAAAAACCACTATCTTGAAATAACTTACAAAGTTGAGGAAGGCCTATGTCACTGAACTGAAGTGTTATAAGTATTGGTACTCATTAGACGAATAATTTCATGTTCTTTAATTTCCAAGTGAGTTACTTTTCCCTAGGATGCACCGTATAGAATCTACGAGTGAGAAACCAAAAAAAGTCTCAAAATTTCGAGGATTTGTGGCTGCCAAAAGTGGTCTCGTATAACCATTTTTGATATTTGCTCGGTTGTATCAATGTAAAAAAAAAAAAAAGGTGGTGTACCTTTTGCAACATAGGTGCCTCCCCGTGCTTTGAACCCCTACGGACTGGCCTATAAAACGTTTTATGAAATAAGCGATATCATAACGACATATTTCGCTATGATATCGCTTTTTTAGCGTTAGTGTTAAACAATATCGTTATAACAAAATTAGTATTCTCCATAACGATATAAATATCATAACAGAATGAATATCATAACATAATAAAATACGGTCGAATAACGTTATAATATCGTTGTAAAATGCGAGCCGTGCTGACATCGCACGAGTAGGCGAAACTGAATGCGAAAAAGGGGTAACCTATAACGTTATAATTATATTATATCGCTTATAAAAGTTGTCGCGCCGAGCGCGATTCGGACCGGAGAGAGTCAGGTAATTGTTGCATTCTGTCATGTGGCAACACTGGCAGTCGGGATGACAGTTCTAATGGCGAGAGGTGGTGCCACCGGCAGAGCGCGGCGCCATCTTGTGAGAAGGTATGAGCACGGACCGTGAAGGCGATGGGCCGCCCCAGGTAGCAATTTCACGTCATCACGACGTCCATTCACAGTCATTTCTGACGTAAATGACGTCGCAATTGTCGTCGCACAGACGTACAAATTGACGGCCTAATGTCATAGCCTCACGACGTCTCTGACGACGTAATCGGACGTCCTCTCAGTAACGTGATATGGACGTCTTCTTACCTCGTTGGTGGGACGTCTTAGAATTAAGTAATATGGACGTCTTCTTACCGCGTTGGTAGGATGTCTTACAGTAACGTACTATGGACGTTTTATTACTGCGTTGGTAGGACGTCTTACAGTAACGTAATATGGACGTCTTCTTACCGCGTTGGTAGGACGTCTTAGAGTTACGTAATATGGACGTCTATTTACCGCGTTGGTAAGACGCCTTAGAGTTACGTAATATGGACGTCTATTTACCGCGTTGGTAGGACGTCTTGTAGTTACGTGATATTGACGTCTTCTTACCGCGTTAGTAGGACGTCTTATAGCTACGTGATATAGACGTCTACTTACCACGTAGTTATGACGTCTTGTAGTTACGTGATATTGACGTCTTCTTACCGCGTTAGTAGGACGTCTTATAGCTACGTCATATGGACGTCTACTTAACACGTTGTTATGACGTCTTATAGTTACGTGATATGGACGTCTATTTACCGCATTGGTAGGACGTCTTGTAGTTACGTGACATTGACGTCTTCTTACCGCGTTGGTAGGACGTCTTATAGTTACGTGATATGGACGTCTACTTACCACGTTGTTATGACGTCTTATAGTTACGTGATATGGACGTCTTCTTACCGCGTTGGTATGACGTCTTAGAGTTACGTAGTATGGACGTCTTATGCTAAACCAATATTGACGTCTCCACGACGTCTTACTAAGTCGACTTTTAAAGTCGTCGGTAAGTAGGTCTGTATTTGGTTACGAGCACATTTTCAACTGCATCTTCCAAAAAACAATGTACCAGACTATCGCGAGTTAGATTATTAACTGACGGTGTTCACAATCTAACGGTGACATATATACGAGTATATATGTTAAATACACGCGACGCGATGATAAACGGTTGGCGAGAAAAATAAAAACCCAAAATTTACATCAAGAATTTAGTTATATAATCAATATAATCATTGTATTGAAATTACAGTGTTACACTACAATCACTACATACACTGTAGTATCTATAAAACATATAGGAAATCATAACTAACGGAGACGCTTCTCGCTTGTTGTGTGTTGTCGCACTTTTTAAGCTTTCTGCAAAGAAAAACAATGTTTTAGACATTTCTTTAATTTTTCGAAGAAACTAAGGATGAAACCAAACAATGTAAGGCACGTTCCTCCTATGTTTAATTTCTAAGCTTAAAACCTCAAATTGTATGGGCAAACATAATAGTTAATCATACAAAATTTCAAGTTTCTATATAAAACACGCCCGGTTAAACACACTGTCGTCACGTCCGCCGCCACACTGTGGGCTGAGAATCGGCTCTCCAAGAACAAAACATTGCCAGTGTGAAAATCACCTAGAGTTTAATTTTTAGGGTTCCACACCCAAGGGTAAAACGGGACACTATTAAGCCTTGGTCAGACACACGGCGCGACGCAAGCGGTTTGTACGGAGATATCGCGCCGGGGTCGCGCACCCGCGCCGCGCGACCGCGGCGCTGCGTCGCGCCATGTGTCTCACCAAGGCTTTACTAAGACTCCTCCGTCCGTCTGTCTGTCCGTCTGTCACCAGGCTGTAAATCATGAACCGTGATAGTTACACAGTTGAAATTTTCACAGATGATGTATTTCTGTTGCCACTATAACACATACACATACTAAAACAGAATAAAATAAATATTTAAGGGAGCTCCCATACAACAAACGTTATTTTTTTGCCGTTTTTATAGGCAATGGTACGGAACCCTTCGTGTGCGAGTCCGACTCGCAATTGGCCGGTATTCTTCCTTTTAAGTGAGGCAAATAGTAAAGCCTTGGTCAGACACACGGCGCGACGCGGTCGTACGGCGCGATATTTCCATACATGGCCTGTTTGACCACGCTAGCGGTTTGTACGGAGATATCGCGCCGCGGTCGCGCGTGGGTCTGACCAAGGCTTAAGTGGATACAAATAGGCAAATACTACTTACCAACAACAGACGCCCGGAGACGAAGGTCAGCAAACGGCTTCTTGTCCGACCTTTTGCCGTAAAAGTTGTACTTGGTAGCTAAAGAGTCGGACAAGGCAGCTCTCATAACTCTCGAAACTTTGTTATTGACGCCCTGTCCACCAAGGCACCTAAAGTACGCTACCTGTAAATAATTTTAATTAAAAAATATTCTGGTGGTTGGGCATTTTCCTAAATGAATGTCGCTGTCCGGGACTTTGGAGTACTTTTTTTCTGTTAAATATTGTTCTACAGAACTAAAAATGGTAAAGTAACTCGTTTACTGCAAAATTATGTTGAATAATCCCTTTAAAACCTACTAAAAGTATTTTTTTGTCAGAAAACTCGAGGAAAGGGTGCCGATTTTTGGGTGTCCCACGTACACTTTGCTAACTTTGAGGCGAATAATAATAGCTAATATAACTTTTGATATTTGTTTTCAGTATGTCTCAAGTTAAGATGATTGTTAAGCTATGATGAAAATCAAAAAGTAACATAATGGAAAGATTTTGTCAAATAACTTTATTGTGACACTTAGTTTTGCACATGTTTTTCATTTCAAGAATATTATTGTGTTAAATGTCATTTAATAAAGACTGGTTTGCAAAGAACCCTCTGAACTTTACTTAAAGCAGCCTAAAGTTCGTATTGTAATGGAATGTCACAGCGGTAAGGTTCAAAGTATAATATTTACCATATAAGCAATTTATATTGAAACAAGTATTATTTTCTTAGAACATCTGAAGAAGGAGAATTCATTAATAAGCGTAGGTATCTAAGGTAAATTTTAGAGGTGTAGAGTGTGTAGGTCATTTTGAGCACTTGACCCGCGTAACTATTTCTGCTGCTGACTGTACCAAAGGTATGATCGCGTCGTCAAACTTAAAACTTACCAAGTTAGCATAATTTTCCTCGACATTTAATAACTTTTCGGCCACCTCCATTTCCTCCAAAGTTTTCAAAGGAAACTTGAAGTCCGGGTTTAATGTGTGTTTGGTATGAGTGTCTCTTTCTTGCAAAATCGACAGAATCGTATCATTTTGAGCCTTTACGTGTGCTAGTAATGACACTATTTTATCTTGAGAACCTGAATAGAAATAACAGACAGTAAGTAACATTAATGTATACTAATAATAATATACCCACAACATGTTCCAACTGCCTGCCTGATACATAAATAATAATGACAATAAGTAACTTTTTAGGGTTCCGTACCCAAAGGGTAAAACGGGACCCTATTACTAAGACTCCGCTGTCCGTCCATCTATCTGTCTGTCCGTCTGCCACCAGGCTGTATCTCATGAACCGTGATAGTTAAACAAATACTAAAAAACAGAATAAAATAAATATTTCAGGGGGCTATCATACAACAAACGTGATTTTTTTCCGTTGTCATAGATAATGGTACGGAACCCTTCGTGCGCGAGTCCGACTTGCACTTGGCCGGTTTTTTTATATACCGCGTCAGTGGCAAACAACAAACGTACGGGCCCGCCTGATGTTAAGCGGTCACCGCAATCTGTGGACGCCTGCAACTCCAAGGGTGTCACATGCGCATTACCGACCCTTTAAGAACGTAGATAGTTATAATAAAAAGAAATAAAGTAGTATTAGGTATATTGTTTAGTTAAAGATATATTAATTGGTACTACTTACCACATTTCGAATTTTTGCAGACATCCATATGTATCCGAGAGCAGGGTTCGGGTGAGCCCAAAGGTGCATTGTCATTATCTGTAAAGGTACAAATTATACAATATTCAATTAATTGTCTTTCAAAACAATCAATGTCAAAAAACATCAATTATAGTAGTCACGCGTAGTGCATGATACTTTGGTAATTAATTTTTACTTACAAAGTGCATCGGTGTCAGTTTCATCATGGTCACCATTTACTGGGTCTATGGACTGTGGCATTTGTGAGTCATGGAGTTTTTCACCGTTGCTTGAGCTTGGAGTGAGATAATCTGCAGAATACCAAATAATTAATAAGGAAATAAGTAAACCTATCCGACTTAAGTTACATTAAATTGGACTGGCTATAAAGGCAAAAGTATTAATAAGTAAGTAAGTTATCATTCAGGCAAGACAAGTTACTTACGGCTAGTTGAAATTAACTTTTTCAATGGTGGGGGTCGTGTGAGACCACTCTCATCTTCACCTTCACTAGAAGAGTTGTTATATTTGTTGTTTTTCTTTATTTTGCGTTTTGTAGTTGTATTGGTTTCTTCGTCCGTCTGGATATCGGATGTTGTTTCCACTAACTTTAACTTTTTCTTAGCCTTCTCCAACTGATCTAAAATACAAGCCAAAACAAACACTAGGCATCTTTATAATAAACACAAGGTCGTACTTATATTTTGTCCTTTTTACAAGCTTTTATATAACTTATTGCAATGTATGACTGTATGTATGTAACTATCTTTGTTCGGGTGGAATCTTGCAACTCAATGCTGAAGCAGATATCTTCAACCGGTTGAGCTAAAATTTTGGGTTTAAGTATAGCTTGGCTGACAATTCAATATTAAGCTACCATCGAGCTGATCTGATGATGATAAAAGCTTGTACCAAAAAATGATTATTTTGTCAGAAACTTGTTTGACTTCGCAAGGAGGGATTTGCATAACATACTTTTAGCAAGGGATCAAGTGACACAATAAATTAAAGGCTAGGTTTCAGTCTTATGGAATTTGTTTCTAAGAAAAAATTAAAACTTTTGAAGTCATGGACGCTTGGAATGTCCGTTAAGGTTAAGTACTATGGTGGTTTTATTTTAATCATTGAAAAACTTACCAGTCTCATAAAACAACCTATCAACTTCATACAGTGACCATCGCTCATTAGGCGATGAGCATCGCTGCAATAATTTGTCGTACACTTTGGGGTCCTTTGTTGGCGGCCAGAATAACTCTTTCTTTTTTGGTGTCAGCCACTTCTTTACGACGACTGCCACATTACCGCCTTCGCTGGCTGCAAATTGGACAATGCAGTAAGACATCCCAATAATCCCGGAAGGATGCCGGGACAATGCCAGGACATCAACTCACAGGACGACGCGACGCCACCGCACAACCACGACACGACACTTACTTTACTTTGCACAAGTCTGAGCCGAGAAGGCGGAAGTCGCACCAACCACTGCTAAACTCTTTTCTTGAAATCGGTAATAAATATTAGCAACGTTATACGTTAAGATATGATATTAAGTAAACCCAAAGCCGAACTGGCGGGAGCATTAGACAATATGGCCGTTGGCGGTTGGCGTCTTTGGTTGTGATTGGGTTAGCGACGTTAGCGTGGCGTCGTTTGATGCAGTGTTGCCAACTCAAACTTATTGGCCTCGATACAACCGTTTTGAAAAACATTTATATGTAATACGTGTTTTTTGTTCATTTCATTTAAAAATATTATTCTGAGATGCTTTAAATTAAAGAATCCTACAAACTTTCCAACGGGTAATAAAATGATACTAATATAAATGAAGCTTTTATCTAGAGGCACGTTAGTGCCCCCGCCACGTCAAGCAAAACAAAGAGACACGGCCGTACCATCCTTTTCTCGAAGCCATTCAGGCCGATTTCTCAATAACATTCAATTTGATATTATTTTGAACTTATAGTTTAAGAACTATTTACACGTCAAAGTTCTTTAGTTTTTTCACTTACACAATACAAAGTAGTGAGATATTTCGTAGAGCCAAGTCAGGCATCCTTATTAATCTTTATTTGCTTGCTAAATAAAATTCTGCAACTTGGGAATCACACATTAACTTTATTGCATTTACTAATTTTTGCATTTTTAAAACTATGTGAGTGTGATTTCCAAGTCACAAAATTTTATTTAGCAAGCATATAAAGATTAATAATAATGCCTGACTTGGCGCTACGAAATATCTCACCACTATTTACTGTGGAAGAATTTCGAGACTGGCCTATTTTTTACATTTCATGTTTTTTATAGGATCTCATGCAATATTTTTAGATTGTTTATGAATTGATAGGCTGAAAAATAATTATGTTTAAAATTTGGAGTGTTGTTCTGCTAGAAGTACCTTATAATTACGTTGGTCATCATTAAGTGAGTGAATACGTCAGTTACAAAACTTAAGGAACTTTGACGGCCAATAGTTCTTAAACTAAAAGTTCAAATTGAATGTTATTGAGAATATATGTAAGCCATATTTATGCCCTATACATTACTGAAAATATATTTTATAGCAAACACAAAATTACAGGATGTTGAAAATGGCCTGAATGGCTTCGAGAAAATAATGGTAATACGGCTGCCTCTTTGTTTTGCTTGACTTGGCGGGGGGCCCACCGTGCCCCCAGATTACAAGGTAGGTACCGTGTAGGTACAGTGCACAATACGAATTAATAACAATGCCTGACTTGGCTCTGCGAAATACCTCACAACTTTTACAGAGGAAAAATTTCGAGATTTGGCCTGTTTTTTACATAATGTTTTTTATGGGATTAACTATTTTTGTGTGATTTATCTACCTTGAGCATGAGTATTTTTTTTGTATATCGGTCCACAATTGACCGATGAATCAGCGAACATACATAAAAAACATAGGTAATATATGCAGTCCTCCTTTTTTGAAGTCGGTTAAAAAAAAGGGTCTCTTGAAGAAGAGTGATTTAGCGGGAAGTGAACCAATCAGGATTATCAGGAACCGCACGTCACATGTCAAACAGAGTTGCCATTCTCAAAATTAATAAGCGTTTTATTGGTAGGTAGGTAAATTCCCTGACCCCAAATATTTATATTTAGACACCAAGTTTGTGATTCTAAGTGATTTAGAACTAGAGATATTAATAATATACTGTATACTACCTGTTTAGTGTAGTGTAGACACTTAGACAGTGTAGTTCAAAAATTTCAAAATGGCCATCATGCATAAAAATAAAATTGAAGATGGCCGATTGGCCGTATCGTAGCGACTAGCGTAGCGTAGTCTTCACGTATATAACCTTTATACAGTAGACGGAAAACTTCGTGCGCAAATGAGGGGAAGTGGGGGGGCAGCTTGCACGTACAATTCGCCTTTGCGCAGGCAAGGTCATTTGCGCACGAAGTTTGCCGTCTACTGTAACAAACAAAGTACTTTGTGGTCTTACAAGTCAAGTGTCAACGAATATTATGGTCAATGGGTGGACTGGACTGCCCGATAATGCGGCCATGGGATGAGGCAATGCTGCGTGGTGTACCTGCCTAGTATTGACTACTAAGTTCCTTTCTTACTAGCACTAGCCTTGAATATTTTTTTACTAATATACATTAATCATTTTTTGTTACTAACAAATTATGGATCAAACTAGAGTCATTCCTATATTTCAGTTTTTCATATTTATGAGTAAAATCACCCCATTGAGGTTTGTTTTACCCCTCTTATATGCTGTATAAGTTTAGGTAATAAGATAAGAGAATTTATTGATAAAACATTGTTACATCAGAATTTACTATTAGACTAGGAGCTTCTTTTATTATGGTCGGCACACTTGGCGGTGTTTGCCCAAATATTCGTGTTGCATCTTTTTCCTTCCTCCGGCAAATGGAAGAGAGGCAATGAGAGATGAGAGGCAATGACGCAACGCAAACACGAACTCCCAAGTGTGGTGCGACCATTAGAGGCAAATAACACGTGCCTGAGCTAGGATAGGAATAGGAAAAATCATAGCATTATCTATTTACAGAATTAAACAATAAAGGTGCATTATTGCCAATTTATCAAACCAACCATTGTATGAGAAAATACGTAGGTATATTGCTGTTTCAGTAGTGAATTTATTTTTACAGAAGTATTTGATTGGTATCTTTTATTTTACTATTGGACGAAAAAGAAAAAAAATACATTATTTTCAAAATTTTATGTACATCTAATATGATTTTGGTAAAATTTTACTATTTATTATGATATTTTGATGGGTTATATTATAATCTATAGAGAAATGCCAACTAGGGTCATTTCGCCGGTTGGCGACCACCTAATTTCATGTGCTGGTTAGCGACCACTTAGCTGACTTGGTGAACTGAAAGCATATTTTCTCGTTTTTTTTGTAAATTTATGGAATAGGTTCCATAACTACAAACAATAAGGCATACGGCTGACTGTTTCAATAGGCTCTGTAGAATTGATGTTATCTTCAATTGAAAAAACCATGTTCTTCAAGTGGTCGCTAACCGAAGGTGGTCGCGTAACCGGCGAAATGACCCTAATACATTTTAACATGACTGTGTGAAATACCCAATCGTACACTTGGTACTTATTTCAATAATAAATGTTGTATTGAAGCGTTATTCGTTTCTTTCCTAAACCCAAGGGCCTACCGCGAACGGCATTCGAAGTTTTCCCTCTCTGTTGCACTTACGTACGAACTCACAAGTATGACAGAGAGGGAAAACTTCGAATGCCTTTCGCGGTAGGCCCTCCAATTCACCCACCTCCATTTCACGCCCCAAAGACGTCCTTTAGTCGTCTACAAAGACGTCGTTTACAAAGACGAATAATAAACTAGTTTCTCCGGAACTGTTGGTATACCAAATGTTGTACGGTCACCAGCATTAATATCTGCCACAACGAAACGTGCACAAATATCTGACACGTCCCTGGAAATAAGAGTCGTGTCAGATATTTATGCACGCTTTATTAATAAATTGTGGCAGATACCTACAATAAAATGTCACATTGAGGTTCATTTTACGAAGTCACTCGCTTCTTATCGGTGTTCGTCCTATAATATGGCGATTTGTTACGTTTAAAGCGCGATGGTACGTCCAGATACTGACCCTAAACTGACGTCAATAAAACGTCCACTTTAGGATGAATTTGGTATGTCCAGATACTAAGTATAAATAAACGTCAGTAAAAGGTCCACTTTCTGGCGAATATGGTACGTCCAGATACTGACCCCAAATGGACGTAGGAAAAACGTCCACTTTATGGCGAATATGGTACGTCCAGATACTGACCCTAAATTGACGTCAATAAAACGTCCACTTCGTGGCGAATATGGTACGTCCAGATACTGACCCCAAATAGACGTCGGTAAAACGTCCTCTTGGCGGCGTATATCCTACGTCCATATACTGACCCTAAATAGACGTAGGATAAACGTCCACTTTATGGTGAATATGGTACGTCCAGATACGGACCCTAAATTGACGTCAATAAAACGTCCACTTTGTGGCGAATATGGTACGTCCAGATACTGACCCTATATAGACGTCAGTAAAACGTCCTCTTGGCAGCGTATATGGTACGTCCTGATACTGACCCCAAATAAACGTCAGTAAAACGTCCACTTTATGGCGAATTTGGTACGTCCAGATACTGACCCTAAATTGACGTCAATAAAACGTCCACTTTGTGGCGAATATGGTACGTCCATATACTGACCGCAAATAGACGTCAGTAAAACGTCCACTTTATGGCAAACATGGTACGTCCAGATACTGACCCTAAATTGACGTGAATAAAACGTCCAATTTGTGGCGAATATGGTACGTCCAGATACTGACCCCAAATAGACGTCAGTAAAACGTCTTCTTGGCGGCGTATATGGTACGTCCAGATACTGACCCCAAATAGACGTCTGTAAAACGTCCACTTTATGGCGAATATGGTACGTCCAGATACTGACCCTAAATTGACGTCAATGAAACGTCCACATTGTGGCGAATATGGTACGTCCAGATACTGACCCTAAATAGACGTCAGTAAAACGTCCTCTTGGTGGCGTATATGGTACGTCCAGATACTGACCCTAAATAGACGTCAGTAAAACGTCCTCTTGGTGGCGTATATGGTACGTCCTGATACTGACCCCAAATAAACGTCAGTAAAACGTCCACTTTATGGCGAATTTGGTACGTCCAGATACTGACCCTAAATTGACGTCAATAAAACGTCCACTTTGTGGCGAATATGGTACGTCCATATACTGACCGCAAATAGACGTCAGTAAAACGTCCACTTTATGGCAAACATGGTACGTCCAGATACTGACCCTAAATTGACGTGAATAAAACGTCCAATTTGTGGCGAATATGGTACGTCCAGATACTGACCCCAAATAGACGTCAGTAAAACGTCTTCTTGGCGGCGTATATGGTACGTCCAGATACTGACCCCAAATAGACGTCTGTAAAACGTCCACTTTATGGCGAATATGGTACGTCCAGATACTGACCCTAAATTGACGTCAATGAAACGTCCACATTGTGGCGAATATGGTACGTCCAGATACTGACCCTAAATAGACGTCAGTAAAACGTCCTCTTGGTGGCGTATATGGTACGTCCAGATACTGACCCTAAATAGACGTCAGTAAAACGTCCTCTTGGTGGCGTATATGGTACGTCCTGATACTGACCCCAAATAAACGTCAGTAAAACGTCCACTTTATGGCGAATTTGGTACGTCCAGATACTGACCCTAAATTGACGTCAATAAAACGTCCACTTTGTGGCGAATATGGTACGTCCATATACTGACCGCAAATAGACGTCAGTAAAACGTCCACTTTATGGCAAACATGGTACGTCCAGATACTGACCCTAAATTGACGTGAATAAAACGTCCAATTTGTGGCGAATATGGTACGTCCAGATACTGACCCCAAATAGACGTCAGTAAAACGTCTTCTTGGCGGCGTATATGGTACGTCCAGATACTGACCCCAAATAGACGTCTGTAAAACGTCCACTTTATGGCGAATATGGTACGTCCAGATACTGACCCTAAATTGACGTCAATGAAACGTCCACATTGTGGCGAATATGGTACGTCCAGATACTGACCCTAAATAGACGTCAGTAAAACGTCCTCTTGGTGGCGTATATGGTACGTCCAGATACTGACCCTAAATAGACGTCAGTAAAACGTCCTCTTGGTGGCGTATATGGTACGTCCAGATACTGACCTTTAATTGACGTAATTACGACGTCCTGTTTAACGCCTGACCCTAAACTGACGTCACTTTAACGTCTGATCTCGACGAATAAATGACCGACCTTATTATGACCTATGAGTGACGTCGCTTATACGTCGCTGACGTCAGTTTGCTACCTGGGGCGCAGGAAGGCTGCGCGCGTGTCTTCACGAGGTAAACTAGTGTTAGAAATTATATAGTTAATACGCAGTGGTAATCATTAATTTGTATAAATGAGTATGTATTATGACCTAAAACTTGGATTAAAGCAGGACTGACAGTTGGAAGCGCTCGACCAATCAGAGACCGCCAGGTGTTACTGCGGCTCTCTGATTGGTCCATAGTAATGGAGGGAAAAGTAACGTCAATGTAGTGGCGACCTGGTCCCATGAGGGATTTTTCGGAGTCAGTCTTGATTTAGCCAGGGAGAAGTCAAATACTATTTGTAATGTATTGTGTGTTAGTCTAATACTATTCATTAATACTGTGTCTTAATGGTAAGTTAACACAGTGAAGGATCAATATAATCAGTAAGTAATTCAATCACTATGTTTGTTTCATTTGAATTTCACCTTCCGCGACTTCGTATGCACTCTCAAGTCGATGATATTTGTTCTTTAATCGAATAAAGCAGCCAATTGCGCTTACATCTCAGAAGTTGGATAAGAAAAGGACCTTAAAAGTACTAAGCTCACTACTATTTTTTTTTCCTCCTTTTGTTTAAACTTACCACTAAGCCCACGTAAACTTGTTTTTGTTCCTATAATCAGAGCGTATGCTGCTAGTTCGTTTCTTTGTAAAATAATATCAAAGGTTAAAGCTTTAAATACCGCGGTAAGAGTCATTCAACAGCTAGAATTGCTAAAATGTTAGGTCACATGGTTCAAAGCAGGGTGATGTATGATTGCGACGCATTATTCCACTTCGACTTTTAATCCACTTGAGCGTGTATTTATTGTTGCTAATAAAATAATGTACAGCTACTGAGTGCGTTGACAAGGTTGGCTTCAGGATTGACGCCCTTTATCCGGGTTTATACAGGTACCAGTAGTAGTAGGTCTTATTTATTAAACAATAATATTTATTAAATTTATATGATAATGTAGCTGTTGTTGAATGCGTATTGGTGTTTAAATAAAACTCTGGTCGGAATACATTTTTATTTGTTCCTTTTTTTTTACTAAAAATACAAAATATTTCTGGAGCTATACTTGCATCTTGTGTCGCTTAATAGTTTTACTGTACCCTTCATCAGTGACTTCGCGAACAAATTATACGTTTCAGGATATAACAGAAGAAGCAGCTCGTGGAAGGGAACTTTATATACACACATCGACGGTTGCGCAGCACGCCCCGACGCCGCGCCAGGCGAGCAGTCAGACGGCGCGGCGCTTGCGCGGTCGCTCCAGTCGGCCCTCGCGGGGGCGCGTCAGCCGCTGCTCTGGAGCAGGAGGCGCAGTCAGCGGTCGCGCGGCTAGCGGGCAGCGTAGCCACGCGGGCAGCCAGCGGGCGCGCAGACGGGCAGTGCAGCCACGCGGGCGGTCAGCGGGCAGCGCAGCCACGCGGGCGGCCAGCGGACAGCGCGGGCAGCGTAGCCACGCGGGCAGCCAGCGGGCGCGCAGACGGGCAGTGCAGCCACGCGGGCGGTCAGCGGGCAGCGCAGCCACGCGGGTGGCCAGCGGACAGCGCGGGCAGTCAGCGGGCAGCGCAGCCACGCGGGCAGCCAGCGGGCGCGCAGACGGGCAGCGTAGCCACGCGGGCGGTCAACGGGCCGCGCAGCCACGCAGGTAGCCAGCGGACAGCGCGGCCACGCGGGCAGCCAGCGGACAGCGCGGCCACGCGAGCAGCCAGCGGACAGCGCAGCCACGCGGGCAGCCAGCGGACATCGCAGCCACGCGGGCAGCCAGCGGACAGCGCAGCCACGCGGGCAGCCAGCGGACATCGCAGCCATGCGGGCGGCCAGCGGACAGCGCAGCCACGCGGGCGGCCAGTGGACATCGCAGCCAAGCGGGCGGCCAGCGGACAGCGCAGCCACGCGGGCGGCCAGTGGACATCGCAGCCAAGCGGGCGGCCAGTGGACATCGCAGCCAAGCGGGCGGCCAGTGGACATCGCAGCCAAGCGGGCGGCCAGCGGACATCGCAGCCATGCGGGCGGCCAGTGGACATCGCAGCCAAGCGGGCGGCCAGCGGACAGCGCAGCCACGCGGGCAGCCAGCGGACATCGCAGCCATGCGGGTGGCCAGCGGACAGCGCAGCCACGCGGGCAGCCAGCGGGTGCGCAGACGGGCAGCGCAGCCACGCGGGCGGCCAGCGGACAGCGCAGCCACGCGGGAAGCCAGCGGACAGTGCAGCCACGTCGGGCAGCCGGCGGGCATGCAGCCGGGCCGCCAGTGGGCAGCGCGGTCATAGTGAACGACGCACCAGGGACATCTCGGTGAGCCTTCTCATAATACTAACATATAAGTAGATCTTGTATCGGTTTAGAGACTATTAAATTGACCATAATATAGGGAAGTTAGGTATGTATGAAATATAAAAGGTACGAGGGTCGACCATCTGTTGTCTTTCCATTTTCATCTTGCTAAAAGAGCTAGGTTTTCTAATCCGCTTAAAGAGTGTTATTATGAAAAGTTAGTTTTGATAAATAGATGTGTGTATTGTTGGCAAACGTGCAGTAGAATGCATTTTGCATGGACTTGATGATCGTTCTGCTAGGCTTGTTGCGGAAGCAGCCCAATATGTGACAATTCTAATAAATCGCTAACGTATGCGAGTAATGTTAGAAATATAAAGACAAATACAGAGCGTAAGTTTGTTAAGAACTTACTACCAAGAGCATGTAGACAGTCAGGCACGTACACATTCAAAGATTATTCGTTGCTGTAAATGTAGGAAAGATGGCCACGTCACATCACAGTTCAGATATTATTGAAATTTAGAATGTACGCAACCATTAAAGAAATGTGGTCGATGCTCAAGAATAAGTCACGATACTGGGCAGTGTTATGCCAAACTTCCTCAATGTCAAGACTACAATATGTATTGCGGCATTTAATGATCCAGTGGGTCGATCACGTAACTTTTCTTACGCGCGTCTGTAAGGTCTAAATGTCAATTTTATATGGAAAAATGACAGTTAGATTGTGATTTTACTGTCAGACGCGCGTACAATGCGTTGCGTGATTGACCTACTCTGGTCTTCCTCGTCAGTCTCCTCCGGTTAAGCTCTGTCCGCAATTCTAATGACAAATATTTTAAAACAGCGTTTGTGAATACGGTCCTTTACGTCCTGTTGTCTCCCGGTGCCGCGAATTCACGGCATCCTCCCGTCAATGGAATTTATATTCAATTTAAATTAGAACAGAGTTGCATTTGTTTTGCATCATTCGATTTTAGAAAAAGAACAAAGTCTACTCTAGTCCGTATTTTGATTTGATTTAAATTTAATTGCCTATTTTCCTGGTATGGCGGGATACCTCAGGTTGGTGTCGGAGGTTATGAAGCTATTTAATAATTATAACTAATGGAATCAATATAACTAGTAATCTTCCCTTACTCTTGAGGATTCGGTAACTTTGTAGTACAACGTATACCTATAGATATAACACTTTAAACACTCGCGCTTTGTACACATATTTAAATTATTGTTTTTCACGGTTTTAACGCGATATTTATTTACCTTTATTTCTGACCTTTCTACACGGGTTTCACCGGTCATGGTCGACCCAGCAAGTTGTCAACGGAGATATGGGTGTATAGTATTTTACTACCCTCCAACATTCGATAAAAATATAATAGATGCCGTCCTAGCGTATGCCCGAAATAAGCAAGTTGTCAACGGAGATATGGGTGTATAGTATTTTACTACCCTCCAAAATTCGATAAAAATATAATAGATGCCGTCCTAGCGTATGCCCGAAATAGATAGTGGTGAATTTACTTCAATAGATTGGGAAGTATCAGAAGACTCATTATTGACGTCTAATGTCATTTGTGATTTGGTGGTGTTATATCGGTGACGGCTATCCCAATAATGTATTGTTTTCCTCTGGGTTGGAAGGTCAGATGGCAGTCAATCATAATCATAATCATAAATCATTTATTCAGTCACACACTAACTATAAAGAAATAAAAGTCACTTTCGTAAAACTAGTGCCTATGCCAAATCTTGGGATTAGGTGTCAAAGCGAACCCCGGGCTCCTTTAGGGGCATAACCGGGAATAACGCTAGAAGGATAATGTACAATATTTTGACAGATGTGGTGGCAAACAGCAAAGATTCCGTATGCGCGGGGAGGGACGGAAAATGTGACATTGTATCTCGTTCCCAATTG